>BTRK01000006.1:19200932-19643201 GCA_036245805.1 Pristionchus mayeri
TTTCATTTGCAGAAGTCAGAGAGAGAGCGGAAGCAGTGGTAGTCGCATGGGGAGAGATCCGGGGAATACGGTGGATGGGGAATCCTCTCGATCTGCAGCTCGTCCATTTTCTTCTGGGTCATCTTCGCTCGATGTGGGCGAGCATTGTCCATCAGAAGAAGAATTTTGCCCTGGTTCAGGAGCCTGGAAGGGACTCTGATCGCGACATCTTCCAGTTGTTCAGAGAAGAGGTCGGCATTGATGCTGGTGCCAGGGGCGAGGATCTACCAGTAGATGGGACCGAGCACTGAGAAGAAGAAGCAGAGGAGTTCCTTCTTTCTGTGCTCTTCCTTCTTCGGGACGGGCGTGGGCTTCTCATCTGCATCCACCCATTGCAGTCTCCTCACAGGGTTATCGTACGTGATCCACTTCTCATCTGTAGCGATGATGGAATTGACCCATCGAAGATTGGATCTACGATGGAGTAATTCCCGACAGACTTGAACACGATTTTTCAGCTGTTCGGGGAGAGGTCATGGGGAATCACTTGTGGGAGTTTCTGCTTCTTCCCAGGTCGATGGAGGATATCGGACACCGTTGATCTGGGAGTACCAGTATCCTTCTTCAACTCACGCACACTGGCCATGGGCTTGCGCTTCAGTGTGCGGAGAACGAGAGGCTGATCGAGGGAGGGAGGGCGTCCAGAGCGGGGTTGATCATCGAGACCAAACTCCCCTTTCTTGAAGCGGGAGAACCACTTATAGCAGAAGGGTATGGAGGGGGAGTCAGCTCCTTCCGACTGGGCCAGGGCAGAGTGGGCCTCCTTCACGGATCGGCCAAGACTGTAGTAATGAAGTAAAACTGCTCGGAGGTAGAGATGGGAGTCCATCACAAGAATCAATGTAGCAACTAGGAGACTGATTAAATCCTCTCACTACTCAACGTCAGAATGATGCAATACATTGTTGACAAACAGATTGCGCAATCACTGCATTTGATCGCGAACTGACTTTTTTCCGAAGCATTATACGAACTTTCCGGACACCCCAATAGAATCGATCTGGAGCTACAGGAGAATATAGGAGTAAGGAGTAAGGAGACTACAGGAGGAGTAATCCGCCATAGCCTGGTAAAGACGTTCTAATGAAATTCATTAATGACAAATCTTCACTCAAAATAGTCGCTGAATCGGTAAGACGATGCGAAGCCCATGACGGGCGTAGAAGAGGTTGTGGAGAATGTGAGGGTCACTTTGAACAATCTGAAAAATGCTTCTTCCTGTTCCGCTAGGGTTTCGTAACACAATTCTCAGCTAATTTTTATAATTTGTTATCGACTAGACAGAGCGAGAGAGAATGCATTTTGAAATGAGAATTGTCGAATTGGATTGATCTCAGCTACAATTCTTTCACATTCCTCCCATTTTTACTATTTTATCCTGTTAATAAGTTGTTTTCGCTCTATATAAGGGAAGATCCGACTACAAGCGTACTTCGATGTATCACATGGCCGCTAATGAGGGAGTGCTCGAGAGGCATCAAAACAAGCAGTGTCTCATTTCTCGCAGTTTCGAGAGAAGGGAGGAGAAGAGGAGGGAAAGCTCGTGATATCGGGTAGAGTCACCAATTAGCCGTTGTCTCCGCCTACAAAGTCGGGAGATGCCTCAGTTAGTCCTCTCAGCCATTACCTTCTCCGTATCGCACTGAAAGCCCTTCTGATAGGACAGCTAAGGCAAGCTTATAGCAACTTCCACGTGTTGGTAATTTAGTTGCTCTCAAGCATTGCTTTGCCTGTCCGGGAGGAGCACTGACCGCATCTCCTTGCCTGAAGATGGATCTCTCGGAACTACCGAGATGCCAAGTGACGAGCCCGACGCTCATAAACGTCTGAAAAAAAGTGCTCAAATTTCTCCCTCCCACCAAGTCTGACCCCTCAATGAGGAGCCTCCCCGATGGAGCAATTCTGAGAAGACAGCTCAGATATGCCCAAGATATGTTCACAAGGCCATAATGAACATTCTCGGCATATCTGGACTGTCGAGAACGAGCTATGCCCCCTTATCCCAATTCATCCGCACAACCTGTCCTACTCCCGAAGTATTATGCAGTGGAAAACAGGAAGAGAGAAAGCTCGTGATGAGTAATCGAGCTGTCCCATGATGGTAAACCGCTTACAAAATCAAATGCGGCCTCAGACTGTCCTCACAGCACCAAGCTTTATTTCCTGTTGTACGCAAGAAAAATATATTCCTGGAAAATTATTGAGACAATTCTTCAAGCAGAACTGATTAAAAATGGAGATGGACGATTCGTATTACCCGTATAGAAACTTGCGTGTCCAAAACGCTCATAACCGTTTTTCAGTTGCTTCTAACATGTAAGGAGTAATGAATGGTGGTAGTATTTGTTCTCTTCTTTTCCACTTCGCTCTTCCTTCTCACTATATTTCCCTCTCGGCGGGCAAGAGAGCAAGAAGTAGTGAAGCCCCACATACGTTAATTTCCTGTCTCTAAATCATTATCTATCCTTTTGAGTAATAACGGCCTAAATTTTCACATCTATAATTCGTTATCAAAAATTGGAACAATGTCATTGATGCGGGGTTTCAAACAGGTTGATTAGCCCAGCATACAGTACCGGACAAAAGTTTCGCAACAAATTTGTCATTGTCATAACTTCGTTCAAAATTGAGCTAGAGACTTATGGTTGGAAGCATTCGAGAGGTTAATATCAGGAGAAAATAGTCATATGGTGTATGATCTGAAACACAATGATCACGGGTTTCTGAAATTAATTTTCTACATCACAATTTTCATGTATTTTTTGAAACTCGGCCGAAAGTCGATGTTATATAGCACGAGCTATGATGAAAGTATATCCATTGATGTTTACAATCCACTATCTGGCTTGCTCGTTGTACATCGGAAAGCGCTAATATATCGATTTTCCGAGACCTCCGAGATGTGTTTGAACGGCAATATCTTTGCTCCCAGTTGAGCGATCGGGCCCCTATTTCACAGCTACTATACACTAGTAATGTAGAAACATGTTACCAAGTTTGATAGTGATCAGACAACAAATTGGAAAAATCGAAAAAATTTGGACATGAATTTTCATGCATGTGGAGACGGCCCTTAACGCTACAGAAAAAATCTGATTTCTTGCATGTTTATGTAGAATCTATTAAAGAATAAGTGTGCGAAATCGCGAAGTCATACTATTTGTCCACCACATTTTACAGTCCAATAACCACAGAGAGTCAGATAATTGAATCTTGTCCAAATTTCATAAAACGTACCAAACAGCTTTACAAGTCCTAGATATGCACATTTCTTATTGAAATGGACCCATTTTTAAAGAAACTCTCCCGTTATGCTAGGTCGACTTTCGCTACGGACCATTTCTGACGACTTTGGCCGTTCTGACTCTCTGTGGTTATTGGACTGTAAAATGTGCTGAACAAATAGTCTGACTTCGCGATTTCGTACACTTATTCTTTAATAGATTCTACATAAACTTGCAAGAAATCAGATTTTTTCTTTAGGGTTATAGGTGGTCTCCACATGCATGAAAATTCATGTCCAAATTTTTTCGATTTTTCCAATTTGTTGTCTGTTCACTATCAAACTTGGAAAAATGTAATTACATTACTAGTGCATAGTAGGTGCGAAATAGGGGACCTATCGCTCAACTGGGAGCGAAGATATAGCCTTTCAAACACATCTCGGAGGTCTCGGAAAATCGATATATTAGCGCTTTCCGGTGTCCAACGAGCAAGCCAAATAGTTGATTGTGAACATCAATGGTTATACTTGCATCACAGTTCGTGCGATATAACATCGACTTTCGGCTGAGTTTCAAAAAGTACATGAATATTGTGATGCAGAAAATTAAATTCAGAAACCCGCGATATATGTGTTTCAGACCATATACCATACGATTATTTTCTCCTGATATTTACCTCTCGAATGCTTCCAACCATAAGTCTCTAGCTCAATTTTGAACGAAGTTATGACAATGACAAATTTGTTGCGAAACTTTTGTCCGGTACTGTAAATCATTATTATCAGGAACGCCTTATTCAAAAGTTAAGCCTTCCTCGCTGATGCTTCTAGCATAGACCCGTCCTCTTTTCGACATAAAATTATTCGAAAAGATCATTCGCAAATGCTGTCTTGCAATAGGGTGCTCCGGCGAATCGCTCTATACCACAAAATATTCAAACCCACAAAATACACAAAATATTTTGAGTCCGTACTGCGGACTCAGTACTCTCATTTGAATTCTCTTGCGCTGTGCTTGAGCTCTAGGCCCCTAATGCAGCACCGATTGTGTTGCTCAGTTCGTACGAAAAATAAAATAGTGGGAGTATCGAGAGTTTTACCGGGTACTAACAAGTTATGATATCATATTTTGGAGAGAGTTATTCTGATATTCCCCGGATAGCTCCTTTAAATTACGATTTTTGGGTACCAAACAACTTCTCTTTGAGCAGAAGTTGCGTATCATCACCAGCAGGAAAATCCACACAGCTTAACGAATTCAACACGCTAAAATTGCCCGATTTTTACACAAACGAGTAACTCGCACAAGACTCTAGTGTTGCTGTTGTGTAGTCTTCAAGTAATCACGCGGTGGTGCTATTCCCAATACATCAGATGCTCTTCAAATCGTATAGCAGTGAAGTGGAAAACCAGGAAGAGATGAGACCTCAGCTGATGACTCCTACTAGATGTATCTCACCAAAAGATCACTTGGAAGTGGAAAGCAAAGAGAGTGTACAGTTGAGCTCCTGTGATATGCTAAAGACGTATCTGCTATCAAGACCATACAAGGAGAAGACAATCGAGCTGTATGGTGTAGCAGGGATTTACTTTTTATCCTACTTGGTGTCACAAACAATTTGTGTTAATTTTGAGCATTGAGTGTTTAGTAATGAGCTTGCATGGAACGGGAGAGCAAACTTTCTCGGGCAGGTGCAGTAGAGGTTGCAGGTTCATTTTAATCAATGGAATGGAAGCTCTCTCTTGGCTTTCCATAGGAAATCTCAGAAGAAAATTGTCAGGACTCTCTCGGGGAGGGGTAGAGGGAAGATTTGATTTCATTTGTATGTGCCTTTCTCTAACAGGTGAGCAAATCATGGGCCTCTATTCTCGATTAATAGAGGTCGCAGGATTTGCTCATCTGTACGATGAGATTGGCTAGAATCTGTTCCATTTCGGAGGAGGGAGTAAGTAGACTTGGTATGCTGGAGATGAGGGGGGGGGAAGAGGGGGAGAGGGGAGATGGAAGGCGGGAACGCCCCTAACAGGTGAGGCAAGTCTTGCAACTCCATTTCTTATCAATGGAGTTCAACAAGAATTACCTCACCTGTTATGTGGGGAGGATTGGATGAGGTCTGGAGGGGGTAGAGGTGGAGAGGTGTACTGACTAGGCTGGAAATTTGCTGCTTATGGAGTCTCGATTCTCGATCTCCGCCCCTTGTCAATTTCCGCCAAACTAGGTGCTCTTTCCTTCTTGTTTAGTTCGAGAGAGACCAGACAGCCAGACACGATTGCATATCCTGCATGGAAGTCCAGCTACACTATTCCATTACACTGATGCATACGAAAAGTGGCCTACAAATAACTCCGCACCTACTCTCATTTTTTATCGCACCAGTGAGGAATGCATTAGATCGGCTTCGAACTTAAAAACATGAACAAGATAAGGGTCTGCTTGCCCTTTATTCCAATGATACCTAATGGGGGTACAAATAAATTTGGCATGTGATTTATGAGTTCCTTGGTTTGTATGTTTTCATTTTTGTAGCCTTAAAATCGAGATTTCTGTGATAATTCGATGGCCTTTCTCAGGCTAACGAAAATTTTCATTTGGACGTTGACGATGAGCGATAAATGGTGCATTTCTGTCCCCTAGAGTACACCTCTCTCCTTGAGCTTATCCTGGTGTGCGCCATCTTTTGGTATCTTCTCTCTTAATCTCGTGGTCTTGTGACTCCCACTATACGAATGGACGCGTGATATGCTCTGAATACCCCCATCCCATGACTACATACGACTACGAGTACACAACAAATCACGCGCATCCCATGAGGCTCCATGACTAAGATTTTGCCTTGTCAAAGATCAAATTCTAACCAAAATAGGCGAAGAATCTAGATTTTCGGGAATTATTTTTTCAAACTCGTTTCAGATTCGAAAGCCAGTGACCTCGGTAGCGTCCTTGGTCACGAGAGGTAACGTTCTCAAGAAGCAAGGCTGCAGGGATACGCAGCCCTAACAGAGGCCGACCTCTTCAGTCTGCATCACTTGGAGAAATCATCTCTTGACGACTGTAAATGAGGGGGGCAATATTTCAGAAATTGCTCATAACAATTGTCAAGTTGAAGAAAGGGATTTGAAAAGCGTGTGATTAATGTTACACCTAATCACACTCGGCCCCTTCGAATTTGATTTGAAAACGACAATTATTTGTCTTCATTTTTTCGGCTCTTTTCATGGCTCTAGACCTATTGCAATTAGAAGCTCTTGAAATTTGGAGTTTACCGAACTATTCATAAAAACTATCATTTTTATTGGAAATGAAGCAAAGGAACTATGAATTAGAGATGCCCGTCCAAGCGGGTGGTTGTATGTAGGGGATCGCCTGCTGGTGGATGGTCTGTGTTTATCACTCGTTGTTCCCTGGTGAAAATGCTTGTTTCTTTCCAAAGGCATAGAATTCCCCTGCAGTCAGGTAACGAAAAACGGATGCTTTCATCATTTAAATATGTGAAAACAACCGAATTTCGTTAACTGATGAGCAAGTGGAGTTCTAGTTTTTCCTGTCATCTGATGTTTCGGATGATTGCTGGGCAGGCGTGTAGTGGAGGGAAGGTTGGCAAAGGACTTGGAGAAGTTCCTCTATGCACCAGGCTTTTGTAGACTACTATTGAAGCTTGGGTAGACTGGAAGACTAGGGGATAACTTGGGGGGTGAGGGAATATGAGGCGCCAATCCCCAAACAGGCGAGGTGATCCGCGGCGACCACTACTGTAAGAAGTAGTCGCGTTGGTCACCTCACCTGATACTTCGGCAGACCTGTCCCAAGGAGGAAATGAGGACCGAGTGGAGAGTGAGACTACAACAAGTGTTTGAATTGGCAGTTGATCACTACCTTCGAATAGGATCCGCCCCCTCCAACGAGAAGGTATTGATGGAGTCATGATATCATCTCTCCCTCTCTCTCTTTCTCTCCCTCACTCTCCCTCTCTCCCTCTCTCTCAATTGACTACAGTCACATTCATTATAAAGTGGATTTTGGACCACATTCAATTATGGGATCTGAAGACCTGAGCCAGTTATTAGGTTGGTAAGAAAGTTCTGTCGCGTTCTATTTTTCCATTTTTTCTTGACTGAATAAATTGTCTGGAAATTCAATTTAACATAAGGTGAAGTGATGTCAGTAGTATACGCCAACAGGTTTAAGTCGATTCTATTTCGCATATAAAGCGAGTAAATAAATAAAATCTCAAAAATTCTGAAAATGACGATTTTATGGTGTAATTTTTTGAACTCAGTCGTTTGAATAAGAGCTACCAATTGGTTCTACTGCTTTGAAGAGTGATAACACTAGAGTTGTACATCCATATTATCACATAACATCCGGCATTCGATATGTGTGGGAAGCTGCAGATTTCAAAAAAAGATGATTTCAAAGAACAATTTTCGGTTTCATCATTTGAAAAAATGTAGCTTACGAACAGTTAGGTGCACCACTTTCCCATTTAGGAAAAACACTAATCATGCCGAGTACTTCACTAATCACTACAATTGAGCTTACTGGATCAATCGCTAAATCTTCAGGGATGAGAAATGCTTAAAAACAAAATTTAAATCAGTGAAATTTTCAGAATTAGCGCTGATCCCAAGTTGGAATAATGGGTCTTTCTTATTGTTATGCAATACAAAACATCCCCACTTGTTGCACTCCACAACAGCATGTTAGTTATGCCCATATTACATTTCTTCTTTCAACTATGAGCAAATAAAAAATAGGGTTGGTCATCAATTTCGCTGAATTTGGCAATATACTATGCCAGAATTAGTAATTGGAGAATACTGTGATAACGTTTTCTCGAAAGAGTAACCAAGCACTATTAGACTACTGAAGATCGTATGAAGATTGATCAAGTTTGAAGGGCAGGATAAACCAAAATGTAAAATACGAGAAACGCGACAGAACTTTCTTACCAACCTAATACAAATGAATACTGAGAGGGTATGAGAGATCACCTTTCCCGAACGGGTGACGTAGAGTATACAGGCCCATTCGAAATCAATGGCGCCTCTAAACTCTACGACATCTGTTTTGTGGGAACTTCTTTGGATCTGGGGTGGGACTCTTTTAGAGGTAAGGGAGGACTTGAGCCTTCTCTCACAGGTGAGAATCTCGTGGACCTCTATTCTCGATTAATAGAGGTCCCCTGAGTTTCTCATCTGTGCGCTGAGAATGGTCTTGGTGGGCTCGGCAGAGGGAAGAATAGTTTACTTGGGGTGCTGGAGCTTGCATACTACTACTACTGGAATGCTGGCAGACTTCGATCAGGGTAGTATATAAGGAACATTTCCCGAGGTGCTGCATGAAGATAAGGCACTCCAATGTTCGAACTTCCAGTCACCGTCACTTCATTCTACTCACTCTCACGACATGTTGCATGGCGAGAGAGTGCATAGTGAAGAGACCGTGATTTCAGTTCCCGAATTCGGCAACGGTCGGAGGATCACCTACACTGGCGCTTCACCCAGGGAGGAAAGGGGACCGAAAACACAGAGGGAGAACTAGAGATTACTGTCTTAGCAGTTCATGGTAGCCCCCTCCCACATTCACGATGGAAGCTTTCTATTGAGTAATGAGGTCTCAATGTGCGAATCACGCGCGAATTCTCGTGGTTGCTGTACGAATTCACGCATCAGTTGATCGTACTCTGAATTCTTCCCTCGTGACTTCTAAATGAAAACATAACAACTCACGAGATACACACGACGTGCGATAGATGTTTGAGCCTTAGTGATTAATTCATCCGATGGACAAGGAAGTTGTTTGAAATGAAGAAATATCACAATTATGAGCGTACGGAATCAGGGAGAGGGAAGGTAGTTGGAGTGGGGCGGGTACGGTATCAGTGGTATACAGTTGGAGGACTCAATAGAGCAGACACGAAAGGTAGAGGTGGCAGAGACTGGATACGGCTTCCGGGGCACGACTGGCTTGGTAACGCCGGGATGGTTCGACGAGCCGCCTCCAGATCCGAAGCCGCAACTGCCTGCGGAAGGCTTGCTCTCAGGCGTATTCCTCTCTGGAATTATCTTCTCCTCATTCCAATTGCGAGTTTCTCGCGTTTTCGTACTGCCGAATTTGCAAAGTTCAAAAAAAAAAAATTTCAGATAATTTTTCGCACTGATAAAACAATGTTTGATGCTGTTGAGCACTTTGGACAACATTTCAGTTTGTAGTGCGATCTGCCTCTTTCCTTCCATTGGCTAACTATTTGCCGTAGTACCGATCGTCACAAATTGGCTTTTCGATGGGAGTGGAAGGAGGAAGATTTTTTTGGTTTATGCTCAGTGGCTTCATAAATTCAATTTGACTTCTTCTCTCGAAGTTTGGAGTGGCACTCGGGGAAGGGCAGGGTATGGGTGAGCTGTACCAGTTCATGCAATCTGAGAGGGGTTCTAACAGCTCATATCTCGCTTCACTGCAAGGAACCCATGTCAGATTAGCTGTAATCTGATAATGGCTCCATTGACAAATATGCGTTTAGGGAAAGATTGAGATGGCATAAATTTTGGGCCGATAATATCATGCAGTTCCATCGTTTACGGGTGTGCGTTAAGTCTCGAGGTCGTCGTCAGGTTTGTCGGCTACGGATATTGTGGTGGTGTGTTTGATGATGGATTGTCGACGGCCATCAGGCCAGGCAGGGAAGTGTTCATGGTTCCACTCTATTACATCATGGAAGCCATGTCCACTTCCCCGTCTGTCCATTAGGTCAAGGATGCTGGGAGGAAGAAAATGAAGGCAGACTACGAAGTGTTCAAAACCACGGTAACTACTTCTGTGAGCATCCAGAATTCCTGATATGTTTTATGCTAAACCCCGCCCTTCTCATGTTCACGTGAGAAGCCATAAAGCCATTGATGCTCCTCTCCTTTTATTTCACAAGAGGGAGAAGGTCGAGGGAAAAGAAAATGTTATGAGTAGGACATTCAACAATTATTAAATTTTGTTTATTTTTGTTATATTTTGATAGTGGTTAATATTTGTAGTATGGACATGCAAAGTAACGGCATGTCCGATCACATGTGGAAAGATGGGAGCGTATGGAAAACTAAGATGCTCGATCAGTTCACTTTATTTGGACTTGTCTCATCCAATTGCTTTGAAAAACGTTGTATCTGTGAATTGAATAATTGAAATGCAAACAAAGTGTTCATCTCCCAAATGCTTTTCACCCTCTCACAAATCGATGCGTTATTGTTAATCCAATTTTGCAAAGTGGCCGAAAAAAACAAAGATCCGTACATTAAATGTTAAAGGAGTGCTCCGGGGAATGTCCAGCAATCCGAACTGGCAAAAGGGTGTTGTAGAGGACAACTCATCCGATCACAGATCACTTTGTACGAAATGCTACAGAAGCCTCTAAGAGTCGCTATGGCTTCTCAAAGCTTTGCAATCAGCGCAGGCAATGCGCGCAAATTCGAAAGGTTTTAAATTTGGGATACTGTACTGGGGAAGAAGAGGTGTTCGAAAAGTGAAGATACATTAGCAATAAATAGAAGCTTTGGGTGGGGTCGAACCGACGACCGACGGATCGCAAGACAAATCCCTTATCCACTAGGACACATGGTCAGATGGGCGTCGGCTGTTTGCAGTTCTCTATCTCCCCTCAAAATCCAACGGTCACTAACAAATACGGGTTAACTCTGGAAAAAAACAACTAACACTTTTACTAAAGGAATATTATTTAGCACCTTCTCAGTAGAAGAATGAGAAGTACGTAAAAGATTGGAATTAGTGGCACTATTAGAAGAGCATCCTTCCTTACTCACTCTGGATTACTGTAAGAAAAATTGTCGGCTTTCCTTCGAGTTCAAAGTGAATTCAATGGTTTTTGTTTATCACTGACTCAAAACATCAATAAAAGAACAACTTGAGGATTCAACAAATAATCGCAAACAACAAGGTGGTGCAACAAAAACAATAAAACAATATGGTCGATCCAGTGTGCGTGTGGTTGCAGTCATGTTTCCATTAGCTCTTCCGTGTTCTTCGACGTCCCATTCCTTCACGAGATTCGATCTCCAAGGATCGAAGTTCTTCTGAACTTGGACGAATCCCACGGCCTTGAACGCCCTGAAAGTAGATAATTGTGCGGGGAGTTAAACAATTTTACCGAAGGCATGCAAGTATCGAAAGCATGATGCCTCCACTATCATATACTTATATTTAAAGCGCAGCGTGATGGCGTTTATTCGGATTATGCAATCGGTCATGAAACAGAGAGCGCTTGTAAACACTCTAGTAGTATCTTCCAACCAGTAGGTGGGCAACTCCCCAACCACTGTATCCCAGTATCCCGACTAGTTTATGAGGAATTGCCCACCTAATGGTTGGAAGGAACCAGAGCAAGCTTCGCCACGAGTGATTGCGAAACCTACTCTACTGGCACGGGAGCACCCGCGAAAGACGGGGGCTCAATCAGACTAGTTTATTATTTAAAAAAAAAAGAAACAGGGTGGTACCTTGTCCCTGTAGGCGGTGGCACCAGGCGCGATGCATTACATTCAGCTTCTCGTAGAGGCACGAGATTTTCTCCGACTGCAAGAGGAAAATGTTATTGGCAAGATGATGACAAAGGACAAAACGGAAGGGAAAAACAAGAAAAGAAAAAAAAGACGAAACTACAGTAGCTTGAACAAGGAAAAGTGCTGACCTAGAGCGACCAGATATCGTTGTCGAGCGAGATCTTGATGGCGCCAGCAACGAGTCCTGAAACATCATCACTTGCGAAGGTGATTTAAGAACGAATATAGTATCTTTTTCCGCAAATGCAATGTAAGTGCATTTTGAGCTAGAAATAAATAAATAAAACCACAAAAGTACCTGAGTGTGGACGCTTCGCCGCACCGCCGATACCTTCCGCGATGTTCACTCCAGGAGTCGGGGCGTCCTAGAAGTAGATACAATATATTGAGTGGGAAGTCTGTTCTCTAGTTGTTCTATGGTCTCTGGTACGATTTTTCGCGTCGCAAAATTAAATTATTTGTAAGACTCTCACCCTACTTCCTAAAAGTGAATTACCTCAGTAGTAGGATACTTTTTTAAGGAGAATATTTACTGTAATATTACCCTACATATTCTGAGTTATCATAAGAACCATCTGGATACGCCTCTTGCGTGGTATTGGGTGAGGAAAACGTGCTAGTGGTGACTCATTTTTAGCAATCCGCCAATTCGATTCCTTCCTGCGCTTCTTCGCTTCTCCATGGTCACGCACTCGTATGTTGAACTCCTCGCGATGCTCTGGATATAAACCAAGATAAATAATCGAAACACGATAATTAGATACCGAATAAACAGGAACGACAATACATGATAGCAAAGAGAGTGGGAAAATAGCACGATCAACTAACAAAGGGGGTTCCAGCGCAGGGCGAGTGAGTCAATTACAGCGTCGAAAAGCTGTTTGTTAATAAAAAAATTCTAAGAAACGATTTTTATAATAAAACAGCTATTTAACGTGGTTAACAATCAAAATCGCGTTTAGAATGGTCAGAAAAACGCGTTACGTTGCTACGTCGAAAATGGAACGATTTTGGTGCTCCAAGTAAGTTAACGCTATAAAAATCGATAGAGTACGCATCAAATTATCACAATTCAATAAACGCAGAATGAAAATAAAGCAAAAACAAACATTAGAAGGGGAAGAAACTGAGGCTCGAATGAAGGCTTCAGTTTGCGATTTGTTGGCTAATTGCCAAGCCAATACCGTATTCACTTGAGAGTGCTAAATTTTCGTTGCGAGAGTTTTCATGTATGAATTCCCCGGAGCACTCCTTTAAAACATCTATTAGGTTGGTCGGAAAGTCTTTGTCACTTTTTCAAAACTTAATTTCTTTGAGGAAACAAAAGCACAAGTTCAATAATACATGTCATCGTTATTAGCAATATGTGCCCAACGTTCCTTCAATTTATTGATCCCCTCCCTGAAGTACCCGGCTGGGCGCGAAGCAAAGTATTGCTTGAGTTCAACCTCGAGACTTCCACGGGAATTGAAGGCCCTACCTCGAACGGAATGGGTCAGGTTTGCGAAAAGAAAGTAATCGGACAGGGCCATGTCAGGAGAATACGGGTGGTGAGGGAGAATGATCCATCCATATCCAACCAGTTCCTGCTTGACTTGATTGGAGACCTGGGGACTTGGGTCATTTTGCTGATTATACACTTTCTTGTCCTTCTGCCTTGAACAATCGACTTCCAACTTCAAATTATGTAGTTGTGTGAAGTACTTGGCCCCGGCGATTGCCATGCCCTCAAGGAGTAGATCCGAGTAGATCACGCCATTCACTCCCCACCTCATTGACAACTTGTTTTTCTTGGGTTGTAAGTAGAGAGCGGAGAGGAAGAGGGAAGACCGCTCTGTTCGACGAGGAATGAAATTTTCTCTTCCGGAAGAATGAGAGGGTGGGGAAAGTCTTCCGGAAGACCAGTCTCGTAAAACTTTCTAGGGTGAAAATCAAGTCAAAATTTCATGCAAATGCATCTAACCGTATCCTAATACCATATTTAAACTAGTTCTCCACAAAATAACTTAAAATGCGCTCTAAAAACGCTCTAAAATCGCATTTTTCCTGGCCCTACTCTTCCGGAAGACTTTGCACTTTCCCCTCCCTCTTCCTCATTCCTCGCTCTCTCCCTCGAAAGAGCGGCAGATTCTTCCTCTTCCTCTTCCTCTCCGCACTCTAGTTGTAAGTCAAATTTGGGGACACCCTGTGGAGTCTGTCCTTCTCCAACCAACTGGGCTCTCCTGTGGTTGCAATCGTAGAGGATCAATTTATCATCCCCGGTTATGAACCGGTCCAGTCATCGGTCCCCACCGTAGAGAGTGAGTAGGGTTATGGAATCATCGACTCCACGTTCACTATTGGCTTGGGTCAGATCATGAGGTATTTATCGACCGAGAATTTTCCTCATTCCAAGGGTTTTCAATCCTTCCTCTACTGTGCTACGGTGGGCTCAATGTGTAATGGCCATTTCACGGACAGTTTGAAATGGATCCGTTTCCTCGACTTTCTTCGACGTTTCCAAATCGAATCACAGGGTCTCCCAGACCGATCCTAATCATTGAGGGAAAAGTCTACTTATTCGAAGGAACCAATTCCTGATGGTATAGTAGACGGGACATGTGGGTCATAAACATTCTTCAGTAGGCTCTCCAAATACTTCATCATGGTGTAGGATAGAAAGAGGTAAAGCAGAACTTGGCCCATGTGGATGGCACTAACTACATACATCGTTGCTCTACTTGAGCATGACTGAAGGGAAGGGAATGGGGAGTTGTTAACAATAAAGGACTTTCACTAATTGTTATTCACTAGGAACGAGGGTTCGCCAAAGTGCACTTGTGACGAGCATTGTTAAAACAAATCCATAGACAAAGACTTTCCGACCAACCTGATAGTATTTTGAAAATTCTTCGACAGTTGGCTTGAGCAAATACCTAGTGGTGTTATGCTAAAGTACGGTGCTAAATAAGGGAGGAGCGTGAAATACTCCGTTGGAGAATGTCGGGAAGGTACTTGAGCATTTCTATTCAACCACTCTCTCTCCTAGTAGTCAGACAGTGGCTACCTAACTCACGACTCTCAATTCGAGCTCAATTTCTCCTTTCTTGTACAAAATATTATTTTCAGAACGATGGTACATATTCTGAGATGTTTGAAGAGAATTTTTGGTTTTTCGTGTGTTTCGAATCAGCGCAAAGCTGCAGTTTCCACTTGCAAAGATAGTTCAAGAAAGAGTCAAATTGAAACAGTTACTCTAATAAATACGGTGAGCAGCAACACTAATTCGTCTTGGTTTTGTAACACATTATCAAATGTAAGTTGTAGACCAAATTCCTTGGCTTCCTGCTAATGAAGAATCATCAGTTTCAAGGAGGTGATGATGGCATCTACATAATTAATATCATGAATGGCACGAGTTGAATACGAACAGCTTCTTCTTATGTTTTATTATCTATGCAAAAAAGTTTTCATGGCACGGGAGAGTCTGGAACATTCCCAAACCCAATCGTATACGAGTTCGGGATAGCTATGAGCTGGGCGTGTAGTGTGTTGCACTTTTGAATGATTAATTGATGTTGGGTATTTTCACAGGCGGTTTAGTCGATCTCGATGGCCGATTCAAACCTGGAGACAAGATTCTACGAATAAACAAGGTGAGTGCGATCGCATTTTGATATTGAATTTGGGGTAAATTTCAGGTATCATTCGAGAACATTCACATGGATCAAGTTATTGAGACACTCAAGTAAAAATACTAAATGTTTTTCATGTTATGCCAAACATTTGAGTCGAAAAACTTGTATAATTTTATTTATCAGGAAGGTTAGAAAACGCAAAGGAAAGATCCGTATCAAAATAATGAAAAGCGCCAACTCCAATTTACGACGACCATGCTTAATGGCCAGCTCACCGGAAGTAGGGATTCCGAGGTATTCTGTTATTCCTATGAAAAAAACCCAGCATAATGCATAATCTTGGGTATAATTTTTAAGTATTTGCAAAATACTCGATTTCTCAATACCAGACTTTATCATCAATGTAAGGATTATAGAGTTGTTGATCCGGTTGACCCAGATGCGTGGATTCGACACATGGACAGTGTGAGGGGAATGATCGAAGGTGGGACAGGTTGCTTAAATTTAGCAGTAAGCGAATTTTAGTTATTTATCGTAACTTTTTTAGCAATCGAATCGGCCTGTCGTATTTTTGATTCAACGAATTTTCTCACTTTCTCTTTCCATATCGAAAGAACGATTACACTTTTTGAGGTGGAGAAATTTGCACAGGTGAGACTTATACTATAATTTAATAATTAAAATCATGCCTACAATCAGCACTTCCACCATATTGGCAAGAAGATCTATTTCGTTGCCACTACGAAAGAAAGGATTGTAGAAGTGCTGATTGGAAAATACATTGTCAGCACCTACAGAGACCCTGACTTCGGAAATATGGTGGAAATAGTACATTCAGATATTACTTTCTAATTTTTGCTGATTATATCAATGCTGCAACGTATGTATAAATTTTGCTGAAAATTTGTCTGATGTGTTCACCGCTGAAAACGGTGTTTCTTTCGCTTGTTTATAATTTTCGCTATATTTCTCCTTTCGCATACATCAGAATTTATATTCCCTTTGTCTTTCCAAATAGAGTAATGTTCCTGCGCATCAAAAAAATACTCCCCTTTTAGAATTTGATGAATCACTGTATTTTTACGTTCAGCCGTCAACACTAGAGTGTTGACAACCTTTTTTCTACTTTCAAAGCCGTGTTATTTTCTGCCAGTCACAGCGGAAGTGGGGTTAGGAAATAAATCCCCGTGTCCTTTCGATTTGGAAAGTGCTCGTCAATATTTGCCATAATTGGTGTTATGCTATTTCATTGTTCGAGTATCAAACATTCATATTTCAGCAACATGTGGTTGTTGTTGTTGTTTTTGGCCCGTGTCTCTTCAAGCACGCAGGGGAGTAATCTCGAAGTGCAAGAACTGAATTCGAGCATCGGCGTGAGGATCAATCAGTAGGTTCAATAGAATCTGATTATTTTAAAAACATGGCTTTGGTTTAGGCGATAGACTACATGGCCCCCTGGTCGAAGAGGCATTGCAGGCGCTTTTGGACAACATTACTTTGCCTGTTATCAAAGTAGTTTCCTTCATTCGATCTTGACATGTCACAAATACATATATATTTTTTTCAAATTGTCATTTACAGTTGAGTTTCGCCGAAATCGAAGTTCGAATTCTCGATTTTCGCAGACCGTTCATTCATTCGCGTTTCGTAACAGATGTAGGTGAGATTTTAGAATGCTGCCCTGGAATATCAACCCTGGTCGGCTGATATATTGGGAGGGTGAAAGAAATTTGAAACTGTTTTCTCAGGCGTCCATGTAACGGTTCTGCTTCCTCTTGTGCGAGTCGAGGCAAGCGCCAGATTCGCTTTCTCTTTCCTTTACTACAATGGTCAGTTGCGATTTTCTGGCCAATGCGTCCAATACGATTGAAAATCGCAAAAAAATAAAGGACAGGGCAAATGAATCATCGTCATTACCACCTCTGTCAACATCAGTGCTCGCGAAAATGTTGTTTACTTGGGCTCCCTTTTTTCCTCTGCCAAAGGGGCGACACATTCTATAGTTTGAAGATTCTAGTTCGTGATAATTCAACTCTATTTCAGAAGGTGTGAGACTGACGATCGATAATTCGACAGTAACAGTAAGATTGATTGTCTCACGCACTCGAAACACCAACCTCATCAAGGTTTCTACTTCATTAAGAGTATGAATATTTCAATAAATGTAGTGTTGTACGCATATGAATAAGACACGTGTCCTCTCTCATTCTCCCTATTTCAGAAAGCGAATTGTGTAGTAAATGCAACGTCGATAAGGGCTGAGTTTAATGGTCGAGGCATCAACTTGTTCAGATCATCCATCGAGAGAAAGGTGGATTAAATGAGAACAAAAAGATTTGATTGAATTAAATTTAACATATTTCGCATACATATTTCCTTATTCAGATCATCGCAACAGTAGGCTACTTTGACCTGCCGGAATGTCCCAATTCCGAAAGAGCTGCGCGCTTTCCTATCTGGCTTATCGAGCGACCTATGTGCTTCCGAAAAAGTAAGGATGTGAACTTGTTTGTATTAACTATATTATAGCTTTTTTATAAATGATGACACCATCCACATGTTGAAGCATACGTGTTCTAGAGTTGTTTCAAATAGTAGTCAAATTTATAAATTGTTATGAACTTTAGAACATCGGAATCTCAACGTCAAATACATTTGCTGTCAAGAGTCAGCTCAACAGTATTCTCGAGACCAACAAAATCTCTCTTTGGGACTTCAACACTACGCTTACATACCTAACACATTTCTTGGAAAATGTAAGTTAAAACACACTAAAATTCTGACATTGTATCAGGTTGGTGCATAATTTTAGATACAAAATCGCGAATAAGGTTTTCTTGCTTTGGTCTTGAGCAATCCGCATGTGTTTTCTTTTGCAGTATTAGTGCATATGTACTCTACATAGCGCACATTGCATCGCACCTCATCAATCAGTAATACCGATGAGACATTGTCTGAGAATTGCAAAATTTCGTAAACTTTTCGATTGATTACTACACTTGGCGAAGCAATAATTGCGCTGCTTCAACATCATTTTTGTGAAGGATGATGGTTATCTATTCTACTATAGCCAGATAACGGCATCAACCATAAAACGAATTGGCAAAATAGCCACGTATTCCGAAAATGTGGGGTGTCGAAAATGGTTTACAATTATCACGTGTATCACGAGTAGGAGGATGAAAAATCCCCCTCGGGAACATTTTCAAAAAAGTTGTGCCAGATTCGACTTGTATTATAGTGTTGGAATACACTAGACTTAAGATTTCGATAAATATGGTTCATTGTTCCCAGAGCCGGCTTTTAGGAATTTTCCGGTTTTGCATCCGGCTATGATGTATTTCAGCTCCCAGATGAGCTAGAAAGATGGCACAGGGCTCAAAATGTGTGGAAAATTATTTCGAAAAACTTTCATGTTTAGTGCAAGACGATTAGACAAACAATAAAAATTTGCCGGATGAAAAACCTGTTTTGCCATAAAAAATAAATATTCTCTCAATCAAGCGGAAGCGTGCTACATAATTTTAATGCAAATTATAAAAGAAGAAGTGTATGTGCATTATATAAAAATATAAAAAAATGAATTCGAAGTGGCTTCAACTTGGAAAATTTTACTCAAACATGCCACTATGAAGAAAAAATCGAAAAAAATGACTTTTTCGAAACTCTGATTTTTCTTCTTGTAACGTTTAAATATTGTTGTTCGTGAAAAGAATGTGTAGAAAATCGTGTTTTGGAGCAGGGTTCTTCGAGGATGAGCGCGACGTGCAAAGATATTTCAAAATTGTGCAAAATTTTGAATATAAATTTTTAATCAAAAAATGCGAGTAGAACCCTGCTCCAAAACACGATTTTCTACACATACCTTTCACCAACAACAATATTTGAACATTACAAGAAGAAAAAGCAGAGTTTCGAAAAAGTCATCTTTTCTACTTTTTCTTCATAGTGGCATGTTTGAGTAAAATTTGCCAAGTTGAAGCCACTTCGAATTCAGTTTTTCTTTTTTTATATCATATGCATACACTTCTTCTTTTATAATTTGCATTAAAATTCTGTAGCACGCTGCCGCTTGATAGAGAGAACATATTATTTTTAATGGCAAAACAGGTTTTCATCCGGCTCATTTTTATTGTTTGTCTAATCGTCTTGCACTAAACATCAAAGTTTTTGGAAATAATTTTCCACACATTTTGAGCCCTGTTCCATCTTTCTATTATAGCTCATCTGGGAGCTGAAATACATCATAGCCGGATGCAAAACCGGAAAATTCCTCTGGGACCAATGAAAGATATTTATCGAAATCTTAAGTCTAGTGTATTCCAACACTATAACAGGCCTCTCACCAGAGATTCAGGACAAAACGCCCAGATCTTGGTACAATCAATTTTGAGGTTTTGGTAGCTCTGGGGGTATTCTATCGCCCAGAATCCGAATCCGGGTCGATCGGCTGCTTACCTCGATCCGCGGCTGCTGCAGCTGGCTGCAAATATTTGAGAGTCTCGATTTGAGGCCTCTGGAAAAGGTTTCAAACCACTCCGATTTTGCTCAAAATTGACCAGTAGGCATAGCTTATGATGCTTTCTGACTTCCCCGATCAATTTTTTGGTAGATCAAAACATGACCTCTGGGCAGTTTTTGCTCCATTACTTTAACAGTTCGGAGCACAAACAAACCAAACTTTTGCATCTTATAGAGCTTTCAATTTTGCATCTACTGGAATTTTTGTGGAATTTTTCCATGGGGTCTATCATGTTTCCCATACGAAAAACAACAAAAAATTGCGGGATGTGGCAGTCCGCTCATACTGAAAATCGCATAAGTGTTTACGATTCGAACTCAATGGTTGAGGGTTCGATCCCCCATCGTGGAAAACATGTTTTGCATGCATATTTACTTCATTTGCATCATTTGCGACGATTTTTATAATTTGGTTCGTGCATCTCTTTCTACCGTATATAGGAAGGAACCTTCAGACACCTGGGAAAACATCACAAATGATGAAAATGAAGTAAATATGCATGCAAAACATGTTTTCCACGATGGGGGATCGAACCCTCAACCATTGAGTTCGAATCATAAACACTTATGCGATTTTCAGTATCAGCGGACTGCCACACCCCGCAATTTTTCGTTGTTTTTCGTATGGAAAACATGATAGACCCCATGGTAAAAATCCACAAAAATTCCAGTAGATGCAGAATTGAAAGCTCTATAAGAAGCAAAAGTTTGGTTTGTTTGTGCTCCGAACTGTTAAAGTTATGGAGCAAAAACTGCCCCGAGGTCATGTTTTGATCTACCAAAAATCGAACGGGGAAGTCAGAAAGCATCATAAGCTATGCCTACTGGTCAATTTTGAGCAAAATCGGAGTGATTTGAAACCTTTTCCAGAGGCCTCAAATCGAGACTCTCAAATCTTTGCAGCCAGCTGCAGCAGCCGCGGATCGAGATAGGCAGCCGATCGACCCGGATTCGGATTCTGGACGATAGATTACCCCCAGAACTGTTAATATCCCAAAATCAAAAAAAATTAGATTGTACCAAGAATGTCCCGATTCTCTCGTGAGAGGCCTGATAATACGAGTCGAATTTGGCACAACTTTTTTGAAAATGTTCCCGCACACCTCCACTGACTCGTGAGACACGTGTTATATTAACAAGGAGTTTTTGCTGGATGAGCTTGAGGTCTCAAATTAAACATAACCTGAAGTACATATCATGAAGATGCTACCACATACAGTTGGTGAAGATTTCTCATTCCATTCAAGAGAATTCGCAATCATGGTTTAAAACGTCAAATTTTAACGGCGAAATTGGCATATTTCGTATTATTAGTAATCTGTGGAAGCCCGAAACGTCGGTTTCACGTGCTCAATGGACGCATCCACCCTTACTAATTAGTTTCTCAGAATTGTGGAATTTGCTTGGAATTTGTTTAATTGTTGCTATGATTTATGTTGAAAGCCCAAAAACATGACAATTTTGTCAATTTTCACTTATCATTGTTTTTTTTCCGTCTGGCATTGGATCGATCGGGTTGAAACCAATCATTGTTTTCACCTAACACTGTCTCAAATAATATCCAAGCGGGGTTTGATATGAGGGCGTTTGCGGAAGATTCGATCAGAGCCCGGCACAGCAAAAAAAGTAATTTTTCCAATTTTGAGTGATTTGGGGTTATCAAGGACGCTGAAGAAGATAGGCATACTAATTTTGTACGTAGAGCTTCCGTTGGCTCCAGACGACGTTACGTCGAATTCACATTTTGAAGCTTTCCACGGCTCAATTGAGCGCTAAAATTAGTGCAATAAATGTTCTGGGGTTAAATTTTAAGGCGAAAACGCACGTGTATTTCATTTGTCATAATTTCGTAATTAAAAAATTAAAAATTGAACTTTTCGCCCAATCAATACCGAGCTTAGCAAATACATGGATGGAACCGCAGTGACGAGATGATTCCAAATCTGAAATTTCATCTAATTGCGACATCAATCTTTTGAGAAATGTTATAAATAGTGCTCCGTTTGATCCTAATTTAGCGTATTATCGTCCGATCTTCCTCCTTCACTTGACCTCAGACCCTCTGGCAGTCCCCTCCCCTGCCTCTATCCCATGCCCCCTGGCAGTTTCAGTCCTTCCCTCGTCCAACCTCGCGTTTTCATCTGTTTTGAGAGCAGTTCTTTTTAGTTTTCTCAAAAGATTGATGTCGCAATTAGATTAAATTACAGATTTAATCCTCTCCTCTCCTCTCCTCTCGTTACTCCTCTCTCGAGAATCCTCTCGTTACTGCGGTTCCATCCATGTATTTGCTAAGCTCGGTATTGATTGGGCAAAAAGTTCAATATTTAATTTTTTAATTACGAAATTATGACAAATGAAATATACGTGCATGTTCGCCATAAAATTTCACCACAGAACATTTATTCCACTAATTTTACCGCTCAATTGAGCCGTGGAAAGCTTCAAAATGTGAATTCGACGCAACGTCGTCTGGAGCCAACGGAAGCTCTACGTACAAAATGAGTATGCCTATCTTCTTCAGCGTCCTTGATAACCCCAAATCACTCAAAATTGGAAAATTGACTTTTTTTGCTGTGCCAAAATATTTCGGATAGGCACTGCTCGACTTTTAGGCAAACGCTCTCATATCTGTGTAGTATTCGCCAGGAAATTTACGAAATACCTTGTATCGAAAATTATCCACCAACCTAATATCATATTTCAAGTGCATACATCGGAAAAAATACACTCAATCTCAGCACATGACGTTTGGCCTAAACGCAGTCATTGCGTACGACAATATTCTTCCCATAATCGAACGATCTCGATCCATAAACTCTTCTCTCGTATGCAATAAGGTATGAATTACATTTCAGTTTTCGAACGAAATCGATCTAGAAAATGATGAATAAAAATTGTTGAACTGCTTTGAGAAAATGTTTCCATAATCTCCATGAACTGTGAACTAAGATGGTGGGAGTCATAGGTGTCCAGAAATGGCGGCGAGGGGGGTGCTGCGCACCGCCTCACATGTGAGGCGGTGCGGTCATGGAAAAATCGATTTGTAAGTCATGGTAGGTCACGACTAAGTACCGTACCCAATCGATAATACAGTACCAGTAGATACTGTATACCACTACCGTAATCCACGATTATCGCAAACTAACTTTATTTTTTAAAAGCCCTGGGACCGTGCCCAATCGATTCTACAGTACCCAAGTAACTACCGTAACCCAGTTCCTTGGGTCAGATCCAGTTCTTTGGGTCAAACATTTTTTCTAAAATCCAACATCGATCATTAAATTATTGTAAAGTATCCTAACATATATCTCATTACTGTAGAATCATTTTATGACCGATTTTGGATTTTTAGAAAAACGTTTGAATTTTTTAGAAAAATGTTTGACCCAAGCAACAGGATCTGACCCAAGGAACTGGGTTACGGTAGTTACTTGAGTACTGTATAATCGAATGGACACGGTGCCGGGGCTTTTTAAAAATAAAGTTAGTTTGCGATAATCGTGGGTTACGGTAGTGGTATACGGTATCTACGGGTACTGTAGAGTCGATTGGGTACGGTACTTTATTTTTTTGAAAATAAACACAGTTCGCGATAATAGCGGGTTACGGTAGTGATATACGGTATCTACTGGTACTGTACTATCGATTGGGTACGGTACTTAGTCTTGACCTACCATGACTTACAAATCGATTTTTCCATGACCCCCTATACATGCCTTGCGCACCGGCGTGGACACCTATGGTGGGAGTCACCATTTCTGACGTCATTCCTAATTCGTTCTTCGCGCTCATTTACGAGCAGAATATTGCCAAGATCGAGTTTACGTGAGCACATTTTTCTTCTTCTCCCTTCTTTCCGGTTATCATCAAATTATCGACGTTTCAACACCCCTCCCTTCTCAAATTCATTAAATTTCTAGAGTGAGCGCCGATGAGTTGCCTAAGATTCTTCGTTTCGCCTACGGTATTCTATTCTGCTCAAGCTGTCGCCTTGTTGGAAGCTGCAGCCTCTTGAGGTGCTACAACACTTGTGATATGATCAGATACAAGTCATTGATAGTTTTAATTTCACTTCCAAAAATGAGATAAAAATAATACAATCATTTGTTCATATTTTGCAGGCAACCGACAGTAGCAATTTACGAAAGTAAAGGAATAGTACTCGACACTGAAGGTTGCAAATATTGGACGAATATAATCCGCATGATATTCAAGTTCTTTCCAGTAACTATTTCAACGGTGCTTTGTAATCATAACCGAAATGAGACGTCTGACTTTCTCAACGCAAAGGCTCGCTTAAAGATAAGCGTAAGTTAGAAATATATTCTTTTGAAAACTATCAGAGGCAGACAGAATGCACGCAAAAGAAAATCGTGAATAACGCCATTCCTGAAACTGTTCCTGTTCTTTTCAAAGAGTAAGGTTTAATAGAAGTGAACTTGAAACTCTGGTTTATTCCAACCAGTAGGTGGTCAACTCCCCGCCCACTTGTAGAGTACTGGTTAACCGGTGGTTAGCCTAAGCTCCGCACAATCTAACTGGTCAACCATTATTCAAAAGCCGCCAACCACTGGTTATCCAGTTATCTGATCAGTTGGTAATCAATATTCTGGCCAGTGGCTCTCTGAGTTGCCCACCTACTGGTTGGAAGAACCCAGAGAAGGGTAGTAATAAGATTAGTATGAAACAACTTATCTTTTCGTACTATAGAGCCCATAAAGATTCAACAAACCCATTTTTTAAGGTGCGACCGTCGGTAAGCAACAATCGCTTTCTCATAGACCTTGAGGTTACTCGCGTCAAAGTAGAGATTACAAAGGTACCGTTATTACGACGCCAAATTAAAGAATGTCTCTGAATACGCAAGTTCGTTAAAATATCGGAAAATTTTAGGGAGTTGTTTCATTTCTGGCTGAGTCGGTGGAGTCTTTCGTGAAATTCGTTGTTCACAAGGCTGTGTGGCCCGCGTTGAGGAAAATGTTCCTCGACACGCTTCGTTCGACGGGTAAACAATTATGAGATACCGCGGACGCCGCATTCAATTTGCAATTTTTTAAAAACTATTTTTCAAATTATATCATAATAGCGCATTCGCTCTCTTTAAACACTTGGATACACCTTAGCTACCTAGATTTTGGCGAAAATTGTACCATATTCATCGTTTGATCATGAGATTCACTACAGGCGTTCAATTACCAGAACTTTGTGGTCTGCGATTGAGAAATCTAACAGTGAGCTATTCCCATCGGGAAATAATATTTCAATCGGATGCAACCTACTCTCTCCTTCAATTTGTTTCTAGATTTAAGGTGAGAGCAACTGTCAATGGACGCCCTGTGGTATGAGATTACCCTGCAGTTACTTATGACTGACATCCCCCTTAAGAAGAAAAAATAATAACTTCAGAGGTTCGTCAACAAGCGTCTCGTAGAATCTAAACTCGACAAGATGTATGATGTCTGAGCAGAATAAAACAATTGTATCCTAGTTGGCGTACCATTTCAATGATAAAAGTTATTCATCCTATTTTTGTATAAGGAATTAGATGGTATGATATGCAGATACAATATTTTAGTCCATTAGTTAATGGATGCACTCAAAAATAGGTTAGCGGCAGGGTGTGATAGGAGAGCGTGCACTGGTATTAAATTATGAACTCCCATGCTGATGGGATACCTCCCCAGCGAATTTCAATGAGTTGCGCAAATGGCCATTTTGTAAATGCCATCAAGTAGATTCCATAGAGCTCGATTCTCCAGCAAACAACATCTTATTTTGAGCTAGCCAAGTTTCACTGAAATTTTTCAGTTTCGATGCTGCACGTAAGCAATACTCTACCTCGCGTTTTGATTGATTCTACAGGGATAGGGTCCATAAATTGAAGGATAATTGGGCACCTATTGCTAATAATGATGACAAGTATTATTGAACTCGTGCAATTGTTTCCTCAAAGAAATTAAGTTTTGAAAAAGTCACAAAGACTTTCCGACCAACCTAATATTAGGTTGATGCAAAAGTCTTGCGGTTTTTTGATATTTTGCGTTCCATCTTCCTTTCAGTTTGACCGACGAACTTCCGTATATTAATTACTAATGAGGCCTTGCATACTCTTTCATATGCGCACCATGTCAGCATTGCTAAATCGGAGAGGCAAGAGTAGGGCAAACTTAAAATTGCGAAAAATTTTACATCGAAAACGACACATTTCTCAATATTATGATTCCTCTGAAGCATCAATGCTCAATTCCTGGTGGTTATATGAAGCTCCCATCTTTACCATATACATACTTTTTCTCATGGCTGATGGAAGTTACATCCTTTTGAGGAATTCATTGATCAGTAAATGACTACATGTTGCATTTTTTATGCTGATTTTGCATATTTTTGAAAAATGAGAAATTCAAATTTTCTGAAACGAGATAGATGCAGGCGCCAATCTTTTTTCTGAGAATTAAGCCTCTTGGTGGGTGAATATAGCGCACTCATAGTGAAGCCTGTATGCTTGGTCTTCGATGCAAAAAATCCGAAAAAGTTTCATGTAGCCATCGTGGACAATATATTTTCGATAGCATGTAATTCGGTCCAAACTTAATCGAGACACAGTTGGAAAATATTTTCTGAAGGGGTATACGTGATACTTCGCAGAAATCAGTATGGGCAGGTTTCGTGAATTTTTCCAACAAATATCCAGTAAAATACAATTAATGCAAAAATTTGAGCATCAATAGCAATTGAGTTTATTATAATTTCTTGCGTTGATTGCGATATCGGATTGATTGAAATGTGTGTATGTAAAGTACAAGCATACCTCTAAACACTGCTATGTTTGTTAGTCATTGTGATTTGGGACAAGAGAATTATTATAGTTCAAAGTACGTACACAAAAAACCGCAAGACTTTTGCATCAACCTGATAAATCTAGAGAAATGACCATTTGTCAACAATTCGTGGGACATGTTGAGCATGTATCTCTTTTTTTATTTTTCTTTCACAGTAAAATGACTTCGTGCCTTCGTAGCTTACGAATAAAGGACTACCGTTTCGAATATTCTATATTGTCGGTACATTTTTTGAGAGCAAACTTCATTTGATGGTTGAAATTGAGCAAACAATACAATATTTATTATACACTGTATAATATAATCCAGTGAAGGGACATTGAAAACATCATAGTATTAAATCGTCTTAACATCCGGGTGATTAATGAGCACATATTTAGGATTGGAATTATTTTGGGTGTAATACGATTCTCTTTGAGATTCTGCTCGGGTGCGCGAAATTTCATGCTCCTACCGTGTATATCAAAGATGATACAACGAAAGAAGTAAGTTTGACAGAAAGTGAAGTGGCACCACACCGGCATCAAATGAGCGATTCATGCAAAATGAGGCGGACCACCATGTCCAGCATCGAAAACTACCCCAGGAAACATGTTTTTCTGTGGTGCATATTTAGGGCTGTTCCGAGGCTTTGTCGAATCTATCGCGAACGGTCTCATATAGATAATTGAAGTAAATTTGTATTGACGTTTATCTGATAGAATGACTATATGTTTAACATGGGCAGAATAAAGTTTTAGTGGATGCGAGATTGTCTCACCGAATCACGAAAGACCTGTGGGTTTGGAGCCAAAACGGACTAGAAAAATGTGTGCTTATTTTCATCCCGCTCATTACATCGAAATTCCATTAATGGCAGATAGTGTGAAGTGGGAGAAGACCGTACTAATACTTCTTCAATGGGAATCCTTAGTGGGTTTCTTCATCTGTTTTGTCTGATTGGGCAGGTCCTGGTGTGGCTGTCTGAGAATTCAACGCAGGAGATACTTGTTCTTCCTCGATTGCCTCAGTGAACTCATTCTGGAAAAAAAAGAAAAAAGGGAACAACAAACACGATAAAACCTTGATCTCTGCTCTAGACGGCACTTCCTTGAGCGTGTATAGACTGGCACTCTTTGCGCAGCTCTTATCGTACACATTCTGAAAGATTGCAAATATATTTTTTACATTATTTTTTTGTATGAAAATGTTCGAATACTTTTCTTTTCGATATTTTAAAATTATCACTAGACGCTCATGTTTGGTGAATGGAGTCATCATGGTCATAGCTGTCCAGAGCTGGCGGCGCTTGTCCACCCCCCGTCCTACCATGAACCCGGGGTCATGGTAGTTTGTCCACCCCCGTCCACCCATGAACCCCATGGTTCAAAAATCGATGGTAGGTCATGGATAGGTCAAGACTAAGTACTGTACCAATCGATAGTACAGTACTTCCTGATACCATATATAGCTACCGTAACCCCGATTATCACCAACTGATTTTTTTCAAAAATTGAAAATACCGTACCCTAATTAAAAAGTCAAAGTACCGTATCCAATCGATAGTACAGTACCACCAAATACCGTATCACACTACCGTAACCCCGACTATTACGAACTAACTTTATTTTTAAGATGTCCTGTTAACGTGCACAATCGGTCTAGTGTCGTGAACGATCGATTGTACAGTACCCAACTGACTACCGTAACCCAGTTCCTTGGGTCAGATTCAGTTCCTTGGGTCAAAAAATTTTTTAAAATTTTCAAACATTTTTCTAAAAATGCCAAATCGAACATAAAATGATTATACAGTAACAAGATATACGGTATAATATTGGGGTGTCCGGAAAGTTCGTATAATTTTTTGTTTTTATTTTTTATTCAATGCTTTACAATTCTCAGTGACCAATGTATGCCCCCTTCTTTCTCACTACCTCCCTCCAGCGATTGGGTAGGGTCTCGATTCGTCTCTTCCAGAATGCGGGTTTCTTCGAGACCGCCCAGTTCACGAAAGCCCTCACAACTTCATCTCGATTCTTGAACTTCTTTCTTTTGCAGAAGTCAGAGAGAGAGCGGAAGCAGTGGTAGTCGCATGGGGAGAAATCCGGGGAATATGGTGGATGGGGAATCCTCTCGATCTTCAGCTCGTCCATTTTCTTCTGGGTCATCTTCGCTCGATGTGGGCGAGCATTGTCCATCAGAAGAAGAATTTTGCCCTGGTTCAGGAGTCTGGGAGGGACTCTGATCGCGACATCTCCCAGTTGTTCAGAGAAGAGGTCGGCATTGATGCTGGTGCCAGGGGCGAGGATCTCCCAGTAGATGGGACCGAGCACTGAGAAGAAGAAGCAGATGAGTTCCTTCTTTCCGTGCTCTTCCTTCTTCGGGACGGGCGTGGGCTTCTCATCTGCATCCAGCCATTGCAGTCTCCTCACAGGGTTATCGTACGTGATCCACTTCCCATCTGTAGCGATGATGGAATTGACCCATCGAAGATTGGATCTACGATGGAGTAATTCCCGACAGACTTGAACACAATTTTTCAGCTGTTCGGGGGAGAGGTCATGGGGAATCACTTGTGGGAGTTTCGGCTTCTTCCCAGATCGATGGAGGATATCGGACACCGTTGATCTGGGAGTACCAGTATCCTTCTTCAACTCACGCACACTGGCCATGGGCTTGCGCTTCAGTGTGCGGAGAACGAGAGGCTGATCGAGGGAGGGAGGGCGTCCAGAGCGGGGTTGATCATCGAGACCAAACTCCCCTTTCTTGAAGCGGGAGAACCACTTATAGCAGAAGGGTATGGAGGGGGCATCAGCTCCTTCCGACTGGGCCAGGGCAGAGTGGGCCTCCTTCACGGATCGGCCAAGACGGTAGTAATGAAGTAAAACTGCTCGGAGGTAGAGATGGGAGTCCATCACAAGAATCAATGTAGCAACTAGGAGACTGATTAAATACTCTCACTACTCAACGTCAGAATGATGCAATACATTGTTGACAAACAGATTGCGCAATCACTGCATTTGATCGCGAACTGACTTTTTTCCGAAGCATTATACGAACTTTCCGGACACCCCAATACTTTAAAATAATTTTACTATCGATTTTGAATTTTTAGAAAAATGTTTGACCCAAAGAACTAGATCTGACCCAAGGAACTGGGTTACGGTAGTCAGTTGGGTACTGTACAATCGATCGTTCACGACACTAGACCGATTGTGCACGTTACCAGGACATCTTAAAAATAAAGTTAGTTGGTAATAGTCGGGGTTACGGTAGTGGGATACGGTATTTGGTGGTACTGTACTATCGATTGGATACGGTATTTTGACTTTTTAATTAGGGTACGGTATTTTCAATTTTTGAAAAAAATTAGTTGGTGATAATCGGGGTTACGTTAGCTATATACGGTATCGGGAAGTACTGTACTATCGATTGGTACAGTACTTAGTCATGACCTATCCATGACCTACCATCGATTTTTGAACCATGACCCGGGGTTCATGGGTGGACGGGGGGTGGACACACCATTTGTCCACCCCCCGTCCTCCCATGAACCGGGGGTCATGGATTTTCTGTCCGCCCCCCTGCCGACGCCGCCGACGTGGACAGCTATGATCATGGTCCAATAAATAGTTTCAGAAATCAGTAAAATGTAAAATTTCGAGCCGAACGTACGTCGACTTCGAATCCAGACGACGAGCCGATGTTTTCCTCTTCCCCTTCCTTGCTCGCTGCCATGCTATTCGGATGTGGGAAGACCGACAAACGACGGCCTCCGAGACTACTCCTGTAATAAGTAGAATATTCAACCAGGCGATTTTAATCGCAAATATCACGCCTGTCACCTAGGAATCGAGCTGAATTGCCCATTTCACGGATTAGGCAAATAAGTGCTTTCTGATCTTTTTCGAGAATTTAGTAGGTCCGTCTACTTCAGAGGGATCCAGAGAATCTCAATTTCATGCGATCATTCTGAAGGTCTTGGCACCGGGTGGCTGGACCTGGTACCGAAATGTATCGTTGATGTTCTGGGTTCACGTTAACTTTTTGTGAAAATATCCGCCTGAGAGACCCCCACTATTTTTTCGAGCCGATCTGTACAAACTGGAACCCACGAAAATGATTTTGAACGGTGTTACATTCAAGGTCGATTTTCTCGAAAATTTAGGTGAAGACGCAGCTCAAATTTCTTGAGTGTAAAGTCCTTGCGGAGAGCTTTAAAATAAGTGGTTTGGGGTCGATATATCACCTTACACCGTGGAGTTTTGTCACTTTGAAAGTGTGAGTTAATTTGAAGTCATTTCATTCGATGTAGACAACGCTTCGTCTCAGATAAATCGAAAAAATGAGAGCACAATTTCAATTTTAAATGTGCTTCAGAAATAACTCAAATATTTTTTTATTTTTGCAAGAAAAACATATTTGATTAATTTCTGAAGCGCATTTGAAATTGAAATTGTGCTCTCATTTTTCGATATATCTGAGAAGAAGCGTGGTCTGCATCGAATGAAATGGCTTCAAATTAACTCACACTTTCAGTAACAAAAAAAAAAAAAAGTAACAAAATTTCACGGTGTAAGGTGATATATCGACCGCAAACCACTTATTTTAAAGCTCTCCGCAAGGACTTTACACTCAAGAAATTTGAGCTACGTCTTCACCTAAATTTTCGAGAAAATCGACCTTGAATGTAACACCGTTCAAAATCATTTTCGTGGGTTCCAGTTTGTACAGATCGATAGAGCTCGAAAAAATAGTGGGGGTCTCTCTGGCGGATATTTTCACAAAAAGTTAACGTGAACCGAGAAAATCAAGGATATAGTGTGGTACCAGAACCAGCCACCCGGTGCCAGGACCTTCAGAATGATCGCATGCAATTGAAGTTGGCAGCATGTTTAGGCATGTTAGAGAAGCAAAATACTGAAGAAAACTCGATTAGGTTATTTTCATCTAATCCGGCGTTGATCTCGATTCTTAGGTGAAAGGCGTGATATACTGCAAAATTACCCCCACCCCTTTTCTCTCTAACATAAATTCCAAGATGGAGTACAAATGGTAATCCGCTTAATAGAGCTTTCTTCTCTTCATAATCATCATATTATTTCGAAACAGCATGTTAATATTAATAGTTGGTGAATCGTAAATTGGCTTCTTAACCTCCTCCTCCCTCCTCCACAGCTCCTTCTTCTCGTGGTCATCTCATCCATCCTCGAGCTGTTCCTTCGCGTCTTCAGCCGTTCCAGAGCCATCGAGTCTCTCCTAGTGCTGCAATGTACACTTTTAAGTTTCAAGTGAAAACTTGAATTTATTTTTTTCTGCATTTCAACTTTTTATGAATGAGAAGATGGTTTATCCATTTGTGTGATCTCTAGAGATTCGTTTCACCAATGACGAAAACATATACAATCATAAAAATGAATTTAAGAGACCCTCCACGAGAAAACGTAACAACTGTGCAGGGGTCCACGGATGGCCAAAAATTCGATAATTCCTAAACTTTTTTTCTGAAGTGTAGGTCCCGAGTGCTGATTGACGGCCGCAATAACTAAGGCTGGGGGTCGATTTTGTAAAAGTTACAGTACCCTCCTACTTTTGGGGTCGAAAAAATGTCTTTCTCAAAATCACCAGGAATATAGTTTTTCTGGTGTATTTTCACCCGTAGAAAACGAATTTCGATATAAGAGCGCGAGAAAAGGCGATTTGAAAAAGATATGCTCGAAAAACCTGTTTTTTGGTGATTTTTGCGACGATTTAAAAATTTGCAATTTTTTGAGGTATTTTAATTTTCGGAATCTCCATCGGAAACTACTTGTATGGTGAAATTTGCAGAATTTTAAAAATGGGCCATATCTTCGAAATTACGTCCAGAAGTTCCCAAACCACTGTTTTTTCGCCAGTACGACGCCATTTTTTGAGCCAATAGAGAACTCGTCCGATCTCTATATGCTCTAAGGTGATTCATACGAAAATTATCTTCATTCCGGAAAAGATAAAAATGAAAATTCGAATAAGTTTGAAAAATAATTTTTTTCAGCCCTGCCTGTGACATGAAAAAAGTCGACCTCGCCAAATTTCGCGAGTTAAACGTTATATAGTGTAATTTGACCCATAAGTAACGATTTTCGATGCTAAACACATAAGGATGCAAATTAAAAATGTTATGATTTTTTCGAAAAAAAACAGCAAAAAAATCCGAATTTTGAGATTTTGAAATTTTATTTTTTTGGAATATCTGAATATTCAAACATAAAGCAAATTCATATATAAGATATTTGAAAATATTTTTACACGATTAGAGGCACCTATGGGTTCAAACAACGGCGTTACGTAACGTCATATTCGAGAAAAAAACAGTGGTTTGGGAAATTCTGGACGTAATTTCGAAGATATGGCCCATTTTTAAAATTCTGCAAATTTCACCACACATGTAGTTTCCGATTCCGAAAATCACAATTAAAACACCCCAAAAAGTTAGAAAATTTTAAAATCGTCACAAAAATCACCAAAAAACAGGTTTTTCGAGCATATCTTTTCCAAATCGCCTTTTCTCGCGCTCTTATATCGAAATTCGTTTTCTACGCGTGAAAATACACCAGAAAAACTATATTCCTGGTGATTTTGAGAAATTCATTTTTTCGACCCCAAAGTAGGAGGGTACTGTAACTTTTTCAAAATCGACCCCCAGCCTTAGTTATTGCTGCCGTCAATCAGCACTCGGGACCTACACTTCAGAAAAAAAGTTTGGGAATTCTCGAATTTTTGGCCATCCGTGGACCAACGGCGCACAGTTGTTACGTTCTCTTGTGGAGGGTCTCTTAACTACCTCAGCTCGATATTATTCGATGCAAGGGAGAACGCGAAGGGCTGAACTACTTCTTCTTCACCCTCTTGGATATTCGCGCAGCCACTTCCATCCACCACCTCTAATTTGCCCTCAAGAGTAAAATGTTCAATTTTTAAATTTTCTCCATTGCCATGAAGCTGGTGAGGGTTGAGCTAAATTAGTAAATAAATATTGGATTTTATAATTCTAATGGCTTGTGAACCAATTAACCAGCAAGTTATCCTCGTAATCCGAGTTATCTTCCTCGTAGACATCGCGAAGTGAAGGTCGGACCATCGTCGAGGTTTGGACTGCAATTTTGTAATCAAGGTGATCATTTATATTGAAAGAACTCTTTACAGCTCGTGAGAACTCCGTACTATACATTCGCCATGATGGTCGTTTGTTAATTTCAATGAATTTTCTCTCTCATTTCAATGCATGAGAGTCTACATACCAGTTCCATTCTCCCCGAGTGATTCTCCTTGCAAAGGCATCAACTGCCCATTCGTAGCGCTCTCGATCGATTGTCGCACCTAAGCAACAATAACATCTCAAGTTGTACATCAAAACCTATCCAGATGCCCCCAAATGCTACTTCTGGATCAACAGAATGCAACGAAAAAAACCCGTGTAATCCTCACCTCTTTCAGTGCAATCACTCCTACTAGCATGCCATGGCGTGTAACGTAGGCACGATTCAGCCCGAGTAAGGAGAAGAGAGAGTGAACCTGAAGTTGAATCTATCCTGAACCATCTGAGCTTTGATCAAATAAAAACAATTGCAACAGAAATGTAAATATTATCAAACCTTGATGAGACTCGTATGGGCGACTATTTGGAATGGCGATGGATCGATGACGATCTCTTCCATCTCGATTCTCTCACTCAGTCTCGCCGTTTCCCACGCAATTCGCTGAAAAAATGGCGGTACCTAACGACCATTTTCAAGTAAGGGCACGTGAGTCAATGTTGTGTTTCGACTGACCACATCTCCCCACAGATCGAATTCCTCGTTCGTGTCGTTCTTCTTATGGCCGTCGAATGGTTTGTGAGTGACCGAGCGAATGATTCCTGATTTTATGTCGTACAGTATATCAGGCCTCTCACGAGAGACTCGGGACAACGAGTTGACATTGAAAATTAAAATATTTAATTTTTAAAGTGTTTTAGTACGGGTATGGTGTCTAGAAGATTTTCGTTGTTCGGTTGGGCACAATTGCATCTTGCAGCTGCAGCAGGCTGCTACAAACTTTAGACATAGGTCATCGATTATTGAGGGTTTGACCGATTAAAGTGGTGACATTTGCTCACAAAAGTGTTTCTATGATCAAATGAACGATTTTGGCGCACGTTGTTCATTTTTCACTTTTGCGACCGTTGCAGCAGGGGCGTGGTGGAACAGTTTTTAATTTCTAAGTTGAGCGTACATTTTTTGCTTCTCTCCAAACATTCCCAGTTTGTAGAGCTTGAAATACATTCCCAAGTCGGAGAAACCCTCATAACGGGCTGCACGGTTCACCTGCACTGGATCTGAGTTCGCCAAGTCGCAAGTTCGAACCCCGGCCAGAGCAGACAAGTTTTTTGCCATCCATTTTTATCATTAACATGCCCTATAATACCCTCAGAGTTACTTTTTCGATGTAATCGCATTGCAAAAATCTTGTCTGCTCTGGCTGGGGTTCGAACTTGCGACTTGGCGAACTCAGATCCACTGCAGGTGAACCGTGCAGCCCGTTATGAGGGTTTCTCCGGCTTGGGAATGTACCAAGACCACAGAGATAAAATCGACAAAAAATATGCTATGCGTAGAATTTCAAGCTCTACAAACTGGGAAAGTTTGGAGAGAAGCAAAAAATGTACGTTCAGCTTAGAAATTAAAAACTGGTCCACCACGCGTCTGCTGCAACGGTCGCAAAAGTGAAAAATGAACAACGTGCGTCACAATCGTTCATTTGATCATAGAAACACTTTTGTGAGCAAATGTCACCACTTTAATCGGTTAAACATTCAATAACCTACGACCTACGTCTAAAGTTTGCAGCCGCCTGCTGCAGCTGCAGCACATGTAAAAAATCTGAAACTTCAGTTTTAGTCTAGCCTAGTCAAGTACTAAGAGGAAACATAATTAGCAAGATTTCCTAAAATTTGAGTGTCAACTGAAAATGCCGATTTGTCCCGATTCTCTCGTGAGAGGCCTGATATTACGTATTATTGCACGATGTAATTTCACGTCTCACCTTTTATATTGGGATGCACTTGCGCCTTGCTTCCTGTCTGTAATTATTTCATTTTTCGAGGTGATGATGAATTCGGTCCTGCTTTCGCGTCGGTGTCCAATCAAGAAATCGGTTTCCTAAGCTGCCGATTTGCAGACGGGACCGGATTCAAAAACAGGACCAATGATTCATATTGCTACGCCTCTGTTCTCACCTTTCTCTCTTCAAACCCGAGAATGTTCGTGGTGTCAGAGCGAATATTGTGCTGTTCTCGAGCCCTAAATGTACTTGTATTGTCTTTAATAATTATACAAATTAATTAATCACCATCTCTGAAGCACCGCTTCCGATCGCTCCTCTGTTGCAGTGATGATGAAGCTGGAAATTCAATTCGAACTTGACTGTATGAAAAATTCCCAAAAGGCATTCCCAAAAGGCACCCAAATCTCCTGTTGTAAACAATATCACGCAGGCGATGCTATGTAAGGAATGCCAAATTTGGAAGTGTCTCACCGACTCTCCTCATCGATGCACTCTAGCTTGCCGACTTTCGCTGCAGTCTGCACTCTTTTCAATGCTTCAGCATGGCGGGCATCATCGCCAATCTAAATTATATTATTTGTTTCATTTACAACAGCCCATTCCAAATATGATAAATGGAATTTTCTCCTGTCTCTCACATTTGTTGTTCAAAATTGACTGAACTCCAAATTCAAACCATTTATTCAGAGATTTCAGATTCAACTTGATAAATTACCTTTGCTTCCAGCATATCCTCGAGTTGCACCCGACTGACCGATCCCAGAAGAGTCATCGACTCTGAGATAGGGGTTTCAATTGTTCATTATTTTTACAATATTTTATTGTGTTATTTTGTACCGAACCGAAAAGCAGAAAATTTCGATGATAATGTATTCACAAACATTGATTAATTCATATCTTTAGCGTGCCCACCATTCGAGTCGACGACTGGAAAGGCACGCAATCTGGGCATCATCAATAGCATCTGGTGCACTTTCCTGAACCATAGTTATTCTTTACAAATGGGATATGAATCATCACTTTTATTGCTAACAATATATTACAGTAGCGAGCATAATTCTATCACATTGGAGTTTTTCGAACATAACTTGCTTTAAACTTGTTCGATCTTCACGAAATTTAGGCTGCACTCATATTTTATGATTACCAATCTAACCGTACATTCGGTGAGACTGGAAAGTTAGTGTACTGTAGGTCACTGAGAAATCGATATTTCGAGCAAAACCTGGTTTTCGGTAAAATGCATGCCAAAAATCTATAATTAAATATATCCAAAGTTGAATTAGCAGGTTCGAAAGAGCATCTTTCGGGCTTTCGAATGAACATTATGGATAAATGGCGAATCGATTTTTGGGCTGAGGTAGATCAATTCAACCTACAGTCCTTTTTAGCAAATTTATGGTTGTAACTTCAATTCTAAAGAAGCAATCCTGCTCAAATTGGTTGTATAACATTTGCTGATGGTCCCCATATATATGTGAAAGTTTGGAGTTGACTGGCTTCGATATCTCTGAAATACTCATTTTCAGTATTCCTTCCATTGACGAGCGGTCGCTTCTGTCTCGATTTTTTCCGAGGCTCGGAAAGTAAGATGAAGATTCTACAACGCATGCCGAATATGTCTGTGAAATTTGGTAGCTATTTGTCACATTTCCGTAAAAATGTGACACTTTGAATCTTGTAAATTTGGTCAAAAAAGGGTAATTTTCTACGAAAATGGCATGTTTTTGACCATTTTTGACCAAATTTTCTAGATTCAAAGTGCCGTATCTCTAGGGAAATGTGAAAAATAGTTACCCAATTTCACAGACTTTTTTTTATTCGGCATGCATTGTTGAATCTTCATCTTATTTTCCGAGCCTCGGAAAAAATCGAGACAGAAGCGACCGCTCGTCAATGGAAGGCATACTGAAAATGAGTATTTCAGAGATATCGAAGCCAGTCAACTCCAAACTTTCACATATATATGCGGACCATCAGCAAATGTTATACAACCAATTTAAGCACGATTGCTTCTTTAGAATTGAAGTTACAAACATAAATGTGCTAAAAAGTACTGTAGGTTGAATTGATCTACCACAGCCCAAAAATCGATTCGCCATTTACTCACAAAGTTCATTCGAAAGCCCGAAAGATTCTCTTTCGAACCTGCTAATTCAACTTTAGATATATTTAATTATAGATTTTTGGCATGCATTTTACCGAAAACCAGGTTTTGCTCGAAATATCGATTTCTCAGTGACCTACTGTACACTAACTTTCCAGTCTCACCGAATGTACGGTTAGATTGGTAATCATAAAATATAAGTGCAGCCTAAATTTCGTGAAGATCGGACTCGTTTAAGGCAAGTTATGTTCGAAAAACACCAATGTGATAGAATTATGCTCGCTACTGTATTTTACTAACCGATACGTCGTTTCTCGGAAGATGAATTGCAGTGGCGAGACCATTATTTGATCAGCGGTGATCTCATGAAAACTGAAGACATATTTTGGATTTGTAAAGACCAAAGGTCAACGCATACATTGATGAGGCGCTTCTAATGTCCGGCAGGTATGGAAGGTGCTTCATCCTGAATTTATATTTCAATTTATTTTATTCTATATAAATCATGAAGTTCTACCTAATAATTGAGTCAAAGATGGACGGTTGAAAGTAGGAGCACACTGCGTTCGAGATGATAACTGCTATCTGAAGGTCATTATGAGCTTACATATGAATATTTTTTCACTTACTACGACAGGAAGCAGGAAGAGAACCTGGCCGGTGACCTCGAAGATGATGACGGACACAGAGACTGTGTGAGTGACTGCTCCAGCGAAAGCGGCAGCCCCTGATGGAAGATTCTCTTAATTCGAGAACATCTTGATGATAATTCACTGTTGACGGCTGAATGTGTGTAAAACAACTATTAATTGTGCTTACCCACAACAGAGTAGATGACAGGGTAAATGGCTTGCGATTTAACGCCAAAGATGAAGCCACCGAACATCACCGAGATATGTTCTCCTGAAACAGGGATATCTGCAATAGATTTTTGCTTGTAAATCGACTACCGTACCCATCAGGCGGCCAAACGCGGCTCCCAACACGAAAACAGGCATGAAAACGCCTGCAGGAATAGGAAGAGTCGTGCAGAGAATGGAGAGAAAGTACTTAAAATATGTTGTTAATTGAATTTTCAACACCTATTCGAAACTCACGAATACGACGCTAAAGCGATGAGAACACGGGCGTATCTCCTTCCTTGCCCGACCAGTTCAGAGTTTCGTTCTAAATTTACTTGCATTTTCGGAAATTTATTTGTTATTCATCGCTATGTGTGGTAAAATAAAACGCTTGCTATATTGTTCTAATATTTCCGAAAAAAATAGAAGTGTTCGGAACCTTGTGACATCCATGCGGATGCGTCTCGTTCAAGGACCACGTGCAGTTCATGAACAGATCCTGGACTGTGCGCGTGAATTTTTGCTGAATTATTAAATGTAATATTACGACAAATAAACACAACTATTTAATACATTTAAAAATGTAATATGAGAGCGTTTGCCTAAAAGTCGAGCAGATCCTAAATGTTTTGGCACAGCAAAAAAAAGTCAATTTTCCAATTTTGAGTGATTTGGGGTTATCGATGGCGCTGAAGAAGATAGGCATACTCATTTTGTACGTAGAGCTTCCGTTGGCTCCAGACGACGTTGCGTCGATTTCACATTTTGAGACTTTCCACAGCTGAATTGAGCGCTAAAATTAGTGGAACGAGTTCTCTGGGGTGAAATTTTATGGCGAACACGCCTGTGTATTTCAATTATCTCGATTTTCTAATTTAAAAATTAAAAATTCAACTTTTCGCTCCAACAAAAGCGAGCTTAGCAAATATATGGATGGAACCGCCGTGACGAGAGGATTTCAAATATGTAATTTCATCTAAATACGACATCAAACTTTTGAGAAATGTTGCAAATAGTTCTCCGTTTGAACCTAATTTGGCGAGTTATCGGCCGATCTTCCCCCTTCACTTGACCTCAAACCCTCTGGCAGTCTCCTCCTCTGCCTCTATCCCACGCCCCCTGGCAGTTTCAGTGCATTGCCTCGTCCAACCTTTCATCTGTTTTTAGCGCAGTTATTTTTAGTTTTCTCAAAAGTTTGATGTCGTAATTAGATGAAATTGCACACTTGAAATCCACTCGTCACGGCGGTTCCATCCATATATTTGCTAAGCTCGCTTTTAATGGAGCGAAAAGTTGAATTTTTAATTTTTTAATTAGAAAAATATGATAATTGAAATACACAGGAGTGTTCGCCATAAAATTTCACCCCAGAAAACTTGTTCCACTAATTTTAGCGCTTAATTGAGCTGTGGAAAGCCTCAAAATGTGAAATCGACGCAACGTCGTCTGGAGCCAACGGAAGCTCAGCGTACAAAATGAGTATGCCTATCTTCTTCAGCGCCATCGATAACCCCAAATCACTCAAAATTGGAAAATTGACTTTTTTTGCTGTGCCGGGCTCTGATCGAATCTTCGGCAAACACCCTCATATTACGAATATCAATATTCTTTATCAACTTGCCTTTCCCGCCATATACTGTCCAAATCCTTCGGGGAATGTGAGGATACCGACAAGAAGAGTGACCAACATAGGATAAAGAAAACAAGAAGAGTGACCAACATAGGATAAAGAAGCCAGCTGATAAATCAAAGAATAGTGGGTGAGAGATTATAGCAGTCAAGATGATAAAGCATAAAACTATGCATACGGTGCATGTTGTCATTTGCTGCACTCCACGAAAGACTAAACAACGATGAGAGTACGGTAACTGAACGCACTATCTTTGGAAGATCTTCTTCATCAACTCATTTCTCCTCAGGAAGAGAACGAGAGTGCGATGGAGGAAGATGAAGAGAGCACCGAGGAGACCACAAATCAACCTGCAATGATCGGCCTAAGTACAGGCATATGAATGAGATATTTGTCCTATATCGTTCTGAACAGATTTTGATACAACAACGCGTAAAGAGTCTCAAGCAATGAATATCATATTTATACCTCATGGAGTGTAGTTTACTGGCCCACTAATTTATACAAAATCGGATGTTTCCGAACCCGAGTATAACGAAGCAGGGCATCTCTTCGAGGGTGAATGCCTTGCCTGGAGGAAAGCTCGTTTGGTAGAGGGCCTTGAGATCAACTGAATGGCAAATTAATTGTTAATTGCTGATAATTTGTAGCCTCAATTAAAGCAACAACTTATCTAGTAATAACCAGCCTAAAATGAGCTCAATAATTTATTTTATAATGTAACAAATCATTTTCAAGCTAATTAGAATTTCGAACTTGTTCTTTCCCTTCGATCCTTCAAATAAAATATAGATCAGATAAAAACTAACGTTCGGGATCCTTGATCACGGGAATCAGTACTCGTAAAACAATTGCTCCACAAGCAGCTGAGAAGAAACCGCGCCAGTAATTTCTGAATTAAAAAAATGAAATTATAGAATATGCAGTTTGTGTTTTATATAAATTCTTCAAGATAAGAGAGCACTCTTTCCTAAATAATGGGTTCAATGTGACGCGATACCGTTTGGGAGGGCAAGCATGGATTAAGGGGACATGCCTGTCCCCCACCCAAATACGACGCATCCCAAACAGAACAGTATTATCGACGTGTCCCTCAAATCGAGCAGAGTCCATTATTTCACCTCACTGCAAAGTAGACTGAGGTAGCTTCGATCGAGAAGAGCACTCCTTCAATAAGGAGAAACGATACCAAAGATCAAAGATCATCAATCGCACCTCCGATGGGCGCACTGAAGGTGCATGCTACTCCGACTGCGCAGCCAGCAGCGATCATCTCACTGCTGCGAGACTCGCTCTCGTAGATTCCCTACAATTGGAATTGTTCAGGAAGTAACTGCAAAGGCGTTCAAATTCATACATTCAGGTTAAAACGGAAAATGTAGTGAGTAAATAATGAGAAAACCAGCAACCTTGAAGCTATGGATTTGTCGACTGAGCTGCGATGCGACGATGGAGGACAGGTGCACGAATGGGCCCTGACTGGGTATGGATCAAAAATCAAAGAACAAAGAGCATACAAAAGATTCATGCGACCCTAATGCCATTGACACTTTGCACCACAATCAACTGAAATTGTGACCAAATATTGCAAACGAGCAATGGTCTGAGTCTCTTCAGTTTTCATGCTCTCTGCTCTCTCTGACCGGCGAGAGAGCGTACAAACTGAAGAGAGTCAGGCCATTGCTCTTGCAAACTGTAAAATCGAAACAGACTTGCTTGCCGAGCGGCAGACCACTTCCGAGTATGAGCGTTAGTCCTGCAATAAATTCCTTATATTCAGGGTATAATTTTTCAATTGTCTCTCACTTTTCTTCTAACTGTGAATAATGAAGTAGATTATGACGTGTGTAGAATAACGATACGATTCTTCCCTTTCGGTTTATTCGAGCTTTACACAAGAGCCCGAGCAATTTCAGGGCACTTTTGCTTCTCTTACCTACGGTTTTGACCAAGAAAGTGCGTATCGTGAGGTATTCCTTCAGAATTACTCCGCGAAGAATCGTCTTCATCTCGGGAATGCCCGAACCTGATTTTAGCTGATTGTTGTTCCTGTAGAAAATTCAGCAATTCATTTTACCTATACCATTTTTCTATCGACGCAAGAGATTTGAAACCTGATTAATATTGGGGTGTCCGGAAAGTTCGTATAATTTTTTGTTTTTATTTTTTATTCAATGCTTTACAATTCTCAGTGACCAATGTATGCCCCTTCTTTCTCACTACCTCCCTCCAGCGATTGGGCAGGGTCTCGATTCCTCTCTTCCAGAATGCGGGTTTCTTCGAGACCGCCCAGTTCACGAAATCCCTCACAACTTCATCTCGATTCTTGAACTTCTTTCCTTTGCAGAAGTCAGAGAGAGAGCGGAAGCAGTGGTAGTCGCACGGGGAGAGATCCGGGGAATACGGTGGATGGGGAATCCTCTCGATCTTCAGCTCGTCCATTTTCTTCTGGGTCATCTTCGCTCGATGTGGGTGAGCATTGTCCATCAGAAGAAGAATTTTGCCCTGGTTCAGGAGTCTGGGAGGGACTCTGATCGCGACATCTTGCAGTTGTTCAGAGAAGAGGTCGGCATTGATGCTGGTGCCAGGGGCGACGATCTCCCAGTAGATGGGACCGAGTACTGAGAAGAAGAAGCAGATGAGTTCCTTCTTTCCGTGCTCTTCCTTCTTCGGGACGGGCGTGGGCTTCTCATCTGCATCCACCCATTGCAGTCTCCTCACAGGGTTATCGTACGTGATCCACTTCCCATCTGTAGCGATGATGGAATTGACCCATCGAAGATTGGATCTACGATGGAGTAATTCCCGACAGACTTGAACACGATTTTTCAGCTGTTCGGGGGAGAGGTCATGGGGAATCACTTGTGGGAGTTTCGGCTTCTTCCCAGATCGATGGAGGATATCGGACACCGTTGATCTGGGAGTACCAGTATCCTTCTTCAACTCACGCACACTGGCCATGGGCTTGCGCTTCAGTGTGCGGAGAACGAGAGGCTGATCGAGGGAGGGAGGGCGTCCAGAGCGGGGTTGATCATCGAGACCAAACTCCCCTTTCTTGAAGCGGGAGAACCACTTATAGCAGAAGGGTATGGAGGGGGCATCAGCCCCTTCCGACTGGGCCAGGGCAGAGTGGGCCTCCTTCACGGATCGGCCAAGACGGTAGTAATGAAGTAAAACTGCTCGGAGGTAGAGATGGGAGTCCATCACAAGAATCAATGTAGCAACTAGGAGACTGATTAAATCCTCTCACTACTCAACGTCAGAATGATACAATACATTGTTGACACAAACAGATTGCGCAATCACTGCATTTGATCGCGAACTGACTTTTTTCCGAAGCATTATACGAACTTTCCGGACACCCCAATAGAATGCTGGGTCTACTGAATGAGCTGAGTACAATTCCGAAACTTTTTCAAATATTTTTGAATGCAACATGAGCAATGATTGGTGACATACCAATCGCTTGCGGTGCAGCATAATGAGCCAATAGAGCGGACAAAGCAATTAGAAGTAACATGAATCCCACCCAGACAACTGCAAATAATTTTTGGCTCAGATTTTCAGTTCAATAGAAACTCGGTCGAAATTACTTTTAGTAGGAAAATATTACTCACCAAACATGGTAATGGTGCTCCCCGTCGCATCTTGCAACGTCGCAGCGTAATTGTATAATTTGAGGTGCACTGCAATAGTGCTCGAAAATACGTAACTTTTTTTTATTTCGTTTGTTTCGCTAATAAATTTAGTTAGTAGTTAAGTCGAAAACATACACTGAATAACTCTTTCGATCAGCCAGTCCATTCCGATCGAGATAAGAGCCATCGTGCAGCCAAGCACTGCGAGATACACCCAATCCTCTGCTGCATTTCGGAAGTGGCGCACTGCTAGCCCTGGAAACTATAGAATGCATTTTTCTTGAAAACTGATTTTTAAAACACAGATTCTAGTTACAAAATTAAGACCCACTCAATCGCTCCACGTAGTTCGTCTTCTCCTTGAAATTGTCAGTGTTCTCACTAACCGCTGTGTCCTCCTTCTTCCAGGTCCACTGTAATTAAGAGGCGTTGATATCAACTTTTTAAAATATATTTTGAAATTACTGGGCACACTTAGAAAATACGAGCAATTCCAGAAATAGATAAACTCGCTCGCAGCAGAAATTGAGCGCCCATTTTTTTCCGAAGCCGAAACAATGCCAAAAATTCAGAATCGTTGGTCTAATTAATCTCCAAAGTGTCTCCAAAGTGCTTGTAACACCGGGGAAGGGCGGTTTTCTAGTGCGAACTGGGTGGGATTTGCATAAATTCGTTTGAGTGCGATCAGTTTCATTGCCAACAGTCCTTGCCACGTCACGACCTGCCGTTCTTCCTCGTTCAACGAGGAATTGTGTACCCAATAGTCAGAAAGGGGCTTTTTGACCAGAAGGGAACCACGGCAGAGTCAGTTTAATTTTTTGTCTATGATGTAGGTGAAGTATTCATTCATTACGTTTTCCATGGCAAACGCCTGCATCTCAGTTTATCAGCTTTTCATGTTTTTTTCAAAGTAGGGCGATTGATCTCTCCCTGTGCACCTTAATGTTTGTCCAATACCATTAGAGTCGTTTCCCTCGTTCTTATCTCACATCTTTTAGCAGGCTCAAACCTGAGATTTTCATCATCTTCACGATGCACCAAGAAAGGTGTAATTGTCAGGTGTTTGTGATAGGCTTTTTTGATGGGCTGTAGTTGGTAATCGAAACAGCATGGTCGTGAAGTTTCCAAAGGCGATTATGGTAACTCAGAGATGGATTAACAGGCGAGTGCTCACGGGTTCGGGTAAACTGGCGGTGCAATCTGTCAATGTATCCTTTTCGCTGGAAATGAGGAAAAATATGTCAATCCACACTCAATCAACTGTTCCCATTTATTTGAATTTATGAATAACTTATTGCATTCAACTAAAATCGATCAGGATGGTCGAAATAAATCAGGAGATAAAATAATACAAATAGATTATGTGAGATATTTTTAAAAAAGAGTTCTTATGAGCGTTCATCACTTGTTCAGATTGCTTTCGAAGATATTAAAATTGTTCAAGCAGATATTTTCCTGAAGATGTATTTGACTTATTGGATAGTTGAAAACAATGACGATTGCTTAGTTTTTCAACTACGGAATTTATTTCTTTTACCATCTTAGAAATTATGTAATACTTCTTTAGTGCCTTATTCGTGGATTATGTTGCAATGTCTCCATGAACTATATTTTTGACAGGGAAGCAGTTAGACGTGGAGGGCCGATCCGCATCACAATTAAGAGGAACCCTAATTCTAATCGATGATACTGCTGGGTACCTCACCCGAATCCGATGGCTAAAACGCAGAAAACAATCAATGGTATCAGGGCATGAATGGAACACGTCTTTTTATCAGGGCATGAATGGAACACGTCTTTTTCAGGTGATGAAGAAAATTGTGGATCGAATATTTTTTATTACTGTCCAACAGACCCTTGCGAAACGATAACTATGTCAGAAGCAGAGAAATTAGTACATGTGAATAATTTGTTTAATTAAAAGATATTTATAGTGAGATCGTTGCTTTCAATTTGGCAAAATTTCACACTCAGTTCTTCCACCACATTGGACGGAAAGTTTATTTCCAGGCTTGAATGGAAGAAGGAGATCGAAATGTGGATGAATACCAATAAATACGCATAGGAGAATATGTCATCATTGTTGGACACTAAACGGTGCTCGAAAAACAAATGGGGTTACATAATTCAAGAGTTACTTTAATGGTGCGTTTACTGTCGCCGGTCCCCCTCATTGCTAGGTCAGAATGACTCGTCCATGGGGGTCAAACGACGAGAAATTAGGGGCCAAATCTCCTCTCCAGGGGGGTCAGAATGAGCGTTTTGAGGGGTCTGGAAAGGGGGTCAAATCGAGCTCGGAGAGGGGGAAATGTAGTCAAATGAGGTTCTCCAATATCAGCGTGTTCGGAGTGAAACATATTTGATTTTGTGTGAAAATGTGCTTCTCAGAAATATTGATACAGTGAAAGTCAACTGCAAAATTGTCAATTTCGAAGATTATCAAATATGTTTCACTCCGAACACGCTGATATTGGAGAACCTCATTTGACTACATTTCCCCCCTCTCCGAGCTCGATTTGACCCCTCTCCAGACCCCTCAAAACGCTCATTCTGACCCCCCTGGAGAGCAGATTTGACCCCTCATTTCTCGTCGTTTGACCCCCCTGGACGAGTCATTCTGACCTAGCAATGAGGGGGATCGGCGACGGTAAACGCACCATTAAGCAATATGTGGAACAAAATTTTATATTACGAGAGTTTTGTTTTTAATATCGGCAAAATTTTGAGCGATTTCATAAAAATTAAAGCTTTAAAAATAAAAATCGTCTGTGTTTAATCGAATTGAATTGAATTGATATGCTCTTATTCGACTGGCTAAGATGCAAGATTGCCGATACTTTTTTTTCTGCCGGTCCATTAAAGATACTGACTTTCATTTCTTCCTATAAATAATTAATTTTATGGGGTGACAATTTTTCAAACGACAAATGCACAACTCGACGCGGTTCGCAGGCAATTTGGTGCAGCGAATTGGGAGTTGTTTCATTGTAACCAGTATGCGCTCCCATACATTTGCATATATTAGTAAACATGTATAACATTGATTGAACGTGCATGCAACAAATTATATTCTCCTGGTCATATTGAAATGATAGATCGTTATCCAATTCTGATTGTCAATGTTCTCAGCCGATATATCGTATTCTCCGATTTGCATATCCGAAAATCCTCCATTTGACATGACTATTAGGCCCATCTTCATTCCGCGGTGGTGGAAAAACTAACGTAAATATATTAGTAATTTTAAATGAAATAAATAAAACATAACTTTTCTCATACCTATTTCCCTCGTACCTGCTTCAATTTCTCTGCATCTGATAGGGTCACAACCGATTCTTCAACGTGAAAATGCTTGATAGGATATATCCTTCCACGAATTCTCGTGGACCCCCCTAAATAAATTAGCAACTCGCTTTAAAAAAAAACTTTACACAAACCTTGAAGGTTTTTGTTGAAGGTTCATTCTGGGTTCTCAAGTGTGTGGCGAGCGGTTGAGTGCGATTTCGTCTCTCCGTCTCCGGTTCCGCCCGCCCGGATTCCCTCTCCCAGACGCGTTGGCACGCGGGAGTTGTACGCCGCCACGATGGGTCGCCACTTCTACATCGGCACCATCAACGCCAGGACGCTCGGCCCAAGGGAGAAGCAGTCGGAGATGGAACTCGCCCTCGACAAGATCAAGTGGGACGTGGTTGCAGTGCAGGAAGCAAGGATTGTGGGTTGCGCCTCATTCAATCTTACATCCTCAGGCTCCATTGAACATGGCTCCGCACCTTGAGCGCGGAACCGTGTTCAATGGCCTCTCCCCTCGTCTGGCCACTCTCCTCCTTCCCGACCTACGGCTCTTCCTGGTCTGCGCTTACGCCCCTACGTCTTCCTACGATGACGACGCGTATGAAGACTTCCTAGACCAGGTTGAGACCGCCCTGCGGAGTGCCCCAAAAGGCCATATGCCAGTTCTGGTTGGTGACTTCAACTGTCGAGTGGCGAGGGAACCTGGCAATGAAAGATTTGTCGGTAACTTTGCCTCTCCCACACCGAACTCACGCGGACGCTGCTTCACTGAGCTCTGCGTGAGGAACAGACTGCGCATCCTGAACACGTTCCCCAAGAGACGGCACGGTCGAATCTGGACCTGGCGATCCCCAAACGGCTCCGCATTCCACCAAATTGACTACGTTGCAGCGCCCGCCACAGCGAGAGTAGTCAACTGTGGAGTCGTTGGTCGGTTTGAGTTTGACTCCGACCATCGCCTTGTTCGGATGTGCCTCTCCCTCCCTGCCAAGGCGAGGCAGAAAAGATGCAGGGAGCGGCTAGATTTCGATCGAACCGCTTTTACTGTCAACGCAAACCTTCTCGCGTCACTGCCCCTTGCCCGCCCCAGTTCTGCCGCCGACGCCTATACTACGGTAAAGGCTTTCACGGAGACCGCGGAAACGAACTGCTGGAGGAAGCGCCAATCCCCTTCTTGGATCTCGAGTGGAACGCGGAAGCTCCTAGCGATGCGCCATGAATTGCAATCCAACTCCCAACAAGCTGTCGCCTACTCAGCTGCCTGCAAAGCTGCCCGGACGAGTTTCGTCGATGACATCAGGAAGCGAAAGGAGGCGCAAGCACGGCAAGCAGCAACCATGGGAAGGAGCATCGTGAAGAGCATGCTGAGTCTGCAAACCTCAAAGAAGCGCCTTCTAGTTCCCCACCCTGTAACTGGTGCTCTCTCTCAAGCAGCTACCAAGACAGTGGTCCAGAGCTTCTTTGACGGTCTCTACACCCCTGCAGTTCCGTGTCCACTCCCAGTCCCTCCTCAGCCTCTGGATCCCCTTCCTCCCTTCCTACCCGATGAGGTCAGCAAAGCGATGTCCCAACTCAAGTGTGGTCACTCACCCGGTTCGGATGGCATTCTCCCTGATATGCTATACCACTCTCGAAACCACCTTGCTCCCGTTATCGCTGATCTACTCAACTATCTGGTAGATGGAGAGGCTGTTCCAAGCGACCTGACCGAAGCAATTGTCACTCTTCTGCACAAGAAAGGAGACCCTACCAACATTGGGAACTTCCGTCCCATCTCCCTCCTCACCGTTTCCCTGAAGACAATGACCAAAGTCATTCTTCAGAGACTCGAAACTGTGCTTGAAGAAACAGAGTCCTCGACCCAAACCGGCTTCCGGCGCGGCTACAGTACTCTCGACAACCTGCATGCCATCAAGCAGGTCGCTGAAAGAACCTCCGAGTACGGTATCCCAATCTACTTGGCGTTCGTCGACTTCAAGAAGGCGTTCGACTGTGTGGAGTGGAATGCCTGCTGGCAAGCCCTCTTCTCGTTCGGAGCCCATCCCTCCCTCGTCCACATGTTGCGCCGTCTCTACGAGTCCTCCTCTACACTCATTCGAGTTAAAGAGGAGCTCGTTCCTGTGACTGTGCGTCGAGGAGTCCGCCAAGGGGATACCCTCTCCCCTCGTCTCTTCAACGCAGTGCTACGATCAGCCATGGACAACATTGACTGGGAGTCAGATGGAATTAGAATCGACGGAAGGAACCTTTGCCACTTGGAGTATGCCGATGACGTGGCTCTCGTTGCCAAATCTCGACCCGAGCTGGAACGAATGCTGAAGAAGCTGATGGACGCGTGCAGCCGAGTTGGTCTCGAAGTGAATGCAAGCAAGACCAACCTCCTCACCTCCTGCACCTCTACCCGCAATCCAATAATCATCGGCAATCTGCGATTCGAATTCGTCGATAGCGCCACCTATCTCGGAGGAAGAATAGCTCTTCCCTTGGATCATTCCGACGAAATAGAACACCGGATTCGATTAGGGTGGCTGGCCTGGAGTAAGCTCTCGCACCTCCTATCTTCTCGAATTCTGTCCATCAAGATCAGGAGGAGAGTCTTCGAGAGCTGCATCACGGCTACAGTTCTCTATGGGTGTGAAGTATGGGCTCTGAGATCTAGCGAGAAGGAGAGGCTGAGAGTCACCCAGAGGAAGATGGAAAGAAAGATGCTTGGAGTCACGCTGAGGGACAGATGGAGGAATGACCGCGTGAGAGGGATTACCAAGCTGAGAGACTGGAATGAGGAAGGATTGAAACGAAAAGCGCGCTGGGCCCTCAAGATCAGAAGAATGGGAGTGGAACAGTGGAGCCGTGCGACAACTGTCTGGACTCCATTCAATAGGACTCGTCCACCCGGAAAGCCTCGCGCGCGATAGAGAGACGACCTATCCCGAGCTATTGGCAGCCATTGGTGGAGTTCAACTTATGAAGACTACCGACCTATCATCTTCTGAGCGTTTCCGCCTGATAAGATAAATTGATTGATTGATTGATTGAAGGTTTTTACGAAACCATCCAATGATGTACCTTGCGATGTCCTCCCTACAAAAAAAAGAAAATGCCTGCTGTTCTATTTATGTCGTCGACAATGATTGATTTATTATTCAAGATCGAAAGTTTGTTTCACTTCTCATTATCGGGTGGTGCAGGAATGTAAGCAGTCTCGGCATCCGTTGCAACTGTAATTCTGATCCTGCCTCTGCGCTCCACAGCTTTCCTGACGGAATTATATATCAAGCTATTTTTGTAAAATACGCAATTTTCTTATCTCTTCTTCACATTAGAAGTCAGAAATTAAAATTATGTTTGCTGACACCTCAGAATATCCACTGCTTGATCGTTAGTGAGCGACTTCAGAGGGATCTGAAAGCCAAATTAAGATTGAAACCTGGAGCTTATCGTAACATTTTCTACCGTTAAATATCGAGAATACTCACATTATTAACGTGCTTAAGCAAGTCATTCGGTTTGATGCGGCCATCTACATGAACTACACTGCCTGCAAAATATCTACAGTCACGTTTATTGCCATCGTACCCTTCGTAATTGATTCCACGAAGATTCCTTTATCGCCTCTTGCCGAGCTCAGACCAACAATCGTAACACCAAGCATTTTATCCTGCAAGATCCATTAAAATTATGTAAAGTTCAATAGTAAACATAGAAGACCATTTAAAAACTAACTGATTACTGCTGAAAAGGTAGTTTGATAGAAATATAAAAAACCTTATGTAAATCGAGAGTAAGTGTTACACTTTCGAGCACCATTCCGCGATCGATGGTAGAGTAGATATAAGGAGTATATCAGATTACTGAAAAGCGAGGAAGCGTATTTCAGGGCCGCATTATCATATTTTAGTATGGATAGAGCGTGTTCGTTAGCTGCGTCCACTGAGAATTGGTGATATCAACCAGGGAATTTATTTACCCAATATATATTATACTGCGACTGTACCACACGATAAGAGAAGAAAATAGAAGAGGAAATGAGTGATGGCCTCGTGTACAACAAGAATACAACCGAATGAGTTCAGTGTGTTTGACAATTATGGGCGGAGTCTCGTTGAGACCGTGGGTATCGCTCATATCAGGTAAATGCGTCCTAGTGAGAGCCTTGCAGATTGGCCACTGGGAAAATTTACAGCCAGCCACTGAAATGGAGACCTTCCCAGCGGGAAAAAAAGGGTTTAACTACGAAACATTTTCAGAATTTGGTAGAGGTGTGAAAGGGCAAAGTAGAATAGTTCTCGCTCTTCGCGTCCTCACAGGGTAGAGTGCGTGATAAGAGAAAAAGCGATTGCTTATAGGTTGGGGTTTGGCAATTTATGAACTGAAAGTGTTTTTACTGACATCAAATACTGGCATGTTGCAATGTATAGTAGAGCGAAATACAAAGCGGAAAACAATTGCCATGAATAGGAAAGGACAGGAATACAATATCTGAATAAAGTCCCTGGGAAATAGTTAGTTTTAAAAAAAAGAAAGAAAATTAAACGACAAATTGAACAGCATGTACCTGTTTATCGAAGAATTATTAACATCTTTTGAAGAATCAATCGTTGCATAAAAAAACACATCTGTGCAATTGTTGAATGCTTGTTTCTAAGAAACTTTATGCAGCTCATTATAAATATAACGTTATTACGATTTCGACAATATTTTCATTGGAATTATAAAATATTATTGATGGTAACATTTCCCCATCATGGAGAGATATAATCCACATGTCTGATCCTAATCATATTCACTTGATCGTCATCTTCAAAACAAGAAACAACATATTCTCCCATCTGTAAATCTTCCCCATCCGTGAAATCTTCTTCGTTTGTTGGGGCTTCGAAATAAACCATCTTTCCGCTGTGATGGAAGAACTGAGAGTAGCTATTAGAACATATTTCATTTATGATTATGTAAATATAAATGATCGCAAATTAGCATCAAAATTCGACCTACCTGAACCAATTTCTCTACGTCCGAATATTTAATCACAGTTTTGTTTCTCATGCAGTATTGAGGCGACTTCCTATTTAAAAATTCCACCATGCTTTCGACTTCTAAAAATTCCAATCGATTGCATTGGAAGAACTAAGACAGTCTTCAAGCCCATTCTCACCTAGGTGGTCTTTCTCCGCGTCATCCAGCGAACTCTTGTGAGGAATCCAACAAAATTCCTTGTTTGAATCAGGTGCCCTTTTAATCGTTATGTCAATCTTTCCCTTGTACTCCGCGGCTTCTCTTTAAATATTATATTCATTATTTAAAAAATTGTTTGCATACTTTTTGATACCCCTTACTAGGGACGGCCATTCGACGCGATGTAGCAAATCCGCTACTCATCTCCCTCCTTGAATTGCGAAATCAGAGGAGAGATAGGCGTAGCGGAATCGCTACCTCGTAGGGCCGGCAAAACGATAGCGATATAACGGGCCCGCTACGTCGGGTCAGAGGAGTGGGAGAGGTAGCGGGTCCGCTACATATCGCTACATATCGCTACGCTCGCTTTCCCGCGCGCAAATGCCCCCGGTCATCTCCTCGCCGCGCGCTCTAACTTCATCGGGCTATAGAGAGCGGGAGGAGGCGAGGGAGAGAGGCAGCGTAGTCGCGTGATACGTAGCGATAGGTAGCGTGCCCGCTACCTCTCCCTCTCTGATAGCGGGCCAGTGACCTCGGCAAGAGAGAGCGGGAGAAATAGCGGGCCCGTTATTATTCTATTTCCAACACTACTACCTCGCATCGAATGGCCATCTCTAACACTTATCTTAAACATTTATACGCTTGTTCAATTGAGATATTACCGAGATCAACCTGAATATATATTCCAAATTTTAATTACCTCATGAAATTTTTTCTGATGAAGATATTTCAATTGAGAAATTTTGCAATTCTCACGTTATTTACTTGCAATATCCTATCTCCACCTCTAATTCTGCCGTTACGAGCAACTACACTACCTGGGATGATAAGTTTCTACTGACAGATTATCCACTTTTTGGTTAACTCCAAATAGCTTAATTAATCTAGTTCACCTGCAAATACACTGGCAATGTAGATTCCGCTCACATACTCAGTCATATTAGTGTATCCTGCAACCGTTATTCCAAGCAACCTGCCCTGCATATCAAAGAGATTCATAGGCCAATTATTTCCGATTGATAATATAGGTACCAACTACTTTTCACTAACTGTTAAATATATTTACCTTATTATTGAGCGTAACAGTTTCTATTTCATTCTCCCCCTGCAAATAATAAGCAGGCCCGCGAATGAGAAATCTTTAGTAGATCAATAGCAGATGTCGATAAGCACAAAAACATACCGAACATAGTCCTGGAATAAGATTTGGAAATTGGAATTAATAAAAACGAGCTGAGTAACGTGGATATAATAGAGGAAGCAAGGAGAGGGGAGGAAAAAAGAAGATGCGAACTGCTACGTTTGAAATCAGAAAGATAGGAAAAGTAGATAGAACAACATTTAAACATGAACTTGATAAACACATGATTTCAATTCTTTTAAAAGACGGTTGATGTACTTGATAGGATTGGATAAGAACGGTTTTTATCAAATACGAGCTCGGTCGGCATGGACCATATCAATGCGGGGCTGCCTTCAATCGATTAGGAACGCCGAATATTCATCACTTGAGTGTGAAGGTTAGTGAGAAGATAAGATACGAGCCAAGTATGATAAGATATGTGGATGAGTATTTATCGATCAATCAAGGTAGGTTTAAATACGAATAAAATAATTTTCCAGTTAATATTATGGGGTAGAATATTTGTTAAAGGGGTGCTCCGGGGAATGTCCAGTCACCCATAGTGACAGTGTGGATATTGTAGAGGCCACCAACCCGATCAGAAATCACTTTGTCTCAAGTTCTACAGAGGCCTCTGAGGCTATTTACATACACGCAAAGTTCATTGATAGCGCAGGGTCGTGACTGATTATTTTATGTTTCACTCGCTCGACTTATGTTTCGTCTCGTTTTTTTGGCTAAATTCACTACAGTTTCCCAATGAGAGCGCAGAATTTTCGTGGTGGGACTCCCCAACATTCATTCCCCGGAGCACTCCTTTAACCTCGATTAAAGGAATCACTACTCGATGGTTCTGCTATGAGGTAAGTTCTATCTGTGTTGAGGGAACGATTACCGTAGGTCTTAAACTACGGTGGACGATTACTTATAATATAGACAATGTGATTTTTTTTTCTAACTGGGTGAGTTTGGGTGACAATCATGCTATTAAAATTCTAACAGGTGTGAGCAATGGTCAATTATTAATAAATGTCCAAGTCTGATGAATTTAAAGGAGAAACAAATAATACGTTATTGCTGCAAGGGTCATCTGAAAAATATTGCTCCCGATAGATTAATCCTACTGTGCTGAAATCTGGGTAGCTCCTCCCCTCATCTCAACCTTCTGGCTGACTGTTATGAGCGTAGGGCTGATCCTTCAAAACACACATGATAGTGCTATGATTGGACGTTTTCTTGATATTTTTTCAGTAATTCTACTGATTTTCACAAATTTCCCTGCTTTTTTTCATTGAGTCTTCGAACACGCAATTCGCCCACGCCGCAGTGTATCCACATTTACTCCGTTCGCCCCCCCTTGATAATTGTTCAGTAGCATGATGCGACAACTGGTAGGCTACATCACTTCTCCATTTCCGATAAATCTCATCAATCCCTAAGCCGATATCGGGATAATCCCCATCCACAAAACCAATTCTGCCGCTCTCCCTTCTCAGAAAATTACACAAAAAAGTTGCATCATCCTGGTCGTCATTCAATTTTTTTTAATTAAAAAATAAACTACGTTTTCAAAAAATCTTAAAAGTAACAGCGTAAGTTGATCACTTGAGACTTCCCTTCGAAGCCATTGCATGATAACGAAGTCTCACTTTTTAATATTTATTTTCTTGGTGTTCTTTCTTCTTTTCGTCTCATTTAGGCCCTGGGCGAGTACAGCCTTCTCGACTACGCTGGATACGCAGAAGATCTGCAGAATCACAAGTGTTCGATGTATTTTTCGAACTGATTTCATTTTTTCACTATCTAGACTCCGACATAATAAAACATAATATTTCTCAATCTAACGTTTCTTTGAAGCCTATATAAAATTATAAATGGTTCGTTACCGTAAAATAAAGGAAGGCCGCGCTTCTATGGTCGATTCTCCAGGTGCACCACAGCATGACGGGAACGATGGAGAGAGAGCGAAGGAGGGAGCCGATGATAGCGGACCGGGCGAGGGCGGAAGAGAGTTGGAGTAGACGTCGCACCTGAGCTGCTGATTTGACCAGTCTGAGTAACTCATTTCATCGTTTTCTAGACCTGGGTTTTGAGGCAAGAAATTTCTCAAATTCAATTCAAATCGAAAACAGGTAAGTGGGACATTATTCCGTGCCTAAAGCTGAAGAATTAAGGTGGTATCTTGCATTTCGTACGATTTCACCTATAGGTTCGGAATCGAACCGATATCGTCTCAGAATGTGACTTCGAAAATCATTAGGTGAAGAGTTGAATGCGGAGTGAACTGCCTGAGTGAACTCGCCTGATATCGTCCGTTGACCCAGTCATTCATGAAGTCGTCATCCCTGTTCTTCTGAAGATGATGACGCGCACGAACGAGCTGGACTACTGTCATCTGTGGAATTATCATTGACCCACGGAACACCATTTCTGAAAACAATATTTCGTAACTGGTCGAATTTTTTGATAATTGTGATATATTTTCCATTGAAGATGGGAGAATTTGATAAAAATCTATTCAGGTTCTTCATTTTCCCTACTCTCTCACAACTCCACGAACTATATTATTGGCATAGAAAAGTCTGACTACGATTGATGATATCTCGAGGACAACGAGGACGAATCCCAACTCGATCATCCAGTCCACTGCAATCACATTTACTTTCTTTTCCTTTGCAAAGAACACACTACCCCCCTCCTTCCTAAATTATAGCGCATGTTTTAAAGCAATGACTGCTATTATCCTTGAAAACTGTATTATCATTTTCTTTGCAATTCAGATCATTTGAAAGGAGAGTAGTGTGGTCTTTGTTTTTCGTATTTATTGTCCTCGGAAAAGATGCAAAACCGGTAATAATAATAATAACGAGATTAAACGCCATTTTCGGCTAAACTCACTGTAGAAAGCTGCAAGTCCGGCAATGGCAGAGACGAGGGCACTGGCGCTCACTGAGAGACATAGCACGGAGATGCTCTTGCTAGCCTTACGATAGTCGTGCTTGGTCCTCGTGCCGAATCCATTGGGATGAATCCAAATGGACTCCCGTAGGGACCAGACTCTGAACAACAAATACGTGTCCTGATTCCCATTTTCCCTATTTTTTCTCAAGAGTTTCCGAATAAATGATTTATTTAGGAATTGTCTACGAAACTTGGAAATACGCATCCTTACTGGAAGTTCATAATCTGCAGAGCAAATGAGATTCAACCAAACAAGAGGATTCTGCATATTTTCACCTCTCTGCACTCGTTGCAACCGAAAGCATAGATGCGAGCATGGTGAGGAAAGCCTCTGCGGCGAGGCCTGCAAAGACCCCGGGATTAACTACGCTAAGACATATATTTGAAAACAGTCTAGTGCTCGGGAAAATGTTGTTTACTGATTTATATTTTGTCAGTCTATGGTTTTGAGGAATAATGGCAAAATTTTGTGGATTATTTAATACGGAACTACTGTCGCTATCACTCGCCATATCCATTGATGCTCCCGGAGACAAGTGCATTTATAGAGAGGAGGAAGTGAAGGAGCATGAATGAGGTTTGAGCAACCGCAGCAACGCCCACGAGTAACCTGGAAGGAGAAGGGTAGAAACATAAAGCATTGATTTTCGTCTGTATATTTGGTTCAATAAAGTTCGAGAAACAAGAGCTAACGAATCTATTAACCTCCATTGGTCGAATCCATTGGACTGTCAAGCAAAATAATTTTGCAGACTATTGCTTAACATGGAGATGAAACGATGCGAAATAGTAGCTCACCGATTGTTGCCGTGCAGCAACTTGGACTCCCCGATTCTCCAACTGCAGAGGCAGAGGGCGATGAAGGAGACGAAACTGATTACAGCCTCGACTACCAGGAAGAGAGACGCCTCTCTGGAGGCCATCTCGAAGAGACTCGATTCCTTCAATAACAAACTGAATTAGTAGGATGTTGACAATTGAGAGGTCGATCATGCATGTTGCGTAAAACTCTAACAACTCACTTTTTGTTTCTTGCATTTCTTTCGGCTGTTTGCGATGGGCAAATGCGCTTCTCATTTCGCCTGCTCTCTCGCTCTGTCGGATAAACAAAACAATGAAAACATGGCTGATTGGCTAATACTAGTGAAGAAAGAGAAAGCATCTTACCAGGGAGAGTGCAGCAGAGATTATGTTCTCCGTCATGGTACCAGAGGGTATTGGCTCGAGGGGGAGAGAGAATAAGAAGCGCTCGAACGAGAGTTGAAAGTGATAGCCCTCGAATGAGGGAGCGTCGCTAGGGGAGAATGCCTGTGGGGAAGGGAATAGAGAACGAAAAGGAGATGAGAGGGAGCCAGGATGAGGGGGAGATCCTCTAATCCGTCTTATCGATACGAGGGTCGCCTGTTTCGAAAAGTGTATGATATGGATCGCAAATCCTAAGTGTATCAAAGCGGTAAACAAAAGTGCATCAATTTATGATATGTCTGTGACGACTTTCTATGGTAACAATAGCTTCGTTAGGAACTGTTCTGAATTAGTCGGAGAAAGAAAATTTGGTCAGGCATTTGAGTTTCATCGAAATATCTGCTTTAGCGACTCTTTCGCTGTATTGCATTTCTTTCGGAATGATTTTTAAACATTAAAATGAAAAAAATGAGATAAATTCCGAGTCGATAATTCTCAAAGTGCACACGTGAAATATCTATTCAACCATATTTAGTGAATGTTTCCTGTTTTCAAGGTTGAATTTGTTAGTAAATCATGTGCAGTTCATGTGCCGAGATGAACCTCGAGAGGTGTGGATCTTTCACTCTAACAACATCAAACCTCGCGTGACCAAATATTGCCAAGGTTATTCACTGAACAATCAAGGATTCAAAAGTTGTTTTCGCTCTTCCTCACGGCACATCCAGGTACGCATGTCATTGCCGCGAATAGCGGAATTAATCATGCTGCAAGTGCAAAGTAGAATCTCTCCGAAGCTTATCCGAATCACAAACAACTTCGAATAATACGTAACATATCACGGGTCTCCTGTAAAAGTGTAGGAATGCTGGCTACTAGAAATATTTTATACCTCAGATTTCGATTAAACTTGGTTCATGAGCATGGTCGAAGGTCAGAAGAAGGTTCATCCAGTCAGTTTGGTGAAATTTGCACATTATCGATTTTTGTGATCTACCGCTTAAAATTGATGTATTTCAGTTTATTTTCATCATACACTGTTCTGGTTGCCCTCATTTTGATCGTCTTCGAAAGTTCTACAATATCTTAACCAATGTCCAAAAGGATGGAAGCTGTTTTCATACTCATTTCACCTGAAAACCGATTTTCCAATCGAGAAATCGATCATATCGCGACCGGTACCAGAACTTCCAATGAGTTTTATTGCTTTTATGGATTCTAGGGACAAAGCTAGGGGGTGTCTACGTTGACAACATTTCATATAACCATCCTCCCGATATCGATTCACTATGTAAGTTCGTGGACATAGCCTAATTTTGACCAAAACGGTTTTTTGGCTGTATTTCACTTTAAACTAATCCAATCACAATTTGTAAAAAATGAAATCGAAAGCTCTTTTCGAGACAGAGAAAAGTCTTTCTGAGCAAATTTGCTCAAAAATCATTCGTTCTCAAGTTATTTGACGATAACTCCTATTGGTTGATAAAAATACAGAGAATATAGATTTTCTGGCTTCGTGTACATTTTTTTGCCCCCATAGTAATCCCATAGTAAATCCCTAGTAGGAGGACAGATATATGAAAAATAGTCAACATAGACACCCCCTAATTTTGTCTGGAGAATCCATAGAAAGAATAAAAACGATTGGGTTGTTGGTATACGAAGCCAGAAAATCAATATTCTCTGTATTTTTATCAACCAATAGGAGTTATCGTCAAATAACTCGAGAACGAATGATTTTAGAGCAAATTTGCTCAGAAAGACTTTTCTCCGTCTCGAAAAGAGCTTTCGATTTCATTTTTTACAAATTGTGATTGGATTAGTTTAAAGTGAAATACAGCCAAAAAACCGTTTTGGTCAAAATTAGGCTGTCCACGAACTTACATAGTGAATCGATATCGGGAGGATGGTTATATGAAATGTTGTCAACGTAGACACCCCCTAACTTTGTGGGAATATTTTCGCATTTGTTTCCTCACTTGCCACTTCTCTCGTTCAATAGGTGCTCACTATTGATTGACTCGCGTCCCTCTCACCACCGTGAGTCCTATCATTATTTTCGAAATCAAAAATACCACCAACTTTTCTTATGGGTCTATGTAACAGCGCCTCTGCTGCTACCTCTATCTCTGTTGATTACTACTTTTTGTTTGTGATTCCTGTAGAATCATGGCCGATCGTCCTCGTCGAAGGAACGCTGTTGCTGCTCCCATCCCAGACGTGGTTCATCCAAGGGACTTCACTGACCAACAGGATAGTCGACGATTCCTACTTGTTCCTGGTTCTTGGCGCCCTTCTTCTAACTCTTTGGGCTTGTTCACCGTTCATTCTTTGTACCAATAGCTGATGTCAAACTCAAACTTTTAGAAAGCCACCCTGGAAGCATCGTTCGCTAATTCGGGTTATCCCAACAGAGAAGAGAAGGGACGACTGGCCAGAGAGCTTACGCTAACCGTCGACCAAGTAAGTTCAGGTCAGCTCATATTCTTTTGTTTGTTTATAGTGATGTGTGGATGTTCGTGATCAGCATGAAAAGATACTTGAAATATTGTAATAGTGTTGTTTTTAGATCTCTGCTTGGTTCATAACTAGACGCCGAGAATGGAGAAGACAGCAGGCGCAGGAAGATATGCAGCAGCAGCAACAAGTGTTGATGCGGCAGTAGCAGGAAGAACAACTTAACCGGCAGCTGCTGCTGCAGGCACGATTCCTCCAGCAACAAGCTGTGATTCAGCAGGGCCTAAGGCCGATTCCAGCGTTGCAAGAACCCCTCCTCCAGCAGGTGGACCTAAATGCGCACAACGTTGTCCCTCAACAAAATGAACATGGAATGTTGCTCGTCCCTCCGCATCAGCCGGAGCTACAGGAGCCCATCCCTCGACGTGTGGAGCTTGATGAGCTGCAGCAGCCTCAACCGCCCATGCAGCCAGCCCATGCGCAGCAGGAACAGCTGCCGGAGGCGGTTGCTGCCGAAGAGTGGAAGTATTGTAGGCTGTGCTCGACCGAGAACACCTCTATTCCCCGATATGCCATCATTCCCTGCGGGCACGTAGCGTAGTGCATGAGGGAGAATATGAAGGAGGACTGTCCCTACTGTGGAATGCACGTCGATAGCACGTGCAGACTATACGAGCAACGATTTCCTCCCTCTCTCGACTTTATGCGTATTCACAAGCTTGTTTAACCCATAATAACGAGTCTTGATAAAGCCAATTTTATATGACTGCACTGTTCATCTCTCTCGAAGGCATTTTCACACAGCGACAAATTTATCACGGGTCTCCTGTAAAAGTGTAGGAAAATGAGTCTCCTGTAAAAGTGTAGGAAAATGAGTACCGGTAGCGATATGATCGATTTCTCGATTGGAAAATCAGTTTTCAGGTGAAATGAGTATGAAAATAGATTCCATCCTTTTGGACATTGGTTAAGATATTGTAGAACTTTCGAAGACGATCAAAATGAGGGCAACCAGAACAGTGTACGATGAAAATAAACTGAAATACATCAATTTTAAGCGGTAGATCACAAAAATCGATAATGTGCAAATTTCACCAAACTGACTGGATGAACCTTCTTCTGACCTTCAACTATGCTCATGAACCAAGTTTAATCGAAATCTGAGAAACTAAATAATTTCTAGTAGCCGCAGGGACTCATTTTCCTACACTTTTACAGGAGACCCGTGATATACTCGTGTTTAATTTCAAAATCTTGTTTTGTAATATTTGTAATTTCATCGTTGCCAAAAAACATAACTTGCTGCACTAAAATTGTACATTTTTGAGAATTTGTGTTTAGCATCAAGAAAAAACGATTTTTTACTTTTCTTTTTTCCTTTCTCAAAAATATTAGTCGTATTTTTCTCAGTCATCAGTCAGCCTTGGCGAAATTTGTCGCTGTGTGAAAATGCCTTCGAGAGAGATGAACATTGCAGTCACATAAAATTGGCTTTATCAAGACTCGTTATTATGGGTTAAACAAGCTTGTGAATACGCATAAAGTCGAGAGAGGGAGGAAATCGTTATTGCTCGTATAGTCTGCACGTGCTATCGACGTGCATTCCACAGTAGGGACAGTCCTCCTTCATATTCTCCCTCATGCACTCTCCACACGCTACGTGCCCGCAGGGAATGATGGCATATCGGGGAATAGAGGTGTTCTCGGTCGAGCACAGCCTACAGTACTTCCACTCTTCGGCAGCAACCGCCTCCGGCAGCTGTTCCTGCTGCGCATGGGCTGGCTGCATGGGCGGTTGAGGCTGCTGCAGCTCATCAAGCTCCACACGTCGAGGGATGGGCTCCTGTAGCTCCGGCTGATGCGGAGGGACGAGCAACATTCCATGTTCATTTTGTTGAGGGACAACGTTGTGCGCATCTAGGTCCACCTGCTGGAGGAGGGGTTCTTGCAACGCTGGAATCGGCCTTAGGCCCTGCTGAATCACAGCTTGTTGCTGGAGGAATCGTGCCTGCAGCAGCAGCTGCCGGTTAAGTTGTTCTTCCTGCTGCTGCCGCATCAACTCTTGTTGCTGCTGCTGCATATCTTCCTGCGCCTGCTGTCTTCTCCATTCTCGGCGTCTAGTTATGAACCAAGCAGAGATCTAAAAACAACACTATTACAATATTTCAAGTATCTTTTCATGCTGATCACGAACATCCACACATCACTATAACACGTGTATCATGAGTCAGTGGAGGAAAAAACGACCCCTCGGGAACAATTTCCAAATTTTATTTTTTGTTTGCCTTCATATTATAGTGGTAGCATACACTAGAGCCAACTTCTCGAAAAATCTAGGCCACAGGTCCCAGAGCTGGCTTTTAGGAATTTTCCGGTTTTGCTCCCGGCTATACTGTATCTCAGCTCCCAGACGAGCTAGAGACATGGCAAGGTGCTCAAAATGATCGGAAAAATATAATAAAAAACTTTCATGCTATGACCTAAGCGGTATAACCAACGCTCGCCAAGTTATGCTCTATAAAGCAGATTTTGATCGAGATAAAAAATCGTAGCTTTTTCGAGAGTATGCGTTTCAAGCAATTTTATTGCCAAATATAGTAGGTCGAGTTCATACACGAATATAAAAAATACACAAGTCGATTTCTGTGATAGGCCTTTTTGGCAATATGCATTTGAATGCTCCAAAGTGACGTTTGCCATAAAAAGATGTGCGTTACCCTGCTTTGTTTTGCCCATTATTTAATGACTATTACTATATGTCAACATTTCTGTAATAGGAGACTTCGATAACGTCGAAAAAATAAGAGATTTCACAACTTCTGAAAATTCGATTTTTGAGACCCCATTTTTTACCAAATTTACGTATCTCAAAGCTAGTAAGTTCTAATGTTGATTTAACCATACATTGTTACCAACAATTGAGAAATATACTTGAACCGTACTAAATATCATATTCTGAACATCAAAAAAATTAATTGTTCTGAAAATTCCCTTTCGAACGAGCATCTTCGAAGCAAAATATAAAGCATCGCTTGATCTCTAATTTTCTCAACGCATTTAGTACAGGCGACGTGTCCACATGGAACGATAACAGATCGTATAATAGAAGTAGGCCGGTGCTGCAAGCCAAGCCGCTCATCGCGCCTATATCTGGCACGGGCATGCAAAACCATCGAAAAATCTGTAATGACGACATGACGAGTACGATGGCATTAGCCAATCAGTTTCCTCTTAAAGGTACCCACCAGTCAAAAATCAACTGTGCTTCAATTTGCGCAGTTTTGTTCCCTCATTTCAATGCGCTAATTCAAATAAATTAAATAAATTTTATTAAAGCTAAAAATAAACAAAGCCGGGAAATAAAAATATTTGCTGTTCGTGTAGTCGAGGTATTACAATTACGGTATTTGATAGGAATTGATTAAAATTTTCATGGACTGGTCGCACTCGAACTCATTCAACCATTTTCCGCTGTTTTCCTGTTTATTTCCAGCGATTCTTGTTGTATTTTACATAAAACTGCTTTGTATTGTATCGCTAATCACTTTTGTTCGCATGTATGCGGTTAGGAAACCAGTTTAACGCAACTGCTCAAGAGTGAAGTTAGACTGTTTGAGTTCTCCTGTCAATGCATATCGTGCAATTGCCTCCTAGTAAATGCCCTTCAAATGCGTTGTGTGCCCACGTAAAGTAGAGGTCGCGAAAATGGTGCCGAAGAAGGAGGAGAAGAAGAAGGAGTGGCTGCTGCAGTTGAATCTACTGGAGGAGGAGAGGAGAGATTGAAGTGTGGTATAGAGCTCGGGCATGTATAATGCGGTTAGTAAAGTAATCTGACCCTATTGAGTAGCGAGCGAGCGTTTTCGGATTGCTTCATATTCTTTCTAATCGTATTTTATTGCTTACATTTGCTGTCAGTACATGGCTATGGTTAGCTGCTCCACCTGCCTGCTACGATCGCACTTATGCCGAACAATTCGCGACGTTGCCAACATTCACCAGGATGAGTTCAAGGTACTCGAAGAAAAGGCTAACAACGATTCAAGCAGAGGTGTGGTGAGCATGGCTCGCCACACCGACTTCGTGAGGGCACTACCAGGACCCCGAAGACGTGAGTCATATTGTATTTCGCCTATTGGACTTACCTTCATGGTCAGTATGACCTTTCGGTTGTATAATCCAATTCTGAATCGATATAAAGCCCTTTCTTGTTGTGGTATTGGTAATCGAACGTTCCGTTTGCTACACTATGCGTTGTTAGCATTGTAAGAAGGGAAGGGGATGCTCTAGCAAGGCGATGTGCAGGCACTGGGCAAAATGTATTACTTACAAAAGGCATTAAATCGCATTCGTATGCCCTGAGGAGATAATCTGAATAATATACAAGCCCTGAGGAGGCAATACTACACACATAAACAGACAAGACTATGTAACATTCCAGCTCGAGGACTTTGAGCCCGAGCCAGCTCCATGTAGACTACCAACTTGCCGGACTCAGTCTGGAATATCTGGATAACAATATAACAATATCATTCGAAATATTTATTCAATTATGAAAACAAGAAATTTGAACGATGGGGAAAAATCAAACAAAACAGTGAAAAAAAGATTATATTTCAAACAAATACTGTCGGGTCGACGCCGAACATGGATGGGCCATTGTCGATCACGTACTTGAGCACCTTCTCGCAGTCCTCCAGACCGCCGGGAAGACCTGATATCGATCGATAAATATGGCGTACTGCAGCCAATCGTTAACCAGTTCATACCTTGACGCCGTCCCAGTGAGTCGTCTCCATGAGCAGATTCGGGTCCCCGTCGAACATCGGCCGAAGCAGTCGACTCAATGCGGTCAGCGTCCAGCGCGTCCAGTACATCATACAGCAAGCGTCCGGATACAGGCGCGACTGCAATCGAGAACCCGGTTTACTACGGTAGTTCCGTGAGGAAGGAAGATCAATTCCCCGGGTCACAATCCTAACTCAACTTTCCTAGAAGCCTACAGAGACCCACCCCCTCGTCCCTGCCTAACCCTCCCCCTTTAGAGGGGTGGCCGAGTACCTAAACTTCAGCAGCCAAAAATCTAAGCCAGGGCTTAAGTAGCCGTATCATGAGAAAGGATGGAAGGGGGTGGGGTTTGGTAAGCTTCTAGGAAAGTGCCCTCACCGGATGTTAGTAGGAGATCCGATGCACGGGCTCGATGATGTGCATCGACACCTTGTCGATCATTGACTTGGTCATCTGAAGGGATAATATTAATCCCTTTTTTCTTCCTTTTCACAACGTGCAGATCCCAAATAAAAATCACTTTGCAATGATCCTTCTCTGCACCTACCGTACCTTGTCGGGGAGTGGTCGGTAGAGGGCTGGGGCGATGAGGTGAGATCCCTTCTGCGGCTTCTCGCCAGCCATCTGAATTTATATTACGGTAAGACGAGATCCAATTCGAGACCAACCTCGCTTCGCAGCTCCTTCAGCGGTATTCGCAGTTGCGCGTGGTGCGTGAAGGTGCGAGCAGTGGTGTAGCTGTGGCTACCGGGCACTCTGCAAGATACGGTAAATAACCAAGTCGGAAACTGCTTGTAGATGACATGGAGCAGTAAATTGACTGCTTCCAATTTGATTCCGCCGCCAAAATTACATATTCTACTTCGGTTTTTCAGCGCAGGATACGCGCCACTTTTGCGAAGCTGCGCGGCCACGCACTCCTCGTTTGCACACTCTTTCTCTCTGAGTATCTAGGACGAGAGAGTATGTGATACAAGGAGTGCGTGGCCGCGCCGCTTCGCAAAAGTGGCGCGCTTCCTGCGCTGAAAAACCGGAGTATCAGCATTAACTTAAATAAGGCAAAAATATAAACACGCCTTTTCCTCGAGCGCGCGGATGTCCGCTATCGTAAGACGATCCAGTCGTCCATCCAGCAGAACACCTACAATTTGTACAATTCGTCCATCCCCCTTTTCCAGAGCGAGCAGCCGTGAATGGATGATGAATGTACATTAACAAGACAAAGACGTAACGGGGGTATAATCGTAAATCAATATTCGAAAATGTCACGTGTCCTTCGCAAAGTTATCGTCGTCCCACCACTTTCATGTTTCATCGACACCTCATAAATGAATCCTCCGAAACGCGAACCTCGCGGCGGAACTTGGAGAACAGTCGTGGGTACTGCTTGTGGGAGAAGCTCTCGACCATCTGCTTGAAGCCGAATCACTTGAAGTGCGCGGACACCAGCTTGTACGGGCACATCACCTGACATTGGATATTTAAATATTTTAATTATAAACAATCTTCTTGAGAATCACAAATTGGCTTGGCAACTTTTAAAATTCATGAGGGACCATCACAATCAAGAAATACAAATTCACTAGGCCAATCTGAGCATCAAAAGTAGATCCAATATCCATAGCTTCGACAAACAGACCGGGGAAATGGTATATAGAATCCCGCCATTAAAATTAGAGCCTACTTACCGTCGGCCACCTCCAGGAACTCCTTGTCGTTGGCGATGTCGATGTGGACGAACTCCCGCTTCGCCAGCTCCTTCTTCGAGAAGTCGTACGCCTGTATTTTTAATAATTAAAAAAAATTTTAAATGTTGAACAGTAATATAACGACAAACAGGTTGATCCTACGAGCATATTTTCGAATTTAATAATTAAATCTAAACTAGTAATCGGTAATGTACACGTCATTCAATATCACTCTTGTGAGATTGTGGTAAACTACATTCGTGCATCGTGCGTATTTAAAATAAAAAAAAGCACTTTGCAATGATCCTAATCTGAATCTATCATACCTTGTCGGGGCGGAAGGTAGAGGGCTGCGGCCATCAGCAGCACCAGCACGCCCACGCGCTCGATCGTCCGGCGATGAGGTGAGATCCCTTCTTCTGATTTTCGCCAGCCATCTGAATCGATTACGGTAAGACGAGAGGGTGAGCAATCGATAACTGATCCGATTAGAGACCAACCTCGCTTCGCAGCTCCTTCAACGGTGTTCTCTGTTGCGCTTGGTGCGTGGAGGTGCAAGCAATGGCAATCCTCGCCTTCTTGTTAGTGTGTGAGTGGTGTAGCTGTGGCTACCGGTGTCTCGCCAGGCAAGAACTCGTCTCTGAAATGTAAAACAATTAGCGAAAGCGCTGGAATATGATATCAATATGTGATATCAATGTGTGATATGATAAAGTTCAATAGTACGCAAACACGAGAAATTAATTCAATAATTCACAGACGCGCGCCGATAGAAGGGCATCACTTTAGAGTACGTACTCCCGAGAGAGGCGGGAGAGGGAGAGGTACGGGGGAGGGGTAGATCAGTGTCTCCCGCGGGTTGAGGGAAAGAAAGAGCATTACTAGAGCGACAAGGCAAGAGAACGCCAGTGAAAATTAGCAAGCTTTTCGTTTCAATTTTAGTAAAAACACGTATTCCAGGTCCAATTCAAAGCGTGATGAATAGTTAGGGTTGTTCTGCTCAAGTACATTGGACATAAAACACAAAAAAAACGAGGAAAACGTGAGAAAACGCCGACAGCGCGCCGCAAAAGCCAACAACTTTTACAAAATGACCGCACATTACTTACAAACTACAGTACTACCCCACAATGTAAAACACGAACAGTTTTTCAAATTTGTTATTTTCAAGCTGTATTTTCAATACGAAACTTATTTTTAATATTTTTTTAAAGTTTATAGATATGTTTTGAATCGAAGATGACTAGCGATATTCAAAATTATATAAATTTTTAAAAATAAAACTTTCTGACCACAGGATTCCTTTAAACGCTTACAGTATCCTCCTCCATCATTAATTCATCAGAGATTTGTTGTCGTAATTCTCTGTCCGGATACTGTCTTTCAGCGAAGTATTGTTCTAGCCTTGCTCGCTAAACTATATATGATAAACAAATCGATAAAATATACTTAAAACAATCAGAAAGTAACATTTAACGGTTTGGAGTTAACCTGATACGCAGTCAAGATTCTGTTTCTCCTGACGACGCCTTGCTGTGCGTGTCCTCGACGCACATGATCAGCCATGGACCGAGAAAATAATTTAAAAATCAAAACAATAAATATATATATTCGCAAATTAAATGCTTGGGGATGGCATCAAATGAGAAGGAATGATGCGTTGAGACTAAATTAATTCTAACAGAAATGTTGTTGTAAGAATGACGCCATTAAATAGATTGATAACCTTTAATGGAAAGCAATGGAAGTGGAGAAGCACCACAGGTCAATTTATTGTATTTAGAAAATTGCATCATCATTGCACTCGCTCCATCGAGGGGAAAAATATTTATCGATCGAAAAAAATCGAAAACAAGTGAACTGTAATGTCCGGTTTGATTCTCATTCATAGAGTTTGTATGTGCCGTGAATAGCTCCTCGACAGAACGGGCATTCCTTGCGGAACACGCCTGGAACTCCCCGCCTACTCTTTCCATGCAATCACAGCAAGTTACATGCCCACATGGAATTATAACAGCGCGAATTACGGAGGTCTCCTCGGTGAGACAGATCTTACACTGCCACCATTCCGGTCTGGCTCCGGACGGGGGCTGATAGTTGGGCTGAGGAGGTTGAGGAGGTTGAGGGGGAAAGTCTATCTGCATTGGTTGCTGCATATGGGCCAAAAGGAACATATTGATATCAAAAGGAGGAGCAACAATAACAAGAGGAGGATTCAATTGCCGGTCCATGACTCCTTCTTGTCTGTGCAGGTAACGTCTCCTCTTGAACCAGTTTCCCACCTGCCATGATAAGATAGTCAGGCTAATTGTTGAGATTCAAACGATTTCATGAAAATGTTTACATTAATCAACATTCTAACCGCAAATGCCTCAATCCCCACTCTGTTGGCTATAGTCTCCCTGTCTGTGGCCGAAGGATAATTCATCCTTCCGTAATACTCCTCAAGACGCGCAATCTGAATACCATCGGCATTTGGTAATAAAATCTTGTATAATATTAACCTGGTCGCGACTCAGATTCCTTACGCTCGCCTTTCGCACAGGAAGAATTGCGTTTCTGCGTCGAGCTCGATCGGCCATGATTCTGAATCTGAGATGTTTTGCGTGTGAAGCGATTTGGAGGCAACGCCCAATCACGAATGAATGAACCGAATGAATGAGAATGTGGCCCACTGAGTTATCATATTTGAGGGAGGAGTTTGTATAGGTGATAAGAATGTCTCTCGTTAAATCTAGAGTATGTGAGAGTAGACTGTGAGAGTAGAGGAGAACCACTGGCCGATCTTCTCTATTAGTACTATTGTACGATGGAAAACGCGACTGTTACATACCCCTAACACTAAGGTGCGAATAATTGCCTAGTAAAGTTATGTTTAGAGACCGCAAGCTCCGCCCACTTTGAGGGAGAAAGAGTGTCCCAAAATCTGGCACTCCAAGCGACTAAGCGAATTCGTAATCAAATTCTGAACCATATACCGTAACCTTCTCTAGTGCTTGCATAATAGTTTCATACAGTAAAGAAAATGAATATGTGAAAATACTGAACAAGGATAAATTTTTTATTCCCCGTCTTCTACCTAGAATCGGAACAAAGACTTCTCATCCCCTCCTGTAACTACAAGGAAGAATAAACGAAGCGGGAATGCGGGGGTGAAAAATCCAATTCAAATGTTCGAAGTATATCGATTCGATCAAATGAGTCGAGAAAGGAGCATCACACAATGAGATAATGCGTGAAGTTGCGATGCACGTTCCCAACTTTATTAGCAAAGGATAGTGTAAACGGGGACCGAACAATAGGAACGTATTCAAATAAAAGCCGAGTGAATGGTGTGAAGGTGCGACGAGACAACACGATATCTGGAGAAATTAAACGAGTGAATATGGGATAAGGGTATCACTCGAACAATATGTACGAGCCCTCCGCCTTTTCCTTACAGCAAGGGCAGATTCCATCTTCTTCCATCGATTTCTCCACACATTCCGTGCAGGCGATGTGACGGGAAGGGAGAACGAAGTATCGAGGGATGGAGAAGTCATCAGCGAGGTTATTGCAGTCAGAACACCTGGAATGAGATTTTAAAAAATCATATAGCATCGCTATTGTCGCATTAGAACACTCATTCTCGATTGGTGTGGCATTAGAACACTCATTCACCGATTGGTGTGGGACTGAAATGAAAATTCCGGTTGAAAAATAATTTCAAATGATCCGTAGAATGAGAGCTAACTCTTACAGACCTTCTTGTATTTTGGGCATAGACCACACATTCGATAGCTCTGGGCGCACTGTATAAGCTGTGAAAATTATAGCAGCGCGTTTGCCTACACTTTTTAGAAAATTGGCCTACAATGCAGTATGGCTAAAAGTTACATTTAGACAAAATGAAAGACATAGATCGATAGAGCTCGAAAAATGAGCGGGGGTCACTCAGAGTGAAATTTTCGTCTATCTTTCACGAGAATAGAGAAAAGAGCGCTCGAATAGGAAGCAGCCGACATCCGACCCTGTGTAAGGAGCTCCAAAATGAAGTGCGCACAATGAGACTTGGGAGGGGGGGGGGGTGTTAGGCATGCCCCAGAATGCACAAAACCGGCTAGAACTCATTTGACGATTTCCCCTCCATTCCCAGTATCAGCTCGATTCTCTCGTGAGAGGCGTGATATTCCGATACCAACATCGACTGGGAGGGTCGCAATGGACGACATCGACTGGGAGGACTGCGGACTGCGGATTGAGGGAGGCATCTTTGTCATCTTCTATCCGTATCTTCTATAGTACGCCGATGATGTCGCTCTCATGACCCTCCCGGAGATGGAGAAAATTCTAAGGAAACTGGTTGAGACATGTACTCGAATCGTACTAAACGTCAACGCATCCAAGACAGTCCTCATCACATCATGCAGCGGCACCCGCGCACCCATCTGCTTCAATACGCTTGACCCCTCTGCTGCAGTAGAACATCGCATTTGCCTTGGAGAGGCATGCCGGAGTTGGATCATTGATCTCCCTTCGATTGACTTTGTAGAACACATCACAATAGTGGTGTGCAAATCCAATGCCCACGAGAGTACGATAATTTCCAAATACCGTGGTAGACCTCATTTGCATACGGAGCATCGAGTGATAAAGTTTCCACCCGACCCTAATTTGCATACGGAAACTCGATTGATCGAGGTTCGCCTCCAGTGAGAGTAGAATACGCATCGATGTACTGTACCGCTCAATCGCCTCCCTAACGGGCGAGACACGGCGAGTTGCGGCGAGTCGCCCCAAGTCGCCTCATCTTTGATGCGGCCTAACCCACCTTCAAAGTGAATAATTTTGGTGATTTTTAGGATGTGGGTTTCACTCATCAGTGCGAATCAATCTGCGAAATCTGCTTTCGAAAATATTGATTTTGAGCTATGCCATGAGGGGTCATAATTCGAGTCTCTCTCCGCTCCGCTCCCTCATTTCCCTACCTTTCCTCATTCCAAATCTCCATCTTTCGAAGTAGTGGTATCGTAGGAAAATGAGAGGAGGGAAGGGGAGAAAGGCTCGAGTGATTACCTCCCAGGACATAGCTCGAAATCAATATTTTCGAAAGCAGATTTCTCAGATTGATTCGCACTAATGGAAGAAGCCCACAGCCAAAACTTGCATCAAAATTATACACTTTGAAGGTGGTTTAGGCCGCATCAAAGTTGAGGCGACGTGAGGCGCTTCGCCGCGCCTCGCCGCGTTTCGCCAGTTAGGGAGGCGATTGAGCGGTACTGTATCACTGGCAAATCACAGAAAACTGTATTTCATATTCTGAATTCGCGTGGATGTTTTTCACCCGCATTCAGAAAATGACCGGCAGATTTCTCCGATTTACCAATGATACACTGAATCCTAATCCTACCATCCCATTCTTAATGTATCTCTAGGTGCGCTTTCCTAACTACTATTCACATCAATTGGATGTGAGTACGCTACCTTTCGAACGGAGAGACGCGCCCTCCCCACTCCGGCTCGGCGGCGGCGCGGCGGGCAACGGATCTGGAACTTAGAGTATAGAGGGGGTGGGGGGACCTCCCTTTAATTGACTCCTCTTGACTCCTCGATGACGGTGGGCTCGAGGACGGCGCGCTGGGCGACGGATCTGGAACTTAAAGTATAGAGGGGGTGGGGGGACCTCCCTTTAATCGACTCCTCTTGACTCCTCGATGACGGTGGGCTCGAGGACGGCGCGCTGGGCTACGGATCTGGAACTTAAAGTATAGAGGGGTGGGGGGACCTGCCTTTCATTGACTCCTCTTGACTCCTCGGTGGGCTCGATGAGGACGACGCCCCTCCGCTCTGGAATTGGCGAAATAAGCATGATCTTTGATATTTCCTCTCCATCCTAGCGTCATGAACTCTGAAAGCAGAGTACTAGTGTCAGACAAGTCAGTTGCGCGCGTAAGTGATGTGACATAGTCGTGATAAGATACAGGAGCTGGAAAGCTGAAAATGGAGGGCTGCAAGAATACTCCATTCGGACGAGATTGGTCCAGAATGGAACATCAATTCTGCATCCAATCAGTAATCTACAATAAACGCTGTTTATATTTGAATTATATTCTTTATATTCTTCGTACCTGATCTGAATCTGGATTACACTATGCTTTCTCGAGATTTATTTGCAAAACAATTTGGAAGCAATAGCAACTGCAGGACATGTAACAACTGTTGAATTAACATTGCCTGATGACCGTTTTCAGTACATTACCTTAGTGTAGGATATGAAGGAAGGTGTCGGATACGGTAAAAGGCGTTACGTTCACCGTACCATCCACGACCCTTCACCATACATCTCCCCTCATACATCCCCTGTTACCTATCTATCACTTAACCATACCGTAACCCAAAGGTATATCCAACCATTGCCATAAACCATGGATAACCCATTGCCTCTCCACACCACACCTCCCGCCTCCCTTCCCCCCTAGGACCCAACCATTGCTCCAACCATACAGTATTCCCTCGGTTTCATACCACTCTGTGCATTACGGAACAACCAAGTGTCCGTGCCACTCCACTCCTAGTACACCCTCTACTGTCGACGCACGAGTCGATAAGCTACAGTAGGCCTAGAGCCTTGAACCATAGCCAAAGAATGCTCGGGTAACTGCACTGCGTATCGTATCCGACCCCTGTCTTGGCGCACTACGGTATATCTGGTACCGTACCGTAATCAAACGCGCAGTAAAGACCGTTGGCACGGTTCCACAATTCAGTTGTAACGCGCGCTTCCACAGTAGTTGTCTTTCTGGTGCTCCTCTTTTTCGTCGCCCGCGTCTTCAGAAAGGATTCATGAGCACTATGCGAAACAGCTCCACCAATATAGCATTCCACATAGTGCGTCCTGAACCTGCGTAGGTTAGTGTCTGTATACGGTATGCCATCGGATTGGTTACTGTCTCGATACGGAAGGCCATCGAATAAATTTGTGTAGGGATATGGTATGTCATTGGATTGGTTTTGTGTAGGGATACGGTATTACATTTGGTTGATTTGAGTGGGGATACGGTATGCCAATGGATTGTTTTGTGTAGGGATACGGTAGGCCATATTTTTGGTTTGTGGTAGATATACGATAGGCCACGGCGCGGTGCTCTTCCTTCGCTCGTCGATGCTGAGTCCGAATCGTCGCCTGGGGCATCTAAAATACACCGATTACGGTAGTATCTGCCCTTGCACCACACTGATACCGTACCATGTCTCCAAACATCCTCCCGCAGCCTCGCTGCTCCACGGTATGGTCCACGTCCCTTCGCGCCGCTGTCTGAATTTATTGTAAGTACCGTCTCCTTCTCTCAAGAGTACGGTATGTACCGTGCCATATGAACGGTTGGTGCCGCCCCCTGTTTCAGTACCGTACCGTATCCTCCTCTCCAGAATACAGTATGTACTATACCTTAGTCTCCAGAGGAGCCACACCGTCCTCTCCATTGAACAGTATGCACCGTAACCTCCTCCAGGAAAGCGTCTTCCTCCTTGGGTTCCCTCCCCGGCTTGTAAGGCTCGCGTCTGCTGACAGCCTTAGATGCTGCAAACATGAATCATCTCTACAGTAACCAGAGATCCTCCTCCTCTGAGATTACCACAGTATCTGAAGACGAACGGTGGTAGGACACCCCTCCTCTCCACCTCCAACTTACCCTCCTCCATTTCTTCATTCTTGCTCCTCCACCTCATCCGACCGTCCGTCGTTCTCGCTCGTCTCGCGAATGAATGGAGAAGGAGAGAGGACGCACGTAGTCCCTCCTTTGTTCCCTCGTAATTGAATTTGCCAATTCAATTATCCTATTGATCCTCTCGATATTGGAATGCAGATTAGGATGCGGACGTGACAAAAGTTGTTTTCTTAATGTTTAAACTTTTTGTGAAAAATCTGCACGAAATAAATGAGAAATGTCACGTTCTCATCGGAGTGAAAAAGAAAATTCTCGATTCTTTAGATATTGTGAGTTTCTTTTATTTTAGTAATTCCCTGACCATATTCTGCACCATGGAAATAACTCGATCATATATCACTTTTACCTATTTTAAATTTCAAGCGGGAGTTTCGGCAACTCAGCTGGCATAAACGATCAACGTGCACCGCTTTGGAACACTGAACCATAACACAAATAAAAAAATATTAAATCATAAAACCAATTTTAAGCAGAGATACGCGCGATAAACGTTTCTACAGAGCACAGGGTAATCAATATGAACGGTTCAAACAAAGTAAACGTAGGAAGTGTGATTCAAAACAGGTCAGAGACGCAGCGAGATGTGAAGAGGGAACGCGCGAGGAGGAGCTAATACTCTTGCTGTCTGTCACTCTCGCCTCCCCTCTCTAATTCACGCGCTTCTTTATTTTTGAAGTGTTTCCTTCGCATATTCTCGTTTCTTTTCCTTGGTTTAGGAATTTTGATATTGCAAACATAGAAATAAAAGCAAAACTTGCATTAAATAAAGCATAATACCATTTTAAAAAAACGAGCGGGTTACTGTAAAAAAAGTTCCTCCGCCAGGAGAGCGTCTTCCTAGTTTTGTTCCCTCCCCTGCTTGTAAGGCTCGCGTCTGCTGAGAGCCTGACATGCTGCAAACATGAATCCTTACTACAGTAACCAGAGATCCTCCTCCTCTGAGATTGCCTACCACAATATCTGAAGACGAACTAACGCGCGCGAACTTCGTCTATCCCAGTGTCAGTGGGAGGAGTTTGTATAGGTGAGAAGAATTATGTTCGTAAGATCACAAGAGCATTTGTGAATAAGTGATGAATTTAGAGAAAAGAAGACGATACGAACCTGGGCGACATACACCACTAACACAAAGGTGTGAATAAGTGAATATCCGAGTGATGTTACCGAATGGTGGTCAGTGACCATTAATTAATTACCATCTTTACTCGCAACTAAAGAAGGAATATTTTTAAAAGTCAAAGCGGGATTTTTCTCGTAATTACATTCCTCTCTCGATCTGTTGTGAACAATAACTTGTCAAGTACAGATTAGTTTGCTTTAAAATTGAGAGATCACAAAATTACGCTGAATGTCAATGAACAACGAAAATAATTTAAAAAAATTGGGGAATTTAAGTGTGCAAAATATGATCAGTTTATGAAGTATATCATCCGTAATTAGTACAGCTTGTAAGCACCCTCCGCCTTTTCTTTACAGCAAGGGCAGGCTTGATCTTCTTCCATCGATTTCACCACACATTCCATGCAGGAAATGTGGCGACAAGGGAGGACAAAGGATCGAGGGATGGAGGAATCTTCGGCGAGGTTATTGCAGTCAGAGCACCTGGAATGGATCATTCAACAAATATCGTATCGATATATTCTTACTTCATATTATCCTTCATGACTCTCAGTTGAGTAGTCTCAGCCACTGCTCTCTTGCATGCGAAACAGCACACAATCGTGTCCAGTGACTGTCTAATACAATCCGTGTTGCCGAATGACCACAGGGAACTACCACCGACATAGGAAGGGGACAGTCCGAGAGACAGATTTTGCATGACAGGCACTTGAGGCTGAAATTGATGTTGGGCAGTAGAGAATCAGATTTCTATAACTGACACATCTCCCTGTAGCTCGACGTTCGGCAGAAGCCCCTGAGCAAGTAGAAGTCTAGTCACTTTGGAAGGTCGATTTTGAAACCAGATTTTGACCTATAACGAAAGGTACAAACTTAGTTGGAAGAAGCGTAAAAATTTACCTGCGTCTCAGACAATCCAATTTGAACGCCTAGAGTTGCTCTCTCGAGCTGGTTTAGGAAATTGGAGCGATCGAATACGTATTCTAATATTGCAACCTGGAAGTCCACTGTATTATTGAGAGGCTACTCTCTGATTTTACTTTAGTAGTATGTGCGCATAAAAGAAAGACTTACTTGTTCCGGGGAGTAAATCGATATTCTTCCGGGTGCCAACGGTGCTACCACTGGAACCGGTGGTGCCATTTTCAACTGTGCTTGCATTGCGAGTACATCATTCTGTAGTTGGACATTCGGCAGAAGTCGCTGTTCAGGGATAGGTCGCTGTTCCTTTCCTTGCGTCTTTGTATCTTTGATTTTGAAACCAGATTTTAATCTGCAAGTGTGGGTGTAATTATTTCAACAGGGTGAGTAGCATACAAGGAAAGCACATACTTGTCTATAAAAATTACATGTATCTCTGACAACCCCATCTGAAGGCCCAGAGTTTTTCTCTCGATCTGGGTTAGGTGACTGGAGTGAGCGAATGCGCGTTGCAACTTTGCCACCTAAAAATTCGGAAAATATAATATTTAAAAGCAGCTCTTTTCGAGAAATAAATAATTAAACTTTATGATAACACTCACTTGATCTGGGGAGTAAATAGATCTTGGTTGTCTTCTTACGGGAACCAAGGGTGCTGCCATCGTGAACACTAATGCAAGAATGACATCAGTGAGTCTATTCCGGTGTCAGTGGGCGGAGTCTGCAGGTGAGAAGAGGTGTCAGGTGCTAATTTGTCAATAGAGGTGATGAAAAATGTGAGAAGAGAAAGAAATGTAGAGATCATTGTTCTCTGTTCACATGAACTTGTAATACTATTTGCCAAAAGATATCAGCTATATGAGTGACTATCTGTGAGGACTCACCTCAGGCCGTACAGCAAAAAATGAAATTTCAAATAAAAATTGACCTAGGTGTAACTTTTCACGTAGAGTTCGAAAATCGACCTTAGAAAGCCGTATCTCTCACCCCTCATTTATTGTTCAGCGCTGAACTTGAGCGGTCGTTTTTTGTAATTTTTGAACGGCTCATCCAAAACCCTACATATATAGTAATTCTGAAAGATCTCAACGAGATCTGCATTTTTACTGTGCGGAGTAAAAGGCTAGCTCATCTGTGAAAAAAGTTGAGGCCGTTTGAATTATTAAAATTTGTATTATGAAAACACTTTTGCCGGGGTGCATTTTTAAGTGTGTTCATTCGATTCCCCGTGAAAAGTTACCCCTAGGATCAAATTTTCATTCATAAATTCCCGAGCCAATGATTTTTCCCGAAATGCGGAAAAAGGAAGTATGATGAATCACTGAATTTCTGAAATTTCGCACCTTTGCGATTTTAAACTTTTAGCTATTAGAAAAAGTTCCCAATACTGTACTTCAACTTTTTATGCATAATTAGAGATTATTCTCTTTAATAAACATGTCTTACGATAGCAACAAACCATTTTTTTCACTTCACATTTTCTCAAATTTGCACGTTGAAAACACAACAGGCAGAGACCACTTGACGCTTTACCTGTAATCACATTGTAGCATGCCCCGACATGTGTGAAAATTCGTGGAACAGGCCTCCTCCAATGTATCGGGAATCTAGTTATTTACGCCCGAAGATGGCTCGGATGAAAATGTCCGAAATATTTAAATTCATTTCGGAAGGTAATTTTGAGAATTATGATTGGATATTGATGTAAATATTGTTTTCGTAGTCTGGTGTATAAACTATATTCAAAAATATGCACCTCTCACCTTTTTCAAAATTTCCGAAATATTAGATATTTGAAAATTTCGATTTTTGAAAAATTGTCCAAACGATCGGTTTTTCAGACGTATTTGATTCCTCACGTTACAGAGATACTTACATCAATATCCAATCATAATTCTCAAAATTACCTTCCGAAATGAATTTAAATATTTCGGACATTTTCATCCGAGCCATATTCGGGCGTCAATAACTAGATCCCCGATACATTGAAGGAGGCCTGTTCCACGAATTTTCACACATGTCGGGGCATGCTACAATATGATTACAGGTAAATAATCAAGTGGTCTCTGCCTGTTGTGTTTGCAACGTGCAAATTTGAGAAAATGTGAAGTGAAAAAAATGGTTTGTTGCTATCGTAAGACATGTTTATTAAAGAGAATAATCTCTAATTATGCATAAAAAGTTGAAGTACAGTATAGGGAACTTTTTCTAATAGCTAAAAGTTTAAAATCGCAAAGGTGCGAAATTTCAGAAATTCAGTGATTCAGAGACCCGCTCCGTAAGACTCGACCACCCTGCGGTCATGTTGAGCTAGCAACGGGAACCGCGGGCCATTACTGGTATGAGAGGAGTGCCCTAGGCCTGCATTATTGAAATTTTGAACTTATTAGATGTTACGGTCATAGGGCATGAAAAAATATCAATAGAGGTGAAAAATGGACGAAAAATCGTATTTTCTTAGAAATGCAAAAAATGACTCAAAACTCAAAATTCTTTATACTCGTGGTGCCCCGAAGTTGTTAAAAAAGCATTTAGATCAGAAAACGATCGATTCTTAGAATCATTTTTAGTGATAAAATTTCACTTTTTTTTGCCGATCTGGCGCATTTCGGGTCAAAGCCCTTAGCTTTTTTCGACCCAATGCACTTCGGAGCATGTTGCATCAAAATCACTTAGCAGCTAATTTTGACAGCGCTTCCATTTTTGGGAAATAATTTTCAAATGTGTCTCTGTACCGAATCAGAAACTTTCAAAATTCTTTACAGCCAATCTATGATGTACAATGATTCAGTTTTATCACTTTCATATATCACTTGCAGTGATATAATTTCTAGCACTAAAACAAAAAATAATATCACTTGCAGTGATATTATTTCTAGCACTAAAACAGATCACAATTTCGCTTGTTTCAGAAATCCACTTTTCACTGCTTCGAATTTATCAACATTTGGACAATATTTTCTCGTAACTCATAAGCCCAATCCCACCAGTTTTGTATTCAGATTGTAGAATACCCCGACGTAAATAAGAAAATCACAAGATAGTTCCACCTGTCATGCCCAAAATTCACTATGTTTATTCAAATAATTGGAAAATCGAGATTTTGAATAATTTATTGTTTCGATTTCTCAAAATGTATTGCTTATTTCAGATATAATTAATTTCTAAACAATACACTATCACCGGATAAGTGATCTGAGCTTGAAAGAACAGCTGTTTTGAATGAGTCCAGAAATCGAAAAATTTCAAATTTTCCTATATTTGTGCTGGATTCCCTATCAAATCACGATTCCAATCCCTTAGCTTTCACAATATTGATGTACAGTGGGATACCCTACTTCGCAATTACATTACAAAAAATCTCGATAGGCTTTCCATTTGCGGGCAATAATTTTCAAACATGCCACAGGGAATCCAGCACAAATATAGGGAATCCAGCACAAATATAGGAAAATGTGAAATTTTTCGATTTCTGGACTCATGCAAAACAGCTGTTCTTTCACGCTCAGATCACTTATCCAGTGATAATGTATTGTTTAACAATTAGTTATATCTGAAATAAGCAATACATTTTGAGAAATCGAAATAATAAATTATTCAAAATCTCGATTCTCCAATTATTTGAATAAACATAGTGAATTTTGGGCATGTCAGGTTTCAACCATCTTGTGATTTTCTTATTTACGTCGGGGTATTCTACAATCTGAATACAAAACTGGTGGGATTGGGCTTATGAGTTACGAGAAAATATTGTCCAAATCTTGATACATTCGAAGCAGTGAAAAGTGGATTTCTGAAACGAGCGAAATTGTGATCTGTTTTAGTGCTAGAAATAATATCACTGCAAGTGATATATGAAAGTGATAAAACTGAATCATTCTTCATAATAGATGGGCTATAATGAATTATTTAATTTTCTGATTCGGTACAGAGACACATTTGAAAATTTTTTCCCGAAAATGGAAGCTCTGTCAAGATTAGCTGCTAAGTGATTTTGATGCAACATGCTCCGAAGTGCTTTGGGACGAAAAAAGCTAAGGGCTTTGACCCGAAATGCGCCAGATCGGCAAAAAAAAGTGAAATTTTATCACTAAAAATGATTCTAAGAATCGATCGTTTTCTGATCTAAATGCTTTTTTAACAACTTCGGGGCACCACGAGTATAAAGAATTTTGAGTTTTGAGTCATTTTTTGCATTTCTAAGAAAATACGATTTTTCGTCCATTTTTCACCTCTATTGATATTTTTTCATGCCCTATGACCGTAACATCTAATAAGTTCAAAATTTCAATAATGCAGGCCTAGGGCACTCCTCTCATACCAGTAATGGCCCGCGGTTCCCGTTGCTAGCTCAACATGACCGCAGGGTGGCCGAAATGGTCGAGTCTTACGGAGCTGGTCTCTTCATCATACTTCCTTTTTCCGCATTTCGGGAAAAATCATTGGCTCGGGAATTTATGAATGAAAATTTGGTCCTAGGGGTAACTTTTCACGGGGAATCGAATGAACACACTTAAAAATGCACCCCGGAAAAAGTATTTTCATAATACAAATTTTAATAATTCAAACGGCCTCAACTTTTTTCACAGATGAGCTAGCCTTCTACTCCCAACAGTAAACATGCTTATCTCGTTGAGATCTTTCAGAATTACTATATATGTAGGGTTTTGGATGAGCCGTTCAAAAATTACAAAAAACGACCGCTCAAGTTCAGCGCGGAACAATAAATGAGGGGTGAGAGATACGGCTTTCTAAGGTAGATTTTCGAACTCTACGTGAAAAGTTACACCTAGGGCAATTTTTATTTGAAATTTCGTTTTTTGCTGTACGGTTCATAGGTAGAATTGCTCAATTCTCTCAGATAGTCACTCATATTTTACTCGGTAAAGCAGATTTTTTATCAGAACATGCTTGCATGCGAGCACATTATACATTAGAAACAAATGAAGTTGCATTTTTACAGCATGTGGAAAGAATGTTGTGAAAGTCAATGATAATATCATTGTGGAATCGAAGATATATCGTACGTGATGGAAATTTAGGAACGTATACCGTGCAATTTCCAAAAATATCATGTTTCGTGGATTATGGTGAATTTTTATTTACGAGTTTTGCTTTTTTGCATTCTTTTTTCATATGCGTTTTCATAAAACGGATGGGTTTCACACGGAAAAATGGCTAGACATGCAATAAAAGCTCGCGAAAATTATGCAATATTGACTAAATAGCCATAACCGGGATTTTGCACTATTTCGTCAATATTTCATGGTTTTTTCGCGAGCTTTTTTTGCATGTCTAGCCATATTTCCGTGTAAAAACCCATCCGTTTTATGAAAACGCATATTAAAAAAAAGAATGGAAAAAAGCAAAAGTCGTGAAAATGAAAATTCACCATAATCCACGAAACGTTATATTTTTGGAAATTGCACGGTACAGTCCGGTCAGATCCCTACATGAAAACGGGACACCCCGGGTGTCCCCGGGTGTCCCCCCGTGTCCCCCCGCCATTTTTCGGCTCGGGCAGAGAAAGAACTAATTCGAATTTTCGGTTTTCAGACGCAGGGGGTCCTTCCCGATCGATTGGCATACAATTCATAAATTCATAAATTTGCTATTTATCGTAATTTAATTTTGAAACTAAAGATAATTAATTTGACACACCCGGAACTACAGTAGTTAATTTGATATTCACCGGTCCGGCTCTGAGGCTCGATTTCTGCGAGCTTGCAGTTTGCTGCCACGTTTTCGTTCGTTTTTGCTTTCAAATTAGCTAATTTTGTATTTCAAAACCTTCGCCTGATTGAATACGTTGATTCTAGAGCGGTTACAGCCTCTCGTCGATTATCGGCAGCCCTGTTTTGGAAATGCTTGATTTTCTGCTCATTTTCTATGGATTCTAGTCACTTTTCCTTCGATTTTAGAGCTTCTTTTGTTATAAATTTAGGCTTATTATTGTTTCTGCAGGTCGCCCTTACTGCGACACGCCCCTGGAGTCTGGGGCGTCATGAGCGACTCTTCTCTGCTAGTCAGGTCCGACTTTTTTCCATTTTCTTTTCTATTTTCTATGCGGTGTCGGCTTGTGGTTTCCTTTTTTAAGGACCTCTGCTTGCATCACAAGGGAAGGAACAAGAATTTATATACAACGATGCATCAACGGAAACTTCTTAACGGTCAGGTATTTTTGTATTTACAAAGTGATAGGGTAAACTTCTGAATTAGGCTAGTATCAACAACAAAATAATAGCTACTGGAGGTTATGATCTTTCCATTTATCTACAATGGGGCCTCCACCGCACCCATAAACTAACTGAACATTCTCTTTTACGTGATTAATATATTTGATGCATTTCTCCTTAGTCAATTGGAACTCCCAGTAGTGAAGGATGGCTTCCTTTAGCTCCTCTAGAGTAGTTGGCTTGCGGTTGATTCGAATCCACTCCTTGATGTCCCTCCATACAAACTCGATTGGGTTTATGTCGGGGGAGGAAGGAGGCCACGGGGACACGGTGAAAAACGGAACCTTGCTGAAATAGCTCACTTAAATTGCGTAGAATATTTATAAAACGCACATGATAGGAACAGTTTTAAGATGCATCATTTTTTTCAGTTCTCGGACGATTCCTCTCTTCACGGCGACGCCGAATCGAGAAGATAGAAGGGAGACAATCTATTTGAGTCATTTATTTGTGTTGCGAGCCACTATTTTCTGTTGAAATAGTCCGATATCTTGAATAATTTACTCTTTTTTTCACTTGTTCAAGATACTTCTTTCGAGAAAATAGTGGCTTAATCTTTGCGAATTGTAAAATATTTCCACCATTTGTTCGGAGCGCCTCTTGTCCTCCATGTACAATGTTTTGACCATTACTCCAACATCTTGTGTTGTGTCTCCGAGAACGTAGGAACTGTTTAGCAAAAGTTTTAGGTAATAGTGATCGTGTAGGAACTAAATTGTGTACCTATACTTTTTCTCCGCAATTGTCTTCACGAGCTCCTTGTAGTATCTTAGCACGGATGGATAAAACACATTAATTTTCTTCACATTTCTCAAATGAATAAAGGCTTGATGTGCGGATTGGCCTAGATTTTTCTGCAGTCGAAGCTCTACCTGAGCATGCTCAGAGAGTCGAGTCGTCTGAAAGTGAATAAAGCAAGTGAAAATAGGGAAAACGGATTACCGTCGGCTGCGATGGCTGCGATGAAAATCAATGAAAATATAAAGAGAACAAAAGCATGGGATGCTACGCACTTATTCCGCAGATATTTCACAATTCAGACCACACACGGTGCAGTTTTTTATTTTGTTCAAATGTATTTTGCACAATTCGATCATGGTTGTTGTGAATCTGTTGCTCTTATTCCCGCTGATGTATTCCTTTATTCATCAGATGGCATTCGTGTTGGGTAAATGTCTCACTGTCGAGAGATTCGACATCTTTCCATCGAGAATGGTCACAAAGGGAAAGAAGAAGATGGAAGAGATCGTCACATACAGAATGGATGGGGGAGTGGAAGTGGAGAGTCATCTACCACATGGGAACAAAAGGGCAATGTAGAGCAGCCATGAAGAGAATCACCAATCGTTAGTTTGATCAAACCTCGATTAATCTTCCGGAATTTAGTTGCTGGAAATGAAGACGAAGAGGAGGATGAGGGTGACATTGACATGGAGATGGAGCAGATCGAGGAATACATGAAGATGGGAAGGGGAATGAGAGAGAAAAGTAAAGTCCACAGGAACATACCAACGGTGTTGCTTGCTCATAGGAGCACCATTCGAGCTGAGAGTGAAGGAAGAGCCATTGGACGAACAATCTTCGAGCAAGGCCACCGCTCGCATTCCTACTCGTCCCAGTATTTTACATTTCTACTCATAAATATCCGCTTACAGAGGGAATTCTAGATAAAAAGACTATCGCATCCAATAGGAGGAATAGTGTGCCCCCTATGAAATTATCGGCACCAGCCCTTCCTACTCCAATCACACAACAGAGGTGAATCGGAAACAGTTAAGATAATTAATAAAAATAGCGTTTTATCCGCACCATAGTACAACACAATCGATTGTAGAAAGGGATTCCTCCCTCACTTCTCCTCTCCTCTCTCTGTGGTCTCTCCGATTGTGCAGCCAACTGCAATTCCTTCCGCTTCGCATATTGAGGTTTATAAACCAATGAATAAGTTCAGGATATAAATTTAGCTACGGGATTTGCTCAATAAAGTGATCAAGAAACAGGAGGACCAGGATCAATTAATGAAGACTATCTATGATAATATGGCAGTGAAGACACCGTCTTCATATAAGTAATAGTTTTAGAATCCAGAATCCAGATGAATTGTAAAAGCTATCAAAACTATAGACAACGGACCTGAGTTCATGGCAGCAGAGGAAGTCAATCAATTGGCTGAGTCCAACCCCTCTGATTCCTCCTTCATTCGTGTCCTACTTGATACCGTTTGCCTTCCGAGTGAGACTGGAAAGAAGGTGCAGGAAAGGGATCGCATAAGGACTCGATTCGCTCAAGAAGTCGGCAGATTTGTCTTACATTTTTAGTTTACATTTTTAGCAATACCGTAAACTTCGCCATCCTACTAACCCGAGACAGTGCACTACCGACTGGAATAGATTCGTGTCCAGGTTCGTTATGCAGACTCAAAAGGTTATTACAAAAGAGGATGCTAAAGTACAACTACAATAATCTGACAAGAAGAGTTCAATCTTCAACATACACTTTCCCTGAAAACGAAGACTCTTCTAACAATTCAATGGTTAACGATGAATAACACGTTAACTCCATTTCTGAAGTTATTCCCGTTAAATTATACAAATTTACAATAATAGAAGTTCTTTGAAACTAGCCTAAATCAGAAGTTTACCCTATCACTTTGTAAATACAAAAATACCTGACCGTTAAGAAGTTTCCGTTGATGCATCGTTGTATATAAATTCTTGTTCCTTCCCTTGTGATGCAAGCAGAGGTCCTTAAAAAAGGAAACCACAAGCCGACACCGCATAGAAAATAGAAAAGAAAATGGAAAAAAGTCGGACCTGACTAGCAGAGAAGAGTCGCTCATGACGCCCCAGACTCCAGGGGCGTGTCGCAGTAAGGGCGACCTGCAGAAACAATAATAAGCCTAAATTTATAACAAAAGAAGCTCTAAAATCGAAGGAAAAGTGACTAGAATCCATAGAAAATGAGCAGAAAATCAAGCATTTCCAAAACAGGGCTGCCGATAATCGACGAGAGGCTGTAACCGCTCTAGAATCAACGTATTCAATCAGGCGAAGGTTTTGAAATACAAAATTAGCTAATTTGAAAGCAAAAACGAACGAAAACGTGGCAGCAAACTGCAAGCTCGCAGAAATCGAGTCTCAGAGCCGGACCGGTGAATATCAAATTAACTACTGTAGTTCCGGGTGTGTCAAATTAATTATCTTTAGTTTCAAAATTAAATTACGATAAATAGCAAATTTATGAATTTATGAATTGTATGCCAATCGATCGGGAAGGACCCCCTGCGTCTGAAAACCGAAAATTCGAATTAGTTCTTTCTCTGCCCGAGCCGAAAAATGGCGGGGGGACACGGGGGGACACCCGGGGACACCCGGGGTGTCCCGTTTTCATGTAGGGATCTGACCGGACTGTACCGTGCAATTTCCAAAAATATAACGTTTCGTGGATTATGGTGAATTTTCATTTTCACGACTTTTGCTTTTTTCCATTCTTTTTTTTAATATGCGTTTTCATAAAACGGATGGGTTTTTACACGGAAATATGGCTAGACATGCAAAAAAAGCTCGCGAAAAAACCATGAAATATTGACGAAATAGTGCAAAATCCCGGTTATGGCTATTTAGTCAATATTGCATAATTTTCGCGAGCTTTTATTGCATGTCTAGCCATTTTTCCGTGTGAAACCCATCCGTTTTATGAAAACGCATATGAAAAAAGAATGCAAAAAAGCAAAACTCGTAAATAAAAATTCACCATAATCCACGAAACATGATATTTTTGGAAATTGCACGGTATACGTTCCTAAATTTCCATCACGTACGATAGAAGATGTAGAAAAATGATTAGAAGGGTGCATTTTGTGAGGACGATTCAACGAGATAATCACTCGAACACTTCATACGAGGTATCTGCCTTTTCCTTGCAGCAGGTACAGGTCCCATCTTCTTCCATCGACTTCTCCACACAATTGGTGCATCTGACGTGGCGACAAGGGAGAACGAAGGATCGAGGGGGGGGGGTGACATTTGCACAACAATTCGCTTTTGGAGGCAACGCCAAATCTCGAATGAACGAACCAATGAATGAGTGTGAACCACTGACTGTTGTCGTTTGCAGGGGGAGTTTATTGAGGTGAGAAGTTTGTTAGAATTAGAGAGCATGTGAGAGTAGGCTGTGAGAGTAGAGAAGAACCACTGGCCGCTCTTCTCGGTTAGTATTATTGTACGATGGGAACGATGACTATTGCATACCACTAACACTAAGGTGCGAATAATTGCGTAGTAAAGTTATGTTATAAATTTATTAATAAGTGGCTCGATATATCGGAATTGCACATTATTCATGTACATATTATATTTCACATCTTTCGCACGTTTCAAGGGACGAATAGTTTCAAAAAAAGATAACATGTTCATAATCAATACTTTTGATTAAAAATTATTCGAGGAAAAGAAATTGTGCTTGCTATTTGAGTCCAACAATTCTCCCTCCTATTGCGTCCGCACACAACGTCTTTCCGTTGTTTGATATATCCATGTCGTCAACAATTTGTCAAATGCGAATTCGTTTATTAGAAAGAAAAAAATCGAAGTTTTGTGAAAATTACATAGAATGTTACTGGGCAATTAGATTATTGTAAAAAATGAGATAGATGAAATGATGTCTTGTAAACAATGAGCAGTTTATGAAGTGTATTGTCTGTCACTAGTGCAACATGTAAGCACTCTCCGCCTTTTCTTTACAGCAAGGGCAGGTTTCATCTTCTTCCATCGAATTCTCCACACAATCAGTGCAGGCAACGTGGCGACAAGGGAGGACGATAATCGAGAGGGATGGAGGAATCATCGTCTTGTCTCTTGCAGTTCGAGCACCTGGAATGGATTATACCCACTCTACATCAAACCTCTGATTTTGATCGCCTAGGACATAGTTGCTGGCCTAGCAGCGGCTCACCGCAGGATGAACATTCCTAGATATACGGTGCGACTTTACCTTTTTTTACATCAAACCAATTTCTACTTACTTGTTACTTTCATTCATGACTCTCAGCTGAGTAGTCTCAGTCACTGCTCCCTTGCATGCGAAACATCCGACAATCGTGTCCAGTGACTGTCTAATATAATCCGTGCACGCCGAATGACCACAGGGGACTATCACAGACATTGGAAGGGGACTGTCCGAGTGACAGATCTTGCATGACAGACAGTTGAGACTGAAATAGAGGTATGATGTAAATTACGGCATTTCATTGTTTTTCTACAGATTTAGCGTCAACATCGGAATTATTCTTCTCGACGAGGCGGTCATTTTGATTTTTTGATCGACTTTTTTACGTAACTTTGAAGGAACATATGATTTTTTGAATTTTCGAAATTTCCAGAGCCGGATTTTAGGCAGTTTTGAATTTACGGCCCCATCGACTTAATTGAAAGTTACCAGGCATCAGGTGCATCAACCACCAAAAGGGCATTCAGATTGAACCACTTTGAACAGTTTGTCAAAGGGGGTATCGATTTCATGCAATCTCTCAGAAGACCTCTGATAAGCAACATATATTTCTCGATGAAGCTGATTTTTAGAAGAACGCAAGAATGGGAGTACAATAGGAAACTGTTGCCAAGTTGCATTTTTATATTACGTGAAAATAATGAGGAAGTTTCGAAAGTCGATGGTAATATCGTTGCGGGAGATAACATGTTTAAAATAGATTTTCAAACGTATAGTTTGTACGAATTCTCCGCTTTTTCCTTGCAGCAGGGGCAGGTCCCATCTTCCTCCACAACCTTCTCAACACATTCTTTGCATGCAACGTGACGACAAGGAAGGACGAAAGAGCGAGGGATGGAGGGATCCTCGGAGAGTTTGTTGCAGTTAGAACATCTGGAATAATACATCGCCTTCCTTCGTTAATCTATATGCATCAAGATCCCTCACTTATCGTTTTTCGTGAGTCTCAGCTGAGTGATCTCAGTCACTTTTCCTCTGCAAGTGAAGCAATCCTTATTCGATCCCAGCGACTTTCGAACGCATTCGGTGCATGCAGAATGTCCACAGGGAATCAACGAAGAAAGAGGACCGCTGTCCTGTGAGAAGCAAATTGTGCAGTACGAGCACTTGTAGCTGAAATGTAGGAATCATTGATTAATATAAGAGCCCGTTTGCGTAAGAATCGGACAATTGTTGGCATTGCAAAAAAATGTCAATTTTCTGAAATTATGTGCTTTGGGGTTTTCAATGGTGCTGAAACCGATGCGCATATTCATTTTGCTCGTAAAGTCCTCGTTAAGGCCAGACGACGTGACGTCGTTTCCGGTTTATCTGGAATATAGACTTGCCCGATATCGCTAAAAATATCGAAAAATTTGTTCGAGCCCAGTTTTTGATGGTGATCACTCCTGTCCAGTTCAATTTTTATGATTTTGAAAAATAAATTATTAAAAATAACTTTTCGTGGACCGAAAACCACGTCTGGCCTCAACGAGGACTTGTCTTCACCACCATCGAAAACCCCACATCACATAATTTCAGAAAATTTACATTTTTTTCGCAGTGTCAGCTTCCAGTGGGATTTGTCAGATTCTTACGCAAACGGGCTCATAATTACAAGTAGTAAATATTCGACAACATAACAACTCACACATCATCTCCATTCAGGATAACCTCCGCAACGGGATCATTCCACAAGTTAGCAAACTGCAAAGTGTAACACAAATAAAGTGAAATCGAAAGCACATTCTAACAATGTAAGTAGAGATAACTGCCTTACATTTAGTAAGATAAAATAGAACGGGTGGGTGTTTCGGAACTGGGTCGAATACACCTAGAGACCGCAAGGTCCGCCCACTTGGAGGGAGAAAGAGCTCCCTCGAAATCTGGCACCTCAAACGACAGCGCAAATTCTTAACCTAAAAATATGAAAAAAATATTTTTGTGTACGTCTGACAAGTGTCTATAAATGGCAGGGTGGTCGAAATGCATTATCCAATCAGAAATATCTCAAAATTTTATGTTTTATGATTCATGATAGGGAAATGGAAGGTTTCCTACGAAAATTTCTAGTTCGCCAATAGTGGGATGGAAAGTCCCTGATTTTAGGCAAATTTTGAGACCAAGAACAGAATTTTATGAATTTTCTCCGATTTGTCGTTTAATTTAAACGATAATTGACGATGCGTTTAGGGAACAGCAAAGGGGAGCGACTTCATCTCTCCTTTCTCGCTGGTTTCTCACCCGGCGCGTGTAGAGAGCGCGCACACTCGACATCCTCCCGCTTTCCCCTTCCCTTCGAGCTAGGCCAGAGGCGTAGCTCTGCTCAAAGTTTTGGAGATCTGCATAAAATCAGGCAGAGCGGGCTCCGCCCACTCCGCTCTCGTCCCGATTTCGATTCCCTTTCCGTTGTGACTTTTTCGAGGGGTTTTGAGCCATAACTCGAGTCAGAGATAAGATATCGACAAACGGTAAAAAGCATGACCTTATTTAGCCTCAAAGGGGTCTATTAGACCCGCAAACGGCCCTACCGAAGCAATTTGGTCACCAACCTTGCGGTCTCTAAATACACCCGACCCGCCTCGAAAAAGTCTTGCATTGATCGAAACTCGCTCTTACTCGTCACTGGAAGACTACTCACGACTACAGCAGTGCCTATCATTTCTTACTTGCACGTTCAGATTCTGCAGAGTTCGCTGAGCGTTCCATCTATGGCGACGATTTTGAAACCAGTTCTTGACCTGAATACTAGATGTTCAGAAAAGGAATGCTATTATCAATGCCTTTCCAATCTGAGATAACTTGCCTGCGTCTGTGTAAGTCCCAGCTTGGCCCCCAGTGCCTCCCTTTCTGGCAAATAGAGGTATTGCGTTTCGCGGAATCTCCGTTGCAATTCAGCGAGCTGAAAGAAATGAGTTACTGCCGAATGTCTAGTCGTGTGATCCAGTGCTTGATATAATACATAATATTATTATTTTAATCAACATACTTGCGCTGCAGGCGAAACGGTTCTAGGCTTGCGAAGTCTTCTTCCGATCGCATTAATTGTAACGTCCATTGCAAGCACAGAAGGAGCGACTGCTCTTAGATTGGCTCTCCGCTCCCTGGATCGAGTTGACGAACTAAATGAACCTTACTGAGTGATCATTTGACGAGGGAAGTGATGAGGGACGCGCGGAGATATCACCTAGCTGAGATTTCCTCACATATTACTGTAGAAGTGTGGAACGTACTGAAGGTTCTCAAAGGAATCTCGCCAAGATGCTATTTCGGCATCACGCTATTACTTCTTTCATCACTTGCATTGACGAATTAGCGTTTCGAAGAACCCTTCTCACCTCCAAACTCCTCCCCGAGACGCCGAGATGGGATGGATACACCAACTTCTTGATCTCTCTCATACCCCCTTTGAGCCAACTCGCCCTTCATTCCTGCCACTCTATCTTCACTGTTTGAAAATGTTTCAGTATTCCGGTCCGAGCTTCAGACTCGGGTCCCGAAATAGTGCACTTGGGACCCGAGTCCCAATAGAGGCTACACAGTTCCCAAAACAAGAGCAGAGCGTCAATCAAAAATGAAACACGTGAAGTCTCCACATTATCGAACCGTTTAAAGGGGGAACAGTATACGGGCACACAATTGGACCGTACTCAAACCAATGAAGGATGTCAAGACGTGATAGCACAATGCACAATTATAAGAGAAGTAGGACTTCCACTGCAAGCTTAATTTGATCTTGGTTATTTATTTTTGAGCTGGGGTCAGAATGTCGAAATACGACACAAAAGTGCATACATTATAATGAATAGACGGCTCTGTACGGATATCGAGGTCCCAATCGATTGACGAGGTCCGAATGGATTAACGAGGTCCCAATGGGCCCCCATGGATTAACGAGGTCCCATTCGGAATATCGAGGTCCCAATCGTTTTTCTTCGTTAATATTGTTTTACTCCAATTAAGTGTACACACTCGAGGTACTATCGGGTTGGGGGATTGTGGGTTCGTTGGTGTTCTCATCTCGTGATATGTGGTTTCCATTTTCGCTTGGGAATAATCCAGCGCTTTGACTATTCCCAAGCGAAAATGGAAACCACATATCAACCTCCGCACGCAGCCTGGGGCAATACCGACGAGCATGAACGATCATAAAGATAAGCAGGGAGATGAGGTATGATAGAAACATATTACTTCGATGAACGTTGATACCACAATTGGTCTATTCCACTGTGCGATTAGTGGGAGGAGCAAAGAAAGAAGGAAGATAGTTGCATGGGGACTTAATGAGCACTAAGACAGCAGTGATATGTTCTGCTCAATGTGATCTCATATTTTAAACAAATCGTGATTGGGACCTCGATAATCCGATACGGACCTCACTAAAGGTTCGAATCCATTCGGACCTCACTAAAGGTTCGAATCCATTCGGACCTCACTAAAGGTTCGAATCCATTCGGACCTCACTAAAGGTTCGAATCCATTCGGACCTCGTTAACCGGGCAGTTTGCCATTGGGACCTCGATATCAGTACAGAGCCGAATAGACATACAAAGGTGCGTGAAGAATGAATATAAATGTACGTTATTCAAGGAGTGAAGATGAGATAATGATGATATCACTCGTACAGTTTATGCGAACTCTCTGCCTTTTCCTTGCAACACTGACAAGCTCCATCTTCCTCCATCGCCTTCTTAATGCACTCTCTGCATGCAATGTGTCGACATGAAAGGACGAAAGAGCGAGGGATGGATTTATCTTCTGCGAGTTTGTTGCAGTTAGAACATCTGGAATAATACATAGCTTTTCATCATTAACCGTAGATGAATCTGGATCCCTCACTTATCGTTATCCTTCGTAAGTCTCAGCTGTGTGATCTCATTAACTCTTCCCCTGCAAGTGAAGCAGTCCCTATTCGATTTCAGCGAGTTTCGAACGCATTCGGTGCATGCAGAATGTCCACAGGGAATCATCGCGGATAATGGACCACTGTCCTGAGAGAGGCAAATAGTGCAGGAGGAGCACTTGTAGCTGAAAATGAATAAGATACAATTATATTAAACTGCAAAGTTAAATATATGGAATTAATTAACACGAGTATCACGAGTCAGTGGATGAAAACCAGACCCCTGGGGAACATTTTCCAAAAAATATCGTCGTTCTCGCCTATGTTGTGAGGGTAGAATACTCAGGAGAGATGAATTCGAAAAATATAGGTCATTGGTCCCAGAACCGGCTTTTAGGAATTTTCCGGTTTTTCACCTGGCTATGCTGTATCACAGCTTCCAGACAAGCTACAGAGGTGACAAAGCGCTCAAAATGTGCGGAAAATTATTTCATTCAACTTTTATGTTGACAACTTGTTACAGGAACAACAAATAAAAATTATATTCCCGCGAAACCGAATTCAAAATCATAAAAAAATTGTTTTCACCATCACGCAGGAAACTTGCAATGGATTTTTATTTCATAATATGAAAGAACAATCACTCATATGTATAGGAAAAATATAGGCGAATGAATTATCCGCCGCCCAAAACCCGATATTCCGCGACAAACGTTATCATATGATAAATTTTCAGAATGTATTGAATCCATGACGTCTTAATTTTCTTAATAGTGGCAAATATGTGTTATTTGAGAAGTTTCTGTGAGAGATGACTTAGTTTCTGTTGAAAAAGCCATACTTCGACTAAGTTGAAAAAATCGATTTTCACAACCTCAATTTCTCCCAAGTTTGTCCAATTATCACTTCGTGCATTAATAACTACATGTGGAATGAAAAGGTATTATTCGTAGTATATACCGAGTAGAGTTGATATATGATAAACTTGACAGATCAATTCCTTTGAATCTCTTGTAATCTTCACTCAAAAATGCGTTCCCGGGAGCGTCAAAACTAGTAAAATTATGTTTTCAACTGAAATTATGCCGTTATTGATCAGATTTGTGCATCTAAAATGACGAAAAAATCGTCTTAATCAGAGAACTCCTTCATTACATAATTTACAAAGAATGGAATTTTTTCGAATTTCAAATTTTCGATATGTTTACAAACGTAAAGGTTTGATGATTTCACGTAGTTTTCTGATTAAGGCGATTTTTTCGTGATTTTAGATGCTCAAATCTGAACAATAGCAGCACAATTTCAGTTGAAAACATAATTTTATTAATTTTGACGCTCCCGGGAACGCATTTTTGAGTGAAGATTACAAGAGATTCAAAGGAATTGATCTGTCAAGTTTATCATATATCAACTCTACTCGGTATATACTACGAATAATACCTTTTCATTTCACATGTAGTTATTAATGCACGAAGTGATATTTGGACAAACTTGGGAGAAATTGAGGTTGTGAAAATCGATTTTTTCAACTTAGTCGAAGTATGGCTTTTTCAACAGAAACTAAGTCATCTGTCACAGAAACTTCTCAAATAACACATATTTGCCACTATTAACAAAATTAAGACGTCATGGATTGAATACATTCTGAAAATTTATCATATGATAACGTTTGTCGCGGAATATCGGGTGTTGGGCGGCTTTTTTCTTCGCCTTTTTCTTCGCCTATATTTTTCCTATGCATATGAGTGATTGTTGTTTCATATTATGAAATAAAAATCCATTGCAAGTTTCCTGCGTGATGGTGAAAACAATTATTTTATGATTTTGAATTCGGTTTCGCGGGAATATAATTGTTATTTGTTGTTCCTGTAACAAGTTGTCAGCATAAAAGTTAAATGAAATAATTTTCCGCACATTTTGAGCGCTTTGCCACCTCTATAGCTTGTCTGGAAGCTGTGATACAGCATAGCCAGGTGAAAAACCGGAAAATTCCTAAAAGCCGGTTCTGGGGCCAATGACCTATATTTTTCGAATTCATCTCTCCTGGGAATTCTACCATCACAACATAGTCGAGAACGGCGACATTTTTTTGTAAAATGTTCCCGGGCACCTCCACTGACTCGTGATACATGTGTTAAATAATTACTAATTACAAGTAGTAAATATTCGACAACATAACAACTCACACATCATCTCCATCCAGTGTAACCTCCGGAACTGGATCATTCCGCCAATTGAGCACCTGCGAAATATTGGGTTGGTGCAAAAGTTTCTTTACAAGGCATTTTTCAAGTTTCTCGTAAATGCGTCACTTATACCAAAAACTACTCTGGTATTATTTGACGCAGTATTGGTGTTCCACAACCATTGGTTTATATCGAATTGATCGAACGTCGATCGTCGGGAAAATAATGCTAACCGAAAATTTTGGGTATGCAACAAAAACTATCATAAAATTTAATTGAAAGGCAAGAAACTTTCGATCTTTTGAAAATCTACTTATTAGTGGTTGATGCTTCCACTGAACCCTTGAAATGGTAGTTTCGTAATCTCGCGGAACAAATGTGAGGAGGAAAATTCCGATTTCGTCGATCAAATTTCGAGATCAGCACTTCGTAAAGTGTGGCTCTGAGAGGAACAGTGAATCGTTATCATAAGGGGCGATCTGTACAGTATATACCCACTAATATAATATGAAAACCCATATCAGGATTTCTCTAGACCGAAGTAAGATATAAACTCCGACATAAATTTTGTAAAGAAACTTTTGCACCAACCTAATAGAAAAAAAAATAAATCGTAGACGAGATAAATAAATTTTTAAAGTAGTTCTAATTAGGTCTCTCGATGGATCAGCATCGGTGAAATAATTCAGGGAAGAACATTGTCCAAAATTCGCACGTGCTCATTATGTGCGGAAAGATTTCGCAAGAGAACTACAGTCTTCTTTATCCATTCTCACCGGCATTATCAGAGGTTGCATATTCTGTGGAAGCACGGGCTGCTGCTGCTGCAGCTGCACAGCCTGATCCTGTCCTTCCTGAAAAAGGAAAAATCCCCCCGCCATTCTTCGATTTTTCCTTTATTTGACAGCCCTAATCAAAATGGACAAAATAAAACTGTGACGAAGACTAAACAAGATCTAGCACGAGCTCATAATTGGAATCTAAAATACCATTCTCATCCATCTGCATTATCAGAGGTTGCATATTCACTGGAAGCACGGGCTGCAGCAGCAGCTGCTGCTCCTCCTGATTCTGCCTCTCCTCCGGCTGAGGGCACTGACGTCTCTGTCTATTGCGACGATTTTGAAACCATATCTTCATCTGAAAACTGGTTTTTTAGAAAAGGAATACGATTGCTCAAGTCTTTCTGATCTGTAAGCGGAGAGAGATGTATACTTGAAAAAAGGAGAAGGAAGGGCGAACTTGCCTGAGTCTGTGTGAGTCCCAGCTCGGCCGCCAGTGCCGCCCGTTGTGGCAGTGGGAGGGATTGAATTCGAAGGAATCTCTTTTCCAATGATGCGAGCTGAATAAAATTATGTACTGCTCTATTTGTAGTTCTGTTCAGATCCTATCTTCGATAACATATAATATACAGTGTCGCACGGTCTCCCCCCAGACGAGCGCGGCGCGGAGGGGCGCTGCGGGTCGCATTGGGTCGCATCACTCCCAGAGACCATTCAAAGTGTGAATTTTTCGCTGAACTTTTGGTTTGGGTTCTTCTGACAACTACCGATCGATTTGCGAAATCTACGTGTCAAAATATTCATTTTGAGCTACTGTTCGGCCTTGGAGTCCCCTCTCCTCCCCCCGCCTCATTTCCCTATGACACAGCTCACTAGCCGGAATAATGAGGAATGCTATTGTAGGGAAATGAGGGGAGGAGGTGAGAGGGACTCCAATGATGACCCATACGAACAGTTGTTCAAATTGAATATTTTGAAACGCAGATTTCTCAGATCGATTTGTAGTTGTCAGTAGAACCCACAGCCAAAAATTCAGCGAATTATAACACGTTGAAGGTGATGCGACCTAATGCGACCCGCACGTCCCTCCGCGCCGCGCTCGTCTGGGGGAGACCGTGCGGCACTGTATATTATTATTTTATTCAACATACCTGCGCTGCAGAGTAAACGATTCTGGGATTGCGAAGTCTTCTTCCGGGAGGTCTGTCCATTGCAATCACAGAAGGGGCAACTGCACTTAGACTGGCTATCCACTCCCTGGATCGAGATGGGGAGTGGAATAAAACTTACTGAGCCCTCGTATGTCGAGAGAAGTGGTGAAGGAGGTGCTGAAAGATCACCAAGCTGCTACTCCTTCCTATAATACTTAGCGCTAGCCCAAGCCCAAAGAATTCCGCAAACGACTGTTCTCCTAGGGATCTCACCAATATTCTATTTTATTTTATCCATCCATCACCTCTTTCATCACTTCTGTTGGTGTACTGACATATTACGAGCATCTTCTCACCTCCAAACTCCGGCCACCGAGATGGGATAAGATGCTCCCATTTATCGATCTTCCCCACATTCAGTTTACCCGGAGAGCTAATCCTTCCCCTAATTTTTTGCAACTTCACGCTCATTATTTTGCCTTATCATTCGCTCCTCGTAAATATAGTTCATATTTTCGGTCGCTCTTTCTGCACTCGCAATGAAGATACCAATAATAACCAGAGTACATAAAGTCGCAAAACCAAGGAGATACAAGCAGGCAGTTAGTCGTCGGCTCTCGGAGCGCGAGGCATGTTGTTTTCACTTTTATCACTTCCTTCGTAGTATTTTTTTATCTAAAAGAATGTTACAAATTCAGATGATGAGAAGAAGAGGTCTGCCTCTTCATTGAGGAGTCCTCAACGATTGGATGTTGTGGAGGAGCAAGTGCTTCCAGTGCAGCGTCTCTTCTTTCGGCGAGCACGACATGACTAATGTCTTGCAAATTTCCCAATATCAATACCCTTTTGTTAATGAATCAGCATCGTTTTTCATACGCTTCCCGAAATCGAAGCGAAATTTATAGGAATGTCTAACAATCCAGTGCCGGAAGTTTCTCTGACTGGCGACGATGTGTGAGTGCTTACGTTTTGAACGATTCATATTTTCAATTTCGTTTTAAGCTACAAGTGTTCGTCCTGTAGCCTCTGCCTTTCCGAGAATGTCACCCCCCTGTCTGTCCTGATCCCCTGTGGTCACTCTGCGTGCACCGACTGCGTTAGACAGTCGCTGGTCAGTCGCAGTCACTGGGATAGGAGCTGTTTCACGTGCAGGGGAACAGTAACGGAGATGACTCAGCTGCGACTCGTGAAGGGCAATAATGAGTATGCGCTTTTTGCATAGCCAATGATATTTTAATGTCATAAATTCAGATGCGAGAACTGCACTAAACTATCGGCAGATCCGTCGATCCCTCGTTCGTTCCTCCTCCCTTGTCGTCACATTGGATGCAGAAAATGCATTGATAAGGCGGGGAATAAAAATGGGAAGTGCCCAAGCTGCAACGAAAAGGCAGAGAAATCGTACAAACTGTTTGAGTAAACAATGCCGTTCTAGCATTATTTAACCCTATCTCCACGATGATATGCTAATCGAACTTGTCTAAAGATTCTTCACTTCCGTACAAAACTTGTATTGTAATTACAAATAACTTGACAGTGATTAAATTGAACAGTCGTCCGATAAAAACTATAACTGGCTTCATTGCATTATGGGGAACAAATAACTGGCAAAAACAGTTTCAGATGTGCACGTGATAGCTGCACATGTAATGTTTAACGAAAAACTTATTTTACTATGAATTTGAACGGAATTTCCATTTAATTTCATCTTTTTTATTTTTTTCTCAAATATCATTATTTGGAACAATGTCATCAACTAGTTTTAAGAAAGCGGACGGGTAAATGAGAACTGTGTATTTCGAGGAATCTTATTTGAATGACAATCCAATGGAAAATGCAAGTTTTCCGCCCATACACGATGTTAAGAAATGTTTTTTTTAATGTGCATCGAACATATCTCTGACTATAACACAGGTATCACGAGCCAGTGGAGGAGTGCGGGAACATTTTGAAAATTATCGCCACGGATTTGATGCATATTTCGGTAGTATAACATCCTGGGGTGATGATTTCGAATAATCTAGGTAATTGGTCCAAGAGCCGGATTTTAGGAAAATTACGGTTTTGCATCCGGCTATGATGTATCTTTGCTCCCAGGTGAGCTAGAAAGATGGCAGTCAGCTCAAAATGTGCGGAAAATTATTTCCAGAAATTTTTATGTTATACACACGACGATCGGACAACAATTAAAATTCGTCTGATTAAAAAACCAATTTTGTAGTCAAATTAAAAATATTTTCTATGGGAGGCGGTAGAGTGCAGCAGATATTTAATGCGAATTATGAAAGAACATGTTTATGTGTACAATATAAAAATATAAAAACCCAAATCGAAGCACCTTGTACTTGGCAATTTTTAGTCAAACATGCAACTATGAAAAAAAAATCGAAAAATGACTTTTTCGAAACTGATTTTTCTACTATTAACGTTCAAATATTGTTGTTGGTGAAAAGTGTGAGTAGAAAGTCGTCTATTGGAGCATGGTTCTTCGAGGATAAGCGCGACGTGCCAAGATATTTCAAAAGTGTGCACAATTTTGAATGTACATTTTGAATCAAAAATGCGAGTAGAAGCAAAAGACGATTTTCTACTCACACTTTTCACCAGCAACAATATTTGAACGTTAAAAAGAGAAAAAATAGAGTTTCGGAAAAGTCATTTTTTCCACTTTTTCTTCATAGTGACATGTTTGAGTAAAAATTGCCCAGTACAAGGCGCTTAGATTTGAGTTTTTATATTTTTATATTGTACACATACACATGTTCTTTCATAATTCGCATTAAAAATCTGCTGCACTCTACCGCTTCCCATAGAAAATATTTTTAATTTGATGACAAAATTGGTTTTTTAATCAGACGATTTGTGATTGTTGTTGGATCGTCTTATGTATAACATAAAAGTTTCTGTAAATAATTTTCCGCACATTTTGAGCTGACTGCCATCTCTCTAGTTCATCTGGGAGCTGATATACCGTGTAGCCAGGTGCAAAGCCGTAGTTTTCCTAAAAGCCGGCTCTGGGACCAATTGCCTAGGTTTTTCGAAATCATCACTCCAGGGTGTAATACTACCGACATATGGATCAAATCCGAGATGATAATTTTCAAAATGTTCCCGGGAACTCAAAATTTCATCCAGTGACTCATGATACACGTGATAATTATACGAATCGTATGGCTTTAAAGTTCGTAATATAACGATACGAAAGTTTTACGAAGAATCGCAGCCATCGTAGACTCCTTTGCACCAAGGAGGCATCTTCTCTTCGACATACTCAACATCCCACCCTCCTCCCTCTTCCTCATAATCGTTCTCATTGCCTGTAATTTACAGACTTCATTAAGGAAATGCTTAATACTTACTATTATGGAATAATACTAGTGGATTTTATTTTTTCTCCGATTAAGTCCTATCCAATTGGATTTTTTTTAAATGACACAAATGATTAGTGATTTTCCAGATACTTTACGGTATAGTTACCTCCATATCCATAGCGATATCTTCCTCTATCCATATCGGGGCGTGGCGGAATACGCTCCATTCTTTTTCCCAATGCAGAGGGCACATGGATGAACGCTTGCGCCAAACTGAACAATGATAGTTGATACGACATATGCGATCCGATTAACAGTTACCAATGTGTATTTTTCTGCAGAGATCGATGTTCTTCGATGATACAGAGGTGAACGAGTGAAAGGGGTAATATCCGAGATTTAATTATTACCTTTCGTTGACCAGTGCTTTCGTGTCAGCACTCAGTTTCTCGTACTCTGGAGTGATCATCAATTCGTTCTGAAATAGGCGAGGATCGCGCCAACGATAGAGGAGAGTCTGCACATTGACCGATATTTCAAAATAAATTGTATAACAAAATCGTTCCCAAGAAAATCCATCAACAGCTCTTATCCAAAACCAATAGATTACTTACTGATCGAACAAGCTTGAGATCATAAAAGTCAGCTGCGATTCTGAAGATTCTTGCTCGGCTCAATTCATTCCTCTCAAAGTCGATGAGGAACAGCTCTATACGGCGAGTGAGCTGCAATAAGAATGATTTGCAAATTGTGCCTTTCGTCTCTATTAGGAAAACATTTTATAATTTTTCGTACCTCAGGCATCTCAAATCTGCTTGCCAACTTGAGAAGTTGGCGAAAGTTGCTGGATGTGATGGGCTTGTCTGAAGGAGAGATCACGAGCAACAATTCCTCGAAATCCTCCACAGTAATGTCCTCGTCCTGATATAGTATGTACCCAATGGCTATGCACCATTCATTCCAGATTCAATTTCCCTTATTATACATTATAATGTATGTTTATTTCCGAATGTGAGCATCACATTTACACTTGCTAACTTTATTGAGGAAGATGTTGAGGAGTAAACAAATAACTTTGTACGTGCTTGCGAAAATAAATGAGCTAGTGAGATGGTGCATGATATTTTATAGTATTTTGGGAACAATTAATAACCTTGATGGGGTATCGTCCTTCCTTTTTCTCTTTCATATCCGCTCTAAAGTATGCTCTGAAGTAGAGACTCCAGTAGGACAAGTACTCGGCCGATACTCGGAACTCCTACAGAGTTGAATATTTGTTTCAGCAAAGAGAGAGATACAGGGGGTGAGGGATACAAAAAAAGGTTTTCTAAGATGCCAAATATCCTCCTACGTACACAGAGAAGGGGGGCAAAATCAATTCAACACATATAGTAGTAGTTACATTTTGGAATCAATATCGCTAAGACTGATCAGGGCAAAATGTGCAAATAAACCTTATTCTTCACGACGACAACCACCGCCGATTCGTCGCAGAACTCTCCGATCTTCATGGCAGTTATTCTCTGAACTGCGACCGCAATGTAAACATAGTAAACATTCTCCTGAAATATTTTTTGGATTAATAAAACTTCGAAATATTTCCCACGGTTTTTCCACAATGATTTTGGTTCAAGGTCTCGGAAGAAGAAAATACTGAATTAGAAATAGAAATATTAGCGGTGCAAAAATGATAAAAAAAAAGATAGTGTTTTAAAGTTGTCCTCGCACATTCGGTGACCGCTTCGGAAGGACCCTTCTGATTCCAACGATCTCCTCGTCTGTATCTTCCTTCAGCACAAACCGCTCCGTCTTAGCTTCCCATATAGTCGCGAAACGAGGAACCTGCTTATGTGATGGTAAATATCATACACTGCAGTTTCAACGGTATGCCGTAATAGCTGAGACGCACTGAAACTCTCAACTGTTTCAAAGCTCTTATGAGCTTCTAAGCCAATATTTATGATAATCCTTTGTACCCAACATTTTCCACCACCTATTCTCACGTTTGATAATTTGAAAACACGTATGATAGTTGCTCCTCTTTAGTCTTCTTGTAACTAGGAGGGGGTAATGCAAGACATAACATACAAGAGCAAAGGGATCGAATCCGCCCGATCTCCCCTCCCTCTGTTTCTCCTTCACTTCCACTGTTGCTAGCACAAACTTCTGCACGTCGTAGTCTTCGTTCTTCGCGTAGAGGATGCAACTGCTTTCTTCATTGGATAAGATTGCAAATCATAGTTTTTATCGCTTTTCCTTGTTTCGCTCTCCGAAGGCCATTGACGTTAAATTTCGTTTGGGAAATCAGTTAGCAAAGAAAATTTCCTTTCAAGTCGCTTGTTATATGATGATATGTGAGAACGATAAAAATATATAAGTTTTACGGACTATATCAACATGTATACTTACCGAGCGAGGATCTTCGGCATAGGGCGTTCATTGACTTCCTGTGACTTGCGCTGTATTCCCACTCTGAATTCGACCCCGTCTACCTTAAAATATGTACTGAGAACCGTTGTTACAGATTTTTTATTGAATGCTATATTTAATTGGATTTTTGTTGTCGTTTAAAATTTTCTATACGGAGAATGAAAAATACATTTAAAAATATCAATTGCTTGGTTTGTTCAGAGCAGAGCATGTCGACCCATTTAGAAACGAATTGGCTTGCACTTAAAATAGAACCAAACCTTGTAAGAATCCGAACTGAAATCCATTACATTCTCGGTAATTTCCATTTTGAATTCATGCGAGTGGAGTGAGTTCGATTTTGAATTCCGCACGGAAAAACTCTGAAATGTATCATGATGCTTCACGTAATATCTCTTCCTTTTCTTTCTTATTTTTATTTGCATTTGTGATGACTTTACCTTCTTGAGTCGACTGTTTTCCGACTTGAATTGCTCATTTTCGATCTCGAGCTGACGTATCTTGCAGAGTAGCGGTTGAATCACTCATTCACTAAAACAAGTATGAACCATGAAAATATATTTGGAAACTGTTGTCGATTTGAGGCAAAAAAAGGAGAAAGTCGAATATATCACGATAGACAGATTAAGATGAATCATGTCAATTTCCGGCAAATAAATCAAAACGATGCCGCGTAGCTATCTATTTGCTACACCTGATTTCGCAATATTCGAGGGAGAGGCACCTATCGATTCGTAACGCTCCATCGTTTGGCCAACCCTAGTATGAACTAATAGAAAGGCTCTGATTTGGTTTGAAGGAAAGAAGTAGAGGTTGAAGAGGGTAAGAGATAATGGCCATCTGAGTGACACTATCCTACTGATAGAGCCGTCTCAGAGAGGACGATTCGAAGCCATCGTGAGTTCTAAAGAAAAACGTTGTGACTGTGAGTCATGCGTGTGCAAGTAAGTTGGGTTCTCAACAAAAAAATTTAACGCATTTGTGTGTTAGTGATTCAATTTGTGAACAGTCTTGGTATTTCTCAGCGCACTCAAATGTTTTTGCATTTGTTCACTTTTCAAAGAATAAATGTTCGCATACTGTGGCACATGATGGATCACTCAAAGGGTAGATGGTAATGAACCTGCCCAAAGCTCTCCATGGTAAGCGATAGACGAGGAAATAGAGACGAGTCGACCACTTCTCGTATAGATAGACTCCCCAAGCTCCGCCCACTTTCCTCTGACTCATTTCCCCTCGAAAGCGAGATTTAGGAATCACAAGCTTCATTCTCAACCAAATCACTCGCTCAAAAAATGATTCGGAAGCTCTTTCCATTATCTTTCGATATAGCCCTGTCCCGCTGGTAAAAGTGTTCTCTGAATAGGTCAGCATACGATAATTAAGTTGCGAAAACGCTGGAAAATGCTGGTTTGGCGCTTTCAGCGAACATAGACATACGGGACAAGGCTTGCCTGATAGCCTATCGGTATTCTAGGACCTCTATCAAGAAAAATCGATAAAATATTGTTTCGTTGATTTGTGATTCAAAAGAAACCAGTCCGCGATACACTGATTAGGCGGAGAGAGCGGAGTGCATTCTCTCTCTCCCCTCCTCCCTCTTTTGCACCAGTTTCTACCCCGGCGCGTGTAGAGAGCGCCTGGGCCTGCAAAAGAGCGCGCTTGCATCCCTTCCTCGTCTTACCTATTGGGGGTGAGGCGCATCCGGGAAAGGGCGAAGCCCTGCCCAAATTTTTGGCGATTTGACTGGCGAGGCAGCGGAATTGGCTCCGCCCCTTTCTTCCTCTTCTCGCTTTTCTGCCGCTTTCCGTTGACACCTTTTCATGTACTTTATGACCTCTAGGTCGATTCAGAGATGAGATATCGACAAACGGCCAAAAGTATGATCTTATTTGGATCCCAGCGGGCATTTTGAGCATAGTTAGGGCGGCATAGGTTCATTTCGGCTATACCCCTTGTGGTCCCTACGTATAGAGGAAACACGGTGAGAGTGGAAGGGAATGTGATATAATTTTGTGGAGAGGGCAAATCAAAATTTAAGAGATCAACAAGGTCTATTGGAAAATAGATCATAGTGCCATTATCGGGTATAATAATTGTTCAGACAGAAAATTATAATAGTTATATTTATCCGATTATAAAGCTATAGAAAATGGGAAGCTTCGGTGAACAATTTATGAAGAACTGAAAATTTGCATAGCAGAAAACAATACGGCACTGTTTCAAATATATCATTAACTTGTTCAATAGTCTCCATTCTGCCTCCACTCTTCCTCATCATCATCGTCTTCAACTTCATATTCTGCGTAAGCCGCCTCGCGTTGGGCCTCGTACCTGATAAAGAAGCCATCAGTTACTTTTGGGGATTCTTAAAAACTCACGCCAATGATACAAGAATGGAAGTCAAATAGCAAAGATCAATCTCACCAGTCATCGTCGTGCCCATCGTATCCTGCAGGGTAATCGTCGCCATCTGCAATGATTCCCATTTCGAAATGCTTCAAACGATATGAGTTATCAGCGTTCGAAGATCAGAAACCGAAAAAATGAAGTCGTATCAGTGGGACCGTCGACTAGGACGCCAAATTCTGTCGACATTTGTTTACGTTTGAATTATGTACATACATCGCTTGAACGATCGCTGATATTTCGGAAATCATACTAAGAATTTATGATCACCTGGCCGTTCTCCATAGCCTAACCCTGGAGGCGGTCTTTCCCCGAATCCCCCCCGATAGCCTCTTCGTCCTCCACCGAATCCTCCTCGGTCTCGCTGCGTAGTATTTCTTCGTTTGCCCGTCCCGAGTACTGATGGCTCAGCGATGCATCCACTGGCGAGTCTGTAAGAGAACGCTGATATGGAAACTCAAACTCCTCTTTTTATAGACTTTCTATCATGACGGCGCGAGAATGTCCAGTTTAGAATTCCAGATATCTTTATTTTACCTCTCATTGACGAGTGCCTTCGTCTCCGCACTCAGCTTCGCGTATTCTCCAGTGGTGAGCAGCTCGTTCTGCAGCTTCCTGGGATCGCGCCAACGATGGAGAAGAGACTGCAAACAACACTACAATTGTCTGAAAATTACGTTTTCTATCTTTGAAAATTTGCATAGTAAACCACTGACCGACTGCACTAACTGCAGATTGAAAAGGTCGGAAGCGACTCTGAATGCAGTTGCTCTACTGAGATCATTCCTCTCGAAGTCGATGAGAAACAGCTCGACGCGACGAGTCAACTGGAAAGACGAGTCAAGAAGAATTTTTGTAAAGGATGAATCGTTCAGCAGCATTATGCGCCCTACACATTCGTGGCGAAGATTAGCACCCGTAAGTTTTGTACGTGCATACCTCCGGCATTTCGAATCTGTTGGCCATTTCGAGGAGTTTCATATAATTGTGAGAAGTGATTGGCTTGTCAGTGGGATTGATGACATTCAACAGTTCTTGGAAATCATCAGGAGATATGTTTTCGTCCTGCATATAATTTAGATCTCAACCGAGCCGATTATGAGTGTTCGAGATGCGATACCACGTTCTCTTCATTCTATTCACTCACTCCCCACCCACATTCAGTCGGATGAGAGAATACGATTACCCGAATTTCCAACCCAATTCGTTATACAGAAATTGGACCATGTGGTGTTTTGTTTATTGCACACTTTTATTCGAAATTGGCACACAATAGGCAGTCTGCAGATCACCTTGATCGGGTACCTCCCCTCCTTCTTCTCCTTCATATCGACTTGGAAGTATACGCGGAAGTATCTACTCCACATTGACAGATACGGGGCCGAAACTCGGAATTCCTGGGAAAGCGGCTGTCAAAAGTGTGTGTAAAGTATATTAACCCTATCCTTGACGACCACGACCGTCGCTGATTCGCCATCGATATATGCCGGGTCGATTCTTTGGATTGCGACAGAGATTTGCACTCGATGGATACCCTGAAATACCCAGTTACAATCAATGAAGCCACATCCAACCATTTTCAAACGTCTGTGGGACCACCATAACAAAGATACCTATATTTCCGCAGTGCAATGCTTCGTGCACTCAACCCAAGGAGGGAAATCATCACTTACATACGCATCCTTCATGGGGAAAATCCTTCTGCATCCGACTGCCTCACTTTGTCCACAGAGGACGAATCGTTCCATTCTGGTTGGGCCCGTAGTGGTGAAGACAGGGCGATGAGCTTCAAGGCCCCCAAACCCGGGTCCTTCGAATCCCTGAGAAGAGAAAATAATCTAGCGTGTAAGAATATCGCGGTAACGACTCACACTCTCGACTCACCCCCTTTTCCATCACTTCAATCGTGGTCAGCACAAATTTATCGACATCTGCTGTCAGGTTCTTCACAGAAAGGCAATAGCTGAAAGCATCTACATATTTATCGTAGAATTCTACCATTGGATGAAATGAACTCACCAAACCATATTGGTATACTCTCTTCTATGCCCGTTCTTGGGTTGCACCATTCGCAGGTTGAACTCAACCCCGTCCACCTAAAAATAATAACAAATTTTTCAAAATGCCACCTTCGCATTCCTCTCAGCATCAAGCCCAAACCGATTGAAACGAACTGACAGTGTGGGTCTCAGGTCCCCGATTTGAGCCCCTTCGCGATGCTCCCATTTGAAATTCGATTGTCTGAATTGCCGTCGGAGTACCAGCAGGCATGCTCGAACCCTGTATGAATCATTATGATGAATTGTCAAATGTTGATGTTTTTTTCAATTTCCAAATCGATTTTCAAAGCAGAGAAGCGTTGACAATCCAAACCTTTTTCAGTGCTGAGTTTTCCTTCTTCAGCTCTCTAATTACTGATTTAGCCTTGGCATTCTCAAGTTCTAGTTTTCTGAGACGTTCGAGCAGCGCCTCCTTCGAGTCCATTGAGTGCATCTGTGGAAGCTGAACAATGTTAAAAACGATATTAATTCATCCGATATATTAATTTACTGTCCAGAACAGATTATTGATAAGGCAAAACATACTTTGGTCATAATTCTTTATCAGTACAAAATCTACTTCGTGAGCATAAAAAAAAATAATATTTCGAAAAATAATGACATAATTTGTCTCTAAACAATCGCAATTTGTCTCTAAAAATTGTTATCCAATAACAAGTTATCATAATAAGCTCCTCATACTCGGTCTCGTAACTGATCATACTCATAAAAAATTACCAGTTATCATCATCAACCTCGTTTTCCGCCACGATGACTGCAATGGATCGTTATTATTAAAATAATAGAATAATAATTTTAATCTGAATTATATAGCTGTATTTAGTGCACTCTTCAGACACATCAAGCAACAAAGTAATGCACAGTTGCGATGCTTTCGCGTTCTAAATAGACTGGGAATGTAGAACAATAATGCTACTAACATTGGACTTCTCGTCCACCTTCAGTCTCATTTCGCGCATTCTTCACGAATACGGACGGCTGATCGATGCAGGCCTTCGCAAATCTAGAATCATTTAGTTGTAAGTAGAGTGCGGAGATGAAGAGGAAGAGGAAGAGTTGGCCGCTCTTTTGAGCGGTCGAACGACGAATGATGAAGAGAGGGATGAAAGGGCGAGCTCTTCAAGAAGAGCGAGAGGCTCTTCTTGAAAAGCAGAACTGTTTCAGCAAGATTTAGGACAGAAAATGCACTTCTCGATGCGTTTCTTTATCCCATTTGCATCTACTAGCCACCCTTCGAATCCCTCAGCTAGATTGCCCTGTCTCCTTCCCAATTTGCATGGGCTCGTATTAGTCCAGATTGGACTCGAGTTGACGATCATTTATCTTTTGCTGTGCTGTTACACGTGTCTTGTTGCTGTGCCCTTCTATTTCCTTCCCTGCAGTCTCAAACCAGCCCAGGAACCTCGTCCCCACCACCAATCGAGTATGGATCTGCTTTTCCGATGGAGAAATCACGAGAAGGAGTTCTTCAAAGTCCTTAGGCGAAATATCACCATCCTCAAGGAAATTTGATTATAAATCAGCAAAATTGATCTCTGATTCGTATTTTCTTGAGCATTTCAGTTTCTCAGGACGCTTATTTCTATAAAATATTTTAGTTTAAATTCACGGTTATCGTGCATTGGCGTTCCGCTTCAAGATGACGTTGAAAGTAGCGACTCCAAGCGCAAAGGTAATGCGTTGATACGCGGAACTCCTGGATAACGCATTGTTAATGAAGCACAAACAATCCTTATGCTAACCTTATCCTTTACGACAATTATCCTTCCTCCTTCGATGGCCAGACCAGTCTGGTCCATTTTCTGAACAACTACAGCGAGTTGTATGGTGTAGGTGCCCTGAAATGCTTTAAAATATACGATTGTTAGGTTTTTGCATGTCTTCGGCAACCTTGTCATTTTCCATTTTTCCAGTTCTAAAGCTATATAAAATAGAATTTACTTCTAAATAATACCACGGACACACTCTTCAAATATTAGGTTGTCTCAAAAGTTTCTGACTATTTTCATTTTCGAACATACTGACCTTCCCCGTGCTTCTGAATCTACCAATCAACAAATGGTTTTTAACAGTTGATGTGGCCTTGGGAACCCTTTAAAACGAATGATATTGTGGACCAATTCAATCACTAAGAATAGCACTGTACACAGCTAAATTCGTCATTGGTGTAAATTAATCTCAGTTTTGAATCGATTTTAATTCTTGTGAGAGCTCTGACATCGGCTAAACAAAAACATTGTTTTAAAGGGTGACGAGTGGGCTTGTTAAATTTCATAATGCCAAAGGATTGGCCTCAAACGCATACTTGATAATGGCTCTCAATCCCAATCCTGCACCAATTAAAATTTTCCGAATATACATTAGCTCATATTTTGAAAGTGTGGATCGATCAGCAACCATCATTTGTTGATCACTCAGAAGTGCCCTTCCGTACTAGTGCACGGTTGCATTATGGAGGATGTTCATACATCTGTTAAGAAATATGATGTTTCGAAATATTTCTGTAGAGAATTGATTGCTGAAAACGGCACTTTTAACCGTTTACCGCTTCTCAAGCACGCTATATTCCTGTAATTTCATCATTATCTGAACAAGCAAGTCTTATTCTACCACTGATATTGTGGGCTAATTGGGAAGGCCACATATATTCGAGGACCAGTGTTCATTCGAAAATACTAAAAAGTCACGATTTTTGCATGTTTGTACCTAGAAGTGATTTTCTTGGGCGAACTACGAGCAATGTTTCATTCAAATCTATTATTGTAGTCTACTACCATGTCCTTAACTACAACCATGACGGAATGGCAAGGAGTCTAAATACACCAAGAGAAACTTCGAAAAATATATAGTCAGAAACTTTTGAGACAACCTAATATAATTTTAAATGGACTACTTACATATCGTCTCTCCTGAAACATCGTTCCGCATCCGACTGCTTCACTTCCAGCCTCTCCACACAACACGAATCGCTCAGTCTTCACATATGTTATTGTTTGATTCATGACCAAGGGATTAAAAGGTGGAGCGCCAATTCCCTGAACACAATGGTCAAGGTGATAATGAAATGTGTGATGATTTTATAATAAAAAGCAACGTGAAATATGTATGTATTGCAGTTTTATTGTTTTGTTCAGACTAAAATCCAGCAGGTTTCAAAAGTTGAAGATCCTATTCAGAAGTAGTGATAGGGATCATAGTTGCCCAACACTGGCGGCGAGGTGTTTTCAGACCATGACCCCCTATTCATGGTCAAGCACTTCCCGCTCTATTTGAGGGGGAAGTGCTTAACCATGAATAGGGGATCATGGGGGTTGCCGCCGGCGTATGCAACTATGATACTATGATAGTAACTCAAAAAATCTCGATTTGTGTTCACTTTCATCGTTGTCATCACAAACTTTGGCACGTCGCTTTCAACGTTTTTAACGAGTAGGCTATATCTGCAAAATATTTGCTAGTCTCGATTAAACAGCCTTTGATGAGTAAACCTTTGGGCATATATCAATGCATTTCATTCAAATGAACTCACTTAAACACTCTGATTTTATTTACATATTCGTCATTCGTAATCATTCGGAGACTGAACTCGACTCCGTCCACCTTAAAACTACCATTTAACAAAATCGACGTTGCAAATTTGCGCCTTCGTAGTATAATGTTGATACCATGTTTAATTTTTCTTTCAAATTTTACAATTTCAATAAATAGACTGACGGTTTTGGTTTCGGAGTCTCTTGTACCAATGTGGAGCTCGATCGTATGCAGTGACGTCGGAGCGTCCAATGACTTGATTGAACCCTGAATATATACAAATAATTTTTTTTTTTCAGCTCCCATATAATCAAATTGTGATGTTTTTCGATTCCCAAACATATTTTCAGATAAATCGATCAAAATATACTTTTTTAAGTGCTGAGTTTTCCATCTTCAGTGCACAAATTTCTGACTTGGCTCTCGCATTCTCAAGCTCGAGTTGTTTCAGACGTTCTAGAAGGGCCTCGTCATAGTCGTCCATTCAGAACCTGATCATTGAAGTACAGAAATGAACATGGTTGCATATTTAATAGGAGATACCCAATATGTAATTTAGTGTACAGCTTTAGACTTTTGCAAAGCCAGAGACTGGACAATGAAAATTGGCTATGTCCAACCATCTTGTTTCAAGAAGATCTAAAATAGAACGTGCCAAAATTTGGGGAGTATCCCTAATCACTTTCACAGAAGTAATATTTCCCTCATTTCGAATTTTTTTGGGTTTTTTTTTGAAAATGTTCTGAGACCTTGTTGAATGTCATAGATGAGAGTGTGGAAAGAATAGAGATATTTCAAATCACTGTTATTTACAGTAGCATTTAATGATCCATACGGTACGACATACTCAAAAGCTCTATTTATCAATATATTTACATTTTTATTGTTATAATTATGCACTCTTTTTAGCACTGTGAGTTTGGGAATCGAGGTTTGGGAAGGGTACATATGCACAGTCATTATGGTACTGTTCGATGGGACGAATCGGGAATGCGAATAAATATACGTACAATTATGACTAAGATATCAAGTGTACCCCCTAATTATCCCCAGTCATTATCCGACACTTCCGGCCTATTCTCTTCATCGGCCTCTGCTTGAGCGTACATCGCTTCCCTTTCGGCCTCGTACCTGAGGAAGATCAAATATTAACAATTTATCATCCTAAAATATAGATAATGGTCTCGCGTACCACTCATCGTCGCGCTCGTAGTAGTCATCGTAATCTACAATTAATTATTTAATTTAGAATAAATATTTTTATTATTTATTGTGTACTATAATTAGGTTGGGATAAAGAATATGTAAAATATATGTATAGGCCCATCTGTTTAAAAAAATGAATCCGGCGTACCATGATCTCTACTGCGTGATCCAAATCCTCCCCGGGACTCTCCTCGACTGGTAGACCCCAGTGCATTGGGAGAGCCGATGCAGGCACTCGCCAATCTGCAAACAATGTATTGCCCACTCCACATGGAATTATGGATGTTGAAACGAATATATCTCAATAATCGGCTATCACAGGATTTTAACGAGTTAGTAAACTAGCTAATTTAAGTTGGGGTTGCTGTGTGTTTATCGAGGTTATGCTCAGTTACTAGGTTCTCCAAAGCTCAAATTTAGGATTTTCGATAGTTTTGATCAAGCGTACCGCTCATTAGGATAGGCTAAACGATAGCGATATTGCGGGCCCGTAACAATCGAGGGAGAGGTAGCGGGCCCGCTACCTATCGCTACATATCGTTACGTTAGCTTTCCCGCTCGGACAGGGCCGCGGTCATCTCCTCGCCGCGCGCTCTAACTTCACCGGGTCAGAGAGAGCGGGAGGAGGCGAGGGAGAGAGGCAGAGCAGGGGCGTGATACGTAGCTATACGTAGCGATATGTAGCGGGCTCGCTACCTCTCCCTCAGAGGTCACGGGCCCGCTATCGCCAGGCGCGTTTTAGAGGGCCCGTTATTATCGAATTGCCAACACTACCGCTCATTGACGAGTGCTTTCGTCCCTTCACTCAGCTTCTTGTACTCTCCCGTCATCAGCAGCTCATTCTGCAGCAGTCGAGGATCGCGCCATCGCTGCAGCAGAGACTGAAAGAGAAACGATATGGGGGATATCATATGCAGGAGACATATATGTATGTATCCTTTCATCGAAATATATTTATCATATATGTCTTTGAGTCACTTGAATATGTACAGCCAAGTAGACCGAAACATGTTGCAAACGATTTCAGAATTCACATAATGCAATAATTGTGGACTGACCGACTGAACGAGCTTCAGATTGTAGAGGTCCGAGGCGACTCTGAAAATTGTCGCCCTATTCAGTTCGTTTCTTTCGAAGTCGATGAGAAACAGCTCGATGCGACGGTTCAACTGAAAGAAACCGTTGACTGAACCACAGTTGTTAAGGTTGCAACATACGAATACGATACTTATCCGGAGATTTCATTGTCCAATATTTGTTTTCCATGCCCTATATAATTCACACCTCTGGCATCTCGAATCTGCTGGCCATCTTGAGCAGCTTCATGTAGTTGAGTGCAGTGATTGGCTTGTCCGTTGGATGAATCACTAGGAGAAGTTCCTCGAAATCCTCCGGAGATATGTCATCGTCCTTCAAATGGAGAAATGATACTCCAGTTAAATGACCTGACGGAAACGTGTTTGTGCTCAACCAACTTTTAGTTGACCCCCACTGGTTCAGTAAGTGAATGGCACAATTATCGACGAACCTTGATCGGATATCGTCCCTCTTGCTTCTCTCTCATATCCGCTCGGAAATAGGCGCGAAAGTAGAGACTCCACATGGACAGATACTGTGCGGATACACCGAATTCCTGGAAATTAGAGGAATCATTATATAGGAGTGATGGCCAGAAAATTGAGAAAGGCTTCGATTGGCCTTCAACCAGATGACAAATTCTGACCACGTTTGGCTGATACAATAGTTCGGTGCAAAAGTGATTTATGGACCTACCTTGTTCTTCACGACCACAACAGTTGACCAATCGTCTTCAATGTCCACCAGAGATATTTTCTGCACTACCACTGCGATTTGCACACGGTAGATGCTATCCTGAAGTGTTGCATCTTATTCAACATCTCAACCAATATATCACGTGTATTATGAGTCAGTGGAGGTGTGCGGGAACATTTATAAAAAAATTGTTCCTGATTTCACTCATATTATAGTGTTAGAATACCCTAGACGCAAGTTTTCGAAAAATATGGGTCATAGGTCCCAAAGCCGGCTTTAAGGAATTTTCCGGTTTTGCACCCGGCTTACCAGTATTTCAGCTCCCAGATGTGCTAGAGAGATGGCATTGGGCTCAAAATGATCGGAAAATTATTTCCAGAAACTATTCTGTTGAAATTATTTTTGAAAACTCGGAAAGAAAAAAGTTATGCCCAAAATATCGTTTTTCTGTGCAGAAAACAATTTTTTTCTCTACCTAGAGGTGGCCTTGTCATGGATTTTCTTTTCAAAAATAGTAAGTAGAAGTCTATAGGTACACATCAAAAATACTTTCGAAAAACTCAACCATGCCTTCAATGTGGATATTTCTGGTCAAACATGAAAAATTTAAAAAATTTGAAAATTCAATTTTTCCTAATCTCCACCAATTCTTTCTCTTAGATTTGAATTAATGTTAAAACTTCGTTTATAACAAAAAAAATCATGCATACATTGTTTGCGGACAATTACAAGTGAGAACGGTGAAAGTGGGGTTCCACTTCCACCTCCACATGAAAATCATCGTCTTCCTCATCTTCTTCTGACTCCGCTGCTCTTCTGTGTACTCTCAGCTTTGGCATCGCTGTTCTGAGAGTGTTTATCACAAGTCTTCTGAGAGATCGCAGGTGCCGTTTGATAAACTGTTCAAACTGCTTCAATCTCTTCCAAACTTTGAGGGTTGATGTATCTAAGGTCATGACATTTTATTTTGACTTGGTGTGGCCGAGATATCAAAATCGCCTAAAAGCCGGCTTTCGCATTTTTGAAAATTCAAAAATTCATAACTTCCTTCAACGTTGAGCAAGTCGTTCGTTAAAAACAGAGAAATGTCGGGCAATAGAGAAATGTTGTTCGTTGAGATGAACAATTTTACTGTTGAGCACTTCTCAAGAAAACAAAGACGAAATATCGATTATCTGAAAAAAAATATTTTTTTGAATTTTTTTTGTCAAAAAATTGCCGGCTCCTGAAATTTTTCGCTAAAACTGCATGAGATTGTTACAGATTCGGAATCTACGTACTTTACTGCTACGGAAAATCTATTTCCCATTTCTTATAGACTGTTCTATTTTTTGCTGAAAAGCGTCAAATGATGAGATCTTGATGAACTTTTTCACTTAACTTGCCAGTTTCTTTAGTTTTTGGAAGAAATATGGTTTGTTTTGTGCACTAAATAGCATATGTGTTACATACAAACATTTTTTAAAACTTTTAACCGGTCCCGGCCGAAATGTAAAAATTTCGATTTTTCGAACCTTGAATTTTCGATTTTTCGAAGTTCAGGAATATAACCATATTATATGCTAAAATTGATCTGCGACTCATATAAAAGTGAATAACACATTATTGGGTACCAAAAAAGTGTATATGGCGAAAATTGTAGTCTTGTCTAAATTTCAGCTTCTAAAAAAACGAAAATATTTTAATGTGCGTATTCAGTGAAATCATGTTATAAAATCGCTCGAAATTGATTATATATGATGTGTAAATTGTTTTTAGCTTATAATATGGTTATATTCCTGAACTTCGAAAAAATCGAAAATTCAAGGTTCGAAAAATCGAAATTTTTACATTTCGGCCGGGACCGGTTAAAAGTTTTAAAAAATGTTTGTATGTAACACATATGCTATTTAGTGCACAAAACAAACCATATTTCCTCCAAAAACTAAAGAAACGGGCAAGTTAACTGAAAAAGTTCATCAAGATCTCATCATTTGACGCTTTTCAGCAAAAAAATGGAACAGTCTATAAGAAATGGGCGATAGATTTTCCGTAGCAGTAAAGTACGTAGATTCCGAATCTGTAACAATCTCATGCAGTTTTAGCGAAAAATTTCAGGAGCCGGCAATTTATTGACAAAAAAAATTCAAAAAAATATTTTTTTTCAGATAATCGATATTTCGTCTTTGTTTTCTTGAGAAGTGCTCAACAGTAAAATTGTTCATCTCAACGAGCCCGACATTTCTCTGTTTTTAAAGAACGATTTCCTCAACGTTGAAGGAAGTTATGATTTTTTGAATTTTCAAAAATGCGAAAGCCGGTTTTTAGGCGATTTTGATATCTCGGCCACACCAAGTCAAAATAAAATGTCATGACCTTAGATACATCAACCCTCAAAGTTTGGAAGAGATTGAAGCAGTTTGAACAGTTTGTCAAACAAGGGTATGCCATTCATGCATTCACTCAGAAGACCTGTGTTATGTAGTTCCTTACATGTTTTCTTGCCATCCAGTCCCGGGGCAGAATGGATTTGCCCTCCCTCATCAGTCAATGAAAACGATTATAGAACACCGGGAAAAGGCATTCCTTCGATTATAATATATCACAATTTTAGTTGCCCGCAAACAATGTATGCATTATTTTATTGCTATAAACGAAGTTTTAACATTAATTCAAATCTAAGAGAAAGAATTGGTGGAGATTAGGAAAAATTGAATTTTCAAATTTTTTAAATTTTTCATGTTTGACCAGAAATATCCACATTGAAGGCATGGTTGAGTTTTTCGAAAGTATTTTTGATGTGTACCTATAGACTTCTACTTACTATTTTTGAAAAGAAAATCCATGACAAGGCCACCTCTAGGTAGAGAAAAAAATTGTTTTCTGCACAGAAAAACGATATTTTGGGCATAACTTTTTTCTTTCCGAGTTTTCAAAAATAATTTCAACAGAAAAGTTTCTGGAAATAATTTTCCGATCATTTTGAGCCCAATGCCATCTCTCTAGCACATCTGGGAGCTGAAATACTGGTAAGCCGGGTGCAAAACCGGAAAATTCCTTAAAGCCGGCTTTGGGACCTATGACCCATATTTTTCGAAAACTTGCGTCTAGGGTATTCTAACACTATAATATGAGTGAAATCAGGAACATTTTTTTTTGAAAATGTTCCCGAGGGGGTAATGTTTCATCCACCGACTCGTGATACACGTGATATATCACGTGTATCATGAAAAACGACCCTCGGGAACAATTTCCAACTTTTATTTTTTGTTTGCCTTCATATTATAGTGGTAGCATACACTAGAGCCAACTTCTCGAAAAATCTAGGCCACACGTCCCAGAGCCGGCTTTTAGGAATTTTCCGGTTTTGCTCCCGGCTATACTGTATCTCAGCTCCCAGACGAGCTAGAGACATGGCAAGGTGCTCAAAATGATCGGAAAAATATAATAAAAAACTTTCATGTTATGACCTAAGCGGTATAACCAACGCTCGCCAAGTTATGCTCTATAAAGCAGATTTTGATCGAGATAAAAAATCGTAGCTTTTTCGAGAGTATGCGTTTCAAGCAATTTTATTGCCAAATATAGTAGGTCGAGTTCATACACGAATATAAAAAATACACAAGTCGATTTCTGTGATAAGCCTTTTTGGCAATATGCATTTGAATGCTCCAAAGTGACGTTGGCCATAAAAAGATGTGCGTTACCCTGCTTTGTTTTGCCCATTATTTAATGACTATTACTATATGTCAACATTTCTGTAATAGGAGACTTCGATAACGTCGAAAAAATATGAGATTTCACAACTTCTGAAAATTCGATTTTTGAGACCCCATTTTTTACCAAATTTACGTATCTCAAAGCTAGTAAGTTCTAATGTTGATTTAACCATACATTGTTACCAACAATTGAGAAATATACTTGAACCGTACTAAATATCATATTCTGAACATCAAAAAAATTAATTGTTCTGAAAATTCCCTTTCGAACGAGCATCTTCGAAGCAAAATATAATAACTTTTAGAGCGCATATAGAAGTTCTTTTCATAGAAATCAATTCAAGTCGAAGCCTGCTGTAGGTTCCACCCAGCGTTGATAGTAGCTGTTGTCAAATTTCTGACTTGGATAGCCGTAAATTTGATGAAAACTGAGGTCTCAAAATCGAATTTTCAGAAGTTGTGAAATCTCATATTTTTTCGACGTTATCGAAGTCTCCTATTACAGAAATGTTGAAATATAGTAATAGGCATTAAATAATGGGCAAAACAAAGCAGGGTAACGAACATCTTTTTATGGCCAACGTCACTTTGGAGCATTCAAATGCATATTGCCAAAAAGGCCTATCACAGAAATCGACTTGTTTTTTTTATAGTCGTGTATGAACTCGACTTACTATGTTTGGCAATAAAATTGCTTGAAACGCATACTCTCGAAAAAGCTACGATTTTTTATCTCGATCAAAATCTGCTTTATAGAGCATAACTTGGCGAGCGTTGCTTATATCGCTTAGTTCATAACATGAAAGTTTTTTTATTATATTTTTCCGATCATTTTGAGCACCTTGCCAAGTCTCTAGCTCGTCTGGGAGCTGAGATACAGTATAGCCGGGAGCAAAACCGGAAAATTCCTAAAAGCCGGCTCTGGGACGTGTGGCCTTGATTTTTCGAGAAGTTGGCTCTAGTGTATGCTACCACTATAATATGAAGGCAAACAAAAAATAAAAGTTGGAAATTGTTCCCACAAGCCTCCACTGACTGGTGATACCCGTGATATATAGATCACGGGTATCACCAGTCAGTGGAGGTATTTCATATATTTCATATTTATCCTGACGTCAGGCACAATGGTCCTGCAGGAGGGTGACTTCGGTGTGGATGGAATTGGGATCTTCGGTATCAGAGCGTCGTTAGGTCAATGGATGGGATCTTCTTTGGCTTCTCTGGTCAACTGTAGGGACGATCGTGACGGATCTCCGTTGAGCATCGAAGTAGATCACCCTGCCGCCGAACACCTGACTTGCGCCGGTTAGGAACTCACAACGCAGACTTGAGCGAGGCTTTCTTGACGGTAGATCACTCGAGACGATATGAATCCGTCCGTGCTCCTCCTCTTGAAGTGTACCAAGTAGGCGATACTCTCCGGGTTGCCCAAGCTGACGGGAGAGGATTCCCCAAACTAGGTCGGAAAAGAGCGGGGTCAGGGACGACCGCCCATCACGAGCGCTAGAATAGAGAATAGAGAATAGAGAGGTATGTTGGAACAATTTCCAACTTTTATTTTTTGTTTGCCTTTATATTATGATGGTAGCATACACTAGAACCAACTTCTCGAAAAAATTAGGACACAGGTCCCAGAGCCGGCTTTTAGGGATTTTCCGGTTTTGCTCCCGGCAATACTGTATATCAGCTTCCAGACGAGCTAGAAACATGGCAAGGGGCTCAAAATGATCGGAAAAATATAATAAAAAACTTTAATGTTTTGAACTAAGCGGCATAACCAATGCTCCCAAAGTTATGCTCAATAAAGCATATTTTGATCGAGATAAAAAATCGTAGCTTTTTCGAGAGTATGCGTTTCAAGCAATTTTATTGCAGAATATAGTAGGTCGAGTTCATACACGAATATAAAAAATACAAAAATCGATTTCTGAGATGGGCCTTTTTGGAAATATGCATTTGAATACTCCAAAGTGACGTTAGCCACGGAGCGATGTTCGTCAACCTGCTTTGTTTTGCAAAATATTCAATAGTTATTACTATATTTTAACATTTCTGTAACAGGAGACTTCGATGACGTCGAAAAAAATAACATTTTTCATAACTTCTGAAAATTCGATTTTGAGACCACATTTTTTAATGAAATTTACGTATCGCAAAGCTAGTAAGTTCTAATCTTGATTTAATCATACATTCTCACCAGCAATTGAGAAATATACCTGAACCATACTACATATCATATTCTGAACATCAGAAAAAATAATTGTTCTGAAATTCCCTTTCGAAAGAGCATTTTCGAAGCAATATATAATAACTTCTGGAGTGTGTATAGATGTTCTGTGCATATAAATCAATTCTCGTGGAAGCGTACTGTACGTTCCACTCAGCCTTGATGGTAGCTGTTGTTAAATTTCTGGCTTTGATAGGCGTAAATTTGATGAAAAATGAGGTCTCAAAATCGAATTTTCAGAACTTGTGAAATCTCTTATTTTTTCGACGTCCTTAAAGTCTCCTAATCGAGAAATGTTACAATGATGTAATATCTGATCAATATTGTGCAAAACAAAGCAGGGTAAGGAACATCGTTCTGTGGCTAACGTCACTTTGGAGCATTCAAATGCATATTGCCAAAAAGGCCTATCTCAGATGTCGATTTTTGTATTTTTTAGATTCGTGTATGAACTCGACCTACTATATTCTGCAATAAAATTGCTTGAAACGCATACTCTCGAAAAAGCTACGATTTTTTATCTCAATCAAAATATGCTTTATTGAGCATAACTTCGCGAGCATTGGTTATACCGCTTAGTGCAAAACATGAAAGTTTCTTATTATATTTTTCCGATCATTTTGAGCCCCTTGCCATGTTTCTAGCTCGTCTGGTAGCTGATATACAGTATAGCCGGGAGCAAAACCGGAAAAATCCTGAAAGCCGGCTCTGGGACCTGTGGCCTAGATTTTTCGAGAAGTTGACTCTAGTGTATGCTACCACTATAATATGAAGGCAAACAAAAAATAAAAGTTGGAAATTGTTCCCGAGGGGTGGTTTTTTCCTCCACTGACTCATGATACCCGTGAGATATATAGATATATCTCTACAATGGTCAACCCCTTCTTACATAGCATAACTGTTGTAAATTTGCTAATGAACTGCCTGCTTCCAGATAACTACAGTCAGATGCACTTCAACGCCACTCACATTGGGTGCTTTCTTCGTGAACAGCTTCCTGAATCCGACTGTTTCGTCGTTCGTCGGATCCCCGCTCAACACGAACTGCTCCGACTTTGGCGCGCAGAGTTTCACGAATTTTGGAGCATCGGGATGAGTCTGCCAAATTGCCATCATGATCATGGATTTTTTCATTATCGTATTTGATAGGTTTTGTGCAAGGTTTCGTAGCCAGCACTCATTGTTCATACTCCATACAACTCTCATCAGGTTTTCCCCCATCGATAATTTGTCCAGTTGAGAATAAGGAATCTTCAGGCGCTAGGTCGGATGAGAACCGTCCGATGAGAACCCATCGGAAGAGAACCAAAAAGTGCCCTTCTTCACCATGTTCACAGTAGGTTCCCAAAATATCAAAAATGCTTCTGTGAAAGTTGTACGGAAGGGTCCATTTATAGGTTCTCATCCAGCGTAGTGCCAATCCTCATCATGCACTCACGTATCGCTCCTTTTCCTTCACTTCCATCGTTGTCATCACGAACTTTCGGACGGAAGAGTCGAGGTTCTTCACGTAGAGGGAGCAACTGCAAGACTACGACATGACTAATCAAACTCAACTTCATCCTTTTTGTGTATGACATCATTGACTAACCAGGCCAGGAATTTGCAGAGCGAGTTGTCGTTCTCCCTGTATTTCACTCGCTGTTCGACCCTCACTCTAAACTCGACTCCGTCCACCTGAACTGGATGTCATTAAGCCCAGTTTCCGAGGGTAGGGAAGGAAAGGAAGTGTTTCGCAAGAAATGTCTGATTTGCGAGAGCGCGCGCAGAATGAAAAGAGCCATTTCTTGCGAAGCTAAGCCTACTCTGGAAGAACGGTCTACAGGGTGCGAAGAAAATATGGAAACAAAGTTTGAACTCAAATATTTCATCATTCCTGGAAACCTGTTAATACATGTTATAACACATGTTATAGCAAATAGTAAGAGGTATTCAACGCGCACTTCAAATAGTTTCCCCTAGTCATGGTTCGACCCCACCAGTTCCGGCAATCAATTATTGACCTTTGGATTACTGGAGAGAGACCAGCTGCAATCTCGAAGAAACTACGTGTTTCCCGTCCTACCGTGTTCAAGACCATCCGCCGTTTCAAGGAGCTTGGCACGACTAAGGACCGTCCTAGAGTGGGCAGACCTCACTCCGCTGTCACTCAGAAGAACAAGAAAATCGTGCAGAAGCGAGTTGCACGCAATCCCAAGAGATCTATGAGGAAGATGGCCCATGACCTCGGGATTGACGAGCATTCGGTTCGCAAGATCGTCCATTCTGGACTAATGTTTCACCCTTACAAGAAGCGAAAGGGCCATGGTCTGACTGCCATTCACAAGGAAAAGATACTGAAGAGATGCAAGAAGCTCCTGGCGAGGGCCGAGCATCTTACGACTGTCTACTCGGATGAGAAGATCTTCACTGTGGAGCAGGTCTTCAATAGTCAGAATTCGAGAGTGATCGCCCAGTCAGCCGAGCAAGCCAACGCCAGAGGCAGAACCGTCTTTCGAGTTTCGCACCCGCAGTCAGTGATGGTTTGGGCAGGAGTGTGTTCCACCGGCAAGACTCCCCTTGTTTTCGTCAAGCCCGGTGCCAAAGTGAACAAGCACTATTACATCAAGGAGATCCTGGAGAAGACTCTTCTTCCCTGGTCACGTTCCCACTTCAAAGGGCGACATTGGACCTTCCAGCAAGATTCTGCCCCTGCTCATTCCGCAAAACTCACCCAGACCTGGTGCACAAGGCATCTTCCCGGCTTCATTCCATCGAATGAATGGCCCTCCAACAGCCCCGATCTCAACCCCCTCGACTTTAGCGTGTGGTCGGTACTGGAGAATGAAGCTTCCTCTACCCGCCACCCGAATCTGGAGAGTCTCAAGAACTCCCTTCAAAAGGCATGGAACAAGATCGACAAGAAGTACATTCGGGCCGTCGTCGAGTCAGTTCCTTCTCGTCTCAAGGCTGTCATCAAGGCCAAAGGAGGTCAAATCGAGTAACCTCTTGTTGTTATGTTCCTAATATCTCTGATAAATACTGTGTACCGTTTCAAAAGTGTGCGATGGATTTGAAAGAAACTACATGGTTAAATCCATGTTGCCATACTTTCTCCGCACCCTGTAGATATCTCTATAGAGCTATAGAGAGTACATGTGCTAGCAAAAAACTGAGAAGATCACTAACAACGTAGGCCTCCGATAGTCGATTCGTATTATCGATTGACATCGCCATCTGGAAGTCGTGCACGTGGAGTGACGTCGCATCGGTCGGTCTGAGCGAAGCCTACAAATATCGTCTTCCTTGGACAAGAGAGTCGAGGCTTCTCTTTGAAAACTGTCGATTACGAGCCATTCAAGGAAGTGAAAGGGAACCTTTTTCAGCTGCCTTTCCAACTCTCGAATGCGCGCCTTCAGTTCCTCTGGAGATTCGCTCATTCTGAAGTGATACGATCCGTAAAGAGACGAAACCTTCGTAAAAAACGGCACAGTTTAAAGAGAGTGCCAACAAGAAAGCAAATGAAAGCCAATTGTGCATGCCCTTTCCGCTCCATGATGTTTCACTGCGATACACTTTCAAGAATGTTAGGGCGAAAGCAGGGCCGTCAAACAGCAGATTGCGGACGTTTTGAGTGTGGCAACTTGTTCTTTCTCGACGTTCTCTCTCTCCCTCTCTCTCTCTCTCTCTCGCAGTTCTCCCTAGACACAACGTGGTGTGCTCGCCCTGTGTAGTTCATTCAAAATAAGCGTTGTGTATCGTCTTCTTCCCTAACACTCAAGGAAGATAAACGTTCTGTCCCCTCGGAGAAAGGATATGATCGAGACAAGAATGATAAGATGCAAGTAGATTAAGAGTGAGCATTCTCGGTTGGCGACTTTCCAGTAACGCTTCGCACGTCGGTATCATTTTTCTTGACTGGATACTCAATTTGGTCATTGCTTCAGGGTCTCTCGATGTAATTATAAGGAATATTGGTGAATTAATGTCCGCTAAACATTAATTGAACTGATTATAAGCAGTCAGTCACAGATTATTAATGAACAACATAAGCGAAGTAGAGAAATATGGTGATTTTATAGAAAAACTATACAAAATCTGGCTGCTTAGCGCTTAATGAGATAAGGACGATAGGCAAGAGAAAAAGCAATACGCTTGTCTGATAAGCGCAAAGAATCACGACAACAAGATAGCAAACACTATCAGTTCGCGGTATGAACTCATGGTGGCCTCAAGTTGGTGTGCTTTACTAACCCACACACGACAGTAAACTGCCAGTTGGCAATCGAGAACTGACTATTTTTAGATCTTGCTTAATACTTACCTATTCAACTACGATGATATTCGCAATTCTAATATATATTTTAATATGGTAATACCTGAAGTTTATGCATTTCCTTACTGAAGTGAATGTGATATTTTACAAATAGGAATAATGCAAGATTGGGATCATGTGAGAAGCTTCGGGATGAGATACTCGCCGCTTATGTTAACTTTAAGCTTAAATTTAAGCGAATATATTTATCGCGTGCAACATTAAATAACAAATAAATGACTTTTTTCGGAATTTTATTTAGGAAGGTTATTCAACTTGTGAAAAATTGATATTAGTTGATATGGCATGGTGAATCATCACTCGATCAACTTATGGGTGCTCTCCACTGCCCCATCGCAGCACGGGCACTTCTTCCCTTCTCTGAATGAGACATCCACACAGTCGGAACATGCGATATGCAGACAGGGAATAACGAAGGATCGAGATATGGAGCGGTCAGCTTTATTGCAGTCGGAACACCTGAGAGTAGTAATTGATCAAAGCTGCCCGAGTGATTAACACGAGATCTCTATCTCGACAATCAGAAATAAGGAGTGACAACTCCCGAATTTTCATCCTTGTTATTCTTACTTATCAGTTTCCTCGAGCTTTCTTAGTTGAGTCGTCTCAGTCACTGGCTCTCGACAGAAAGGGCATTCCAATTTCTCCCTCAGTGACTTGCGAATACAATTAGAACAAGCGGAGTGGCCACATGGGATCATAGCAGTGAGAGGAAGAGATCCATCCTCGGAGAGACAGATCTTACACGATGAACAAGCAATCCTAAATAATTATCAACGATTATTTTCGAATCAATGGCATGTGTATGTGATATAAGTATCGATAGAATATTACACTGCAACTCACGCAGCATCGCTTCCCAGAGTAGTTTCGCAGAGTAGTTACCAAAACTAATCAATTCGCTGAGTCTCTCAGGAAACAATATACTCCGTATCTTGAAATTAGGAGAAATATGTAAAAGGAGTGTGTACTACCTCTATCAATCTCCATCTGCGTGTATCGAATACTATCTCTCCTCTTTCTAGATCGGCGCGAAGCTGCGCTGCTGCATCTCCCTGGAAAAAAAAGTGCATAAACGTCATGCAGAACAATGTTTTCCCTTTCTTTTGCAATCTCTACACGAGCACTTTGGAAACAATGGAAATCAAGATTTCCAGTACAATCGGAACTAACCTGCTGTCTAGATAGTCTATAAATAGCACTTCTCCAACGGGCTCTCTGGTTCCGAAACCAGGTTTGAATCTGTAACTACCCTAATTATTTGCTCTTCAGACTACAAAACAGATCAACAATCACCAGTTCATCCGAAATCGATGGAGTGTCTGCGATGCCTCAGAAAAATATCTGGATATTCAGTTCTTCCCATGAAAATCTCCTCCAATACCTCTATGATGATGATCTAATGGACGTCTGAGAGCCTGCGGACACGAATAAAAAGAATACGCTGGGGGCTTGAATATGTGGACGCGTGAAGTATTCCGCGGCCACCGATGCTGCCAATATCTGATAACATTGGACAGTTAACGAAATAATTCTCTAGGGGTCCCGAGCTTTTCAGACGGCTGGGATGGAATAGTCTCGAAACACGTGTTTTTCCCTGTCTTTCCCGAAAACCTGCTCGAATGTGAAGAAACCGAAGAAGCTGTAATTATCAAGAGACTTGAGCTATATTTTCCTGCTTTTCCATACATTCGCCGTCAATGTTCCTAATGTGTATTGCACACTGGTATAGTGTGCGCACTGACTAATCAATACCCTGCCCTCTCTCTCTCTCTTCCCGCACCTATAGCTGACACCTAGTAGTGGCGCACGGGTCATCTTATCCTAGTAAAGGGATGTATTTTTCTATTCTCTTTGTTCTCAGATATAAGTCGGAAATGCAATATCGCTCATCGTATCTAAGAGCATTGAAGAGACTGACCTTGGGATCCAGTGTGATTCCTTCTTTTCAATATTTCAGCCAATCATGCCATCAGATCGTGAAAGATCTTTCTCAAGAAAGAAACACGAGTCGTAGCTGGAATCGGATTCAAAGGGTGAAAATGATAAAGAGTGCCTCACTTATATAACTTTACAATGTAGATGAGTAAGAAGAAGCGGTTCGGCCACGAGTCAGGGAAGAGTCCTATCGAAAATGGCGCGCGATTGGGTCACGGGAGTATAGGGAGAGGGAGAAGGAACAGAGTCTATCCCTCCCCCTCCCCGTTCCCGATACGGCTCAGGTCACGTTGATCGGCTATCTAGTCATCTTTCTTCAGCAGATACCTGTCATGAGCAATTATTGTATTTAAAATACGAGAAAGTTTAGGAACCAGAAGAAAGAAAGCGGAAGTATATGGGCAATCCAGATTTGAGCCTAGTTTTCACATTGAGATTTTTTTTTTCTTTTCTCCAACAGCTGTCTTGCTCCAGTACTTGAAACATGTCACGTGTATGATCATCACATTACACTCAACGACAAGCTTGCATTTATTCGACTTTGGTTAATTTTTTTTGGAGTAGTTTCTATAAAATGAAGCTTATTGCGGAAGAAGTGAACAAAACGTTTCATACAGCGCAAATTTGAACAAATGCTTCATAGCGCGAAAAGTTATCGTACCTTAATCATGGGTGTGCAAAATCTTGGCAACCTAAGTAATACTACTCAAAGCACGCAGAGAGGTTGTGGTTGCCGAAAATTGGATTTCCCCGACATAGCACTTGCTGATACTGCTTCAGGTTGCAATTTACTTTTCCTTACGAAAAAAAGTTTAAAGTCCATCGCTCTTTCGTACGGTGACCAAAGTGCAACTGACTAATAACATGGACTCCAGTCTGATTGGCTGTTTCATTGGCGTTTTACTCAACGTAGCCTTTTCAAATTTGCTATCTTGCGCGTCATTTAGCGTTGTAAAAATGAGGAAGATGACTATTTTGATGCCTGTCTTACTTTCATTCTTTTCTAATAGATTCATGATGCGGGCGTGGATCGTTCCCGATATGATTCTCTGCTCATTCTACATCTTCATCCTTGCACAAATTTCGACTGCTTCTGAGGAACACTTCAAAACACCCTTCTTCGTATTCTTCACTGCTTCAGGTCAGCGAAAATGTTCTTTTTAATTTCGCTTGCTGATAAAATATCTTCTTTCAGGAGTTTACAGTGTCCTTACAATAGTCACGTTTCAAGTAGTGACAATTTTACGAGACAATCAACAGATTACATATGTCCACATTATTCTCGTGGTCAGTTCTTTGCAATGAAGAATGCATGAATATTGAACAACTTGGGGTCTCACAAACTACATTATAATTATTGCAGGTAATAAACGCATTCGGTTCAACGGGCGCGACTTTCGGCAAAGCAGTCATCGCCATTCACCGCTATTTCGTGTTGCGTCGCAGAGATTTCGCAGAAAAGGCAACCTTTTCTGATTTCAGTCAACAGTTGCGTGATTTTAGAGGTGGTCCATCTCAGTAATTCGTGGAATTCTGCTGGCACAATTCGTCTATTCGCTACTTCAAACTGCCTCGATTTGGCCTGCAACATACGAGTTCAAAACCGTTGGAACGCAGTTAATCGTCGAATTTTCACGCGATTTCGAATTGGTTAGTGTTATCAATTGTGATTGCTGGTGTGGAAGAGTGGAGAGGAGTGGACAAAATTGCAATACTACCTCGCTGATCATTAAAAAAATTGCATTATGTACACGTTACCTAAACCCAAATTATGCGAGCAACGAGAGGGAAGAGTGGTCATTCTCATCTTTTCTTGACTGACTTCGCTTTTCTGGTCTTTTCAATTGCAAAAATCATTTTCAGGCCCACAAAGCGATCGCTTCCATGAACTATTTCTTGTACATAATCTGCAATATATTTTTCACAATTCTAACTAGCAGGGAGCTATGCCTGATAAGTCGAATGATCGAGGTAGGGCTGATCTTCGAAGATTTCTTTTCTTTTAATTTTGGAGGTGCTAGGTTAACTAATAGACATCAATGGCAGACTTTCTCCTCTGAGACATCTCGAATGGTCTTCGTCCAGCAACGCAACATGTTCATTGTGGTCACAGTCTGCTCGCTGAGCCATTTCATGAAGGCCGGCCATCAAGTTTGAAACAATAATGTTTAAACTCCTAAAGATTATTTCAGTCTCTGATATTTGTCTCAACGATTCTCGGTCTCACAAAAATCAATGTCTCAGCTCAACCATTTGTAAGCGTTGCTAATTATTGTGTACGAAAATTGCCGCTATGTCGATGGACATCCGTTTCTGTGTCTATGTTGTGAAAAGACGGCAAGAAGAGTATGTTCAGTAAGAACGATGCGCAAGCACGCATTTCATTCTTTGCATGATAATATAATAGCATAGTAATTGCAGTATCCTCTGGTGAATGGACTGGCCGCTTATGCTGCTCCCTTCTGCCTCGTTCTCCTCTCCCCGAGACTAAGAGAACGATTGTTTTCCGTTCGGGGAAAATATAAAATAGGCATCTCGCAAAATTTCCAGAAGTACTAACAGCTGCCCCTCGTTAGCCTTCATTCACGTCGTTCATTTGAAATACATTCTGATTTTCTCGTTGTTCGACTATATTCTAGTGAATATTTTACGACGAATGTATCCAAAAATGTTCTTTCCGAGCGTTCTCGTTCAAATAAATTGTGTCCACATCCTTGTGCGTGTCCTTTTGATGTTGCTCCAATCAAGAGCTGATTCTCCATCTCATTATCAAACTTCTTTTCTATACGTGATCCCTCCTCGGTTTCTTATAGATCATCTATTGAACATTTTTTTCAATTTGTTTCGTAATTCTCGACAAAATAGCTCTTTTGAGACGTATTGCTCGAAGCACGACAATTTCAGACAAATTTCTATCTTGATTGAAATTTCTTCCGGAAACATCGTTACAGCTCAAAACTCAGCTTGCACGTCGACTTAAAGATTTCAACACTAGCCTTTTCGACTTTTGGCTGCGGTTGCGAAGGAAACGTTCACAGCTTTGCAGAAAGTTTCCTAAATTTTGGACAAGAAGCTTGCATTTCCCGGTTGAACAAAGTTTGACGTAGACTAATTTCGAGCTTGAGACCACTTCTCAAGTTTCACCTGCGCAAAAAAACGAAATCTCTCAACATGCTGCTCGCAGAACATTTCCTAGTTCTTATCGTTTTTCAATACAACGAGTTATCGAATATTCATTCGATTATTTCGCCTTGGTTTTGATTGCGATACAGAAAATACCAAGTCTTCTAGATCCGCTCTGATCATGACTCACAATTTCAATATGCTCATTTAGTTGAGAATTGTAGATGAGAAGTCTCTGGAAATAGTAATCTCAATTGTGCCAAATGTGTGCTGTCACGTAGCACTTGCTCAAGTGTTGTAATTACCGCGAAATTAGACTCTGGTAAGTTGATGTTCGAACTTTTGCCTGCCCAACCGCCAATTTTCGGCTCTTCTTCTCGGAAGAAGTCTCAAATTGTCAAACGCGCAAGTCTCTTCAATGAATTCTTGGAAAGAGGTTGTTCCTGATATCATCCTCTGTTCTGTGTACGTCTATCTCCTCCTTCGAATTGCTACTGCGTCTGAGGAGTACTTCAAAACACCCTTCTACATATTTTTCACCGCAGCTGGTTAGTCTCTGATATTTAAAAGTAAAATACGACTGAAAATTCTTCTTCACCAATAAAATATTTTCCAGGTGCATACAGTGCCACGGCAATCGTTGCCTATCACATCACGAGGAGTTTGACTACTGCCCAACAGAACTGGGAATTTCCCCTCTATAAGATTCTCATGGTTCGCTTCGATTGATATATTCTTTAATAATTACTCATCCATTCCAGGGGATCAACGCCTTCAGCACATCAGGTGCAACATTTGGAAAGGCTGTAATTGCTTTTCATCGTTACTTTGTCCTGAAAAGAAGGGACTTCACTGAGCAAGTGAGCATTTACACGCTTGAGTTGCGTAGTATAACATAGTTATCGCTTGTAGCAAGAGTGTTCTACCAAACAACACGTAGCTACCGTATCAATTCTAATAGAGATAGCCGAAACATAACGATATTTCTCTACTCGATGGTAATTGAAGGAATGGTCGAGTTCCACGATCCGCCGTGTCTTGCTTGCACAATTTGTCTATTCGCTGCTCCAGACGGCCTCGATTTGGCCTGCTCCTTACATTTACAAAAATATCAATGGAGTTGATATTATATTCGGCGTTACGCGCGAATTTAAAATGGTGAGCTCCGGCACGCTAGTTCAATTTCGGTTAAGAAGGCTGAGAAGATAATAGAAACGAAAATCAGCAACATTACTTTTTCACAATGAAGACGAGTCTCCAACTTCGCATTACAGATTCAGAAGGCGCTTGCTGTGGCTAACTACTTAGTCTATATAATGTGCGATATCGTCTTCACTTTTCTCACTTGTCGAGAGCTTCACAGAGTGAGACAATTGATCGAGGTATGGGCTCATTAATTTCAAAAGGAATGTTTTTTTCTGTCGATCCAACCTTAGACCTAACAAAAACTATTCTTGGACAAAATTTTCAGTTCTCAACTTCCACTTCCCATCTGATTATCGTCCAGCAACGCAATTTGTTCATTATCGTGACCATCTGCTCCCTCACTCATCTTGTACTTGCTGCTCAACAGGTGATTTCAATCGGAATTGGCCAAAAAATTCCCTTGGAAGATTGAAACGTATGAAACTGAACCCTTTTTCCCTAATTTTTTTCCAGTCTCTGATATTCGCATTGACGAGTCTTGATCTTCTGGAACTCAGCAAAGCAGTCAATAATTATGTGAGCAATCTTTAGTTGCAATCAAGTAACTTTGATATGTCCATGTTCGCTATCACGCTATTCAGATTTCGAATATTGCGCATATCTCATCTGTTTATGTGAACAAAAGTATCATTTCAGTACCCTCTGTTCAACGGTCTTGCCACTTACGCTACTCCTCTCTGTCTTGTTCTGCTGACTCCTCGACTCAGGGAGAGACTCCTCTTCAGAATGGGGAAAATCCCTTCCCTAGTCTCGCCCATGAGTGACAAGACGTGATCGAAGAGATTTGATGCAATATTTGCACTCTCTAGGACGTACTTTAGTTGTTTCTATTGAATTTCCGGTAATGAATTTGTATGTGTCTCTACGAGGCACCATTGTTCTTGAGTCTTCTAGAATTTGCATTCAAATAGAACACATTTTCATCTTAAGTGTAGAGTGTGAAACTAATTTTTAAAACTATTCCTTTCGTCATTCTCTGGCATCGTATTCGATGTGTTCGTTCCCTAGATGTGGGCAAAGATATTTATTCGTAGACACATCAAAACAAGCGAAAAGTCTCGAAGAAAATTCAACGAAAAATTCAAAGAATAATAATTGAATTTCAAATAACCATTATGAACGGAATACAATACAATTACAGCTTGTACAGTCAATCACCATTTGACAAGTTCTGCATTGGCTTTAAATTCTCATCAAACTTGTTCATGATGATTGTACAATAGGCGCCATATGGAAACACACTGAGAGCAGATTGCGATCCCCTTTGGATTATTGAGCCGAATCTGCCATTATTATGCAAATGAAATCTATCACTCAAGTTGGGGAGGGCGAAAAATTCGTGGATTCGAGGCTTCGGTACGTACAACGCGACTAACTTCGAGCGGACCTCAGATTCGCACACCATCTGAAATAATATGGTCAGCTTCGAAATTTCATGCCGCATTTACTATATTTAGACCATGTGTTTCAGAACGATGAATCTACCTGTTCTTGTTAGGGAAGTGAAGAACTAAAAAATCGCATTCGTCCTTACCTCGAAAGCTCTGAGAATGCCTTGAGCAGAGCAATTTCCCTTGTCCAATTCAGCATGATTCGTGTGAGAAACGAAATGAAGAAGGGTTGCATCATCGAATAACCATTCTTCGGAGGAAATTTTGCCAGGAAAACTGTAAAAATTTCAGTTGCCATCGATCAGAGTATCAGAGTCACAATCATCATAAACATTTTGCGCATTACAATTTTGTTCTTCAACCTTCATATTTTTGAAATGATACAAATTTTAAAGCATGCCTCTTTATAGTCCTTCTACCTCAACTTTTTGAAATTGTGTAGAGTTCTCGTAGAAAATTATACTTTTTGAAGGGTACTTTTTTTTAAAAATATTCAACTCAACCGAAAAAGGCCTCACCGTCCATTCCATCTTAAATTTGTCAATCTTGGGAATCTTCTTCAACATTTCGCGAGTTTGAGTGATATCGAAAGCCGCTCGAATGCTATTCAACGAGAGTCGAATTTCAGTCTTTTCCAGATTTCGACCTTCCAGTAGAGAAGGGAAGAACCTAGAATTAGACAACTTTACCTCTCATTTTCTAATAGTTAATGCAATTCTAATTTAAATCTAAGAGACTCAAATGGAAAAAAAGCTCTCTTGAAAACATCCAAACAATCAACGATGCGCAGATTCATTTTGCTATACGTAATAGTCTTGAGTAAACACGACAGCGCTTGAAGATCCGATTTGGCACAACACTGAAAAATATTCAAAGAATCTGACTGATTCCCATTGCAAAAAATTATTGACGATTACATGCGTACTTATTTGGTATCTCCAATTGATTCACTGATAGTAATTTCGTTTCTAAAAGCAAACTCACATCAAGCTTTAGATAATCCGTTTCAGCGTTTCTGAGCAGACGTCCGACTTGGTAGAGTTGAGCTTGTTCACAATTCGTGATTTTCTCGATATATTGAGAGCACTCTGTTTTTGCCAACGCTTCACTTTTCCCATCACCGCTCTGGAAATGTTAAACTTGAAAAGAAGAACATTCAGAAGCAGCTTACCCAACAGATGGAGCAGTTTTCGAACTTCTTCTTGCCAATTTCGAAGTCGAGGTCTCTGAATCTCATGTTCGTCGCGCCGAGTAAAACCCGTTCAGTCGTAGACAGATTTTCGAAAATCGAAAACCAAATTTCATCCGGAAGAGAAGAGATCATTTTCAAAAATGGAGGAGTATTTTGGGATGGGATTGCGTCAATGAGGATAGAAGGGTAAATCGGGCTTAAATCATGAGCAAGCATTATTGGAGAAGGGGAAGAGTGAGGACTTCAAATGTGGTTTGAAATGAAATGTGAAGATAGCCCTCCGGGGGAGCCTCTAATATGGATTTTGTGATCGGAACAGCCCGGCTAGGTTACGAGGGGAAATTACCGAGTGAGGCAAGAGAGATGCCAGAGGGTAATTCTAACATGGTCTCATAAACCAATGAGAGATTGTGACACAATTCCACGATGGTAAATCTTTGAGATGAGAGAACCAACTAATGGGTTCTCATATAATATTTGACTGATTTGTTGAGTCCCCAATGATCGATACGCATATCGGAGACTGTAAACGATTAGATAATTTTGTGTTACGACCCGGTTCACCATTTTCATAAGACAGACATGCATAATTAATTTCTGCATTTATTAAATGATTAGATATAATAATAATAATGGATGCAGGGAGGATAATGTAATTCAAGAAAAGATCTTTTTAATGATTCGATTGATGAAGCGAATAAATCTCTTGAATCGCGATGGTTTCACAGATTCATTGAGGACGTAGAAGGGCGAGATAATGGAACAGAAGGGACACTCGATCTCGGGATGAGCAGTCACTACGGAACAATGACCGATTAACTCCACTGCACACGGCATACACAGAAGATGACCACATCTGCAATGGAGGGATATCGATGACAGTATAGATGGAAAGATATGGACTAAGTGTATAAGAATGAACTCACCTCGACAAAATCACTCGTTTGTGGGGCGATTCATTGAAGCAGACGTTACAATTCCTCGATGTCTCCTGAGCGAAAGGAACGAGGGCCGTGGGTCCATGATGACAATAGGGCCATTCTCCATCCGCGTTGCCGCGATCCGCGCAGTCGCGGCACATCACGTGACAGCACGCGGACGACACGACGCGTGAGCGAGGATTAACAGTACGACAGCAGGGGCAGATACGGTAGAAGGAATCACCACGGGCGAGACTGAAGAGGAATGGTGAATTGGAATGGGAGAAGAGAAGGAGTCACCCCGTTATCAACGAACAAAAAATGTTCATTCGTTTTTATACAATGAATAATAGACAAAAGAAGGGTTGGTGAAAACATGCTTACCTTCTAATGGCTTCTTCTTTGAGATGGTACAAGAACTCATCGAAGTCCAGATTGATGAGAAGGCCAGTTCGAGATTCAGTCATCATGAGATATCGAGGACGACGAAGGGAGAAGGAGGAAGAAGAGAGGAGAGCCATCTATGAGGATGAGAGTGAGAATTAAGTGAGGACTCTTACATACTAGTCAGTAGAAGGTCGGACGCGTCCATTCGATATCGGAAGGGCTGAAGGGTAATGGTGTTTTATGACTCTGAGCCTTCCGAACTCTAAGGGAATGATCAACAGATCAATCAATGGCTTATATTAGGTTGTTCGGAAAGTTTCTTTCTTTTATTTTTGTCATGCCAATTCTTGTGGCATTTGACTTCAATTATTTTGTCTATGGTATATGTAAGGGCCTTGGCGGTGGAATACTACAGTATGTTCAAATCGCATCTCGGCCATATAGCAGACTAGAAAAAATATCAAAAGTTAGCAAATGCCAAAAACGCCTCAAAAAACAGAATTTAAGTGTTTTTGTTGGGTCATTTCTTTCCGAGAACTAGATGCCTACCGATATTAAGCCGATAATGTATGATAGGGCAAGAGATGATATAAATGATAGCAAAGAAAAACCAGGCTTTCAACCTTCGAGAGAGACGAGATATATCAATATGTCACCATTTCGATGTTCAAATTTCGGCATAAATATTCAGAAAAAACCTGCTCATGAATACGTAAATGAATCCCCACCTAATTAGGGATAGCAAGTGGCCATATAAAGTACTTCACAAATAACAATCGGTTTGTTCTCTAGGTTGATCGGGGGAAGCACAATAAGTTCAAAATTCTGCTCGAAAAACATATCGCAGTGCGGATTAGCCAATCGACGCTGCGCCTTCTGAATCTGTAACAAAATTTCATTAGGGAAAAACTTAGATATCTCGTCACTTTTTTCTGCAGTCAAATCGAAAAGGCGTAATGAAACTGACCATTTTGAATTCGCGGGTGACTCCGTAAATATAATTGGTTCCATTGATGTTTTTGTAAATGTAAGGAGCAGGCCAAACCGAAGCTGTTTGGAGTAGTGAATATGCAAATTGCGCAAGTAAATACGGCGAATCGTCGAGCTCGACCATCCCTTCAATTACCATAATTATAGTTTACACACAACGTTGAGTGATCTTGGTACACACACATTTGTTATCTTGCTAGAGTGATTACTTTATTATTAAATGTAGTTCTTGCGTATACATGCTAAAATTGCTCACTTGTTCGGCGAAATCTCTTCTTTTCAATACGAAGTAACGATGAATCGCAATTACCGCTATCCCGAAAATTGCTCCTGATGTGCTGAAGGCGTTGATTCCCTGGAATGGATTAGTAGTTAGTAATGAATCCATCGTTGAAAGCGAACCACGAGAATCTTATAGAGTGGAAAATCCCAATTCTGCTGGGTAATAGTCAAACTCTTCTGGATGTGATAGGCTATGACTGCCGTGGTACTGTATGCACCTGAAAACAATTTCGTTCAGATAGAAGTATGTGTCAATGATAGTTTACTTAAATATCACAGACTAACCAGTAGCAGTAAAAAATATGTAGAAGGGTGTTTTGAAGTACTCCTCAGACGCAGTAGCAATTCGAACGAGGAGGTAAACGTACAGAGAACAGAGAATGACATTTGGAACGACCTCTTTCCAAGAATGCATTGAGAAAAGGTCGTAGTTTTGACGCTAATTGAGAGATTTATTCCTAAAAGAAGAGCATGAAAATGGCAGTCGAGCAGGCAAAAGATCAAGGATCATCTTACCAGAGTCTAATTTCGCGGTAATGACTGCACTTGAGCAAGTGCTACGTGACAGCATACATCTGGCACAATTGTGATTTCTATTTCCAGAGACTTCTAATCTAAAATTTACAGAGCTAAATTTGCAAATTGAAACTGTGAGTCAATAATCAGCGCGGATCATTAGATAGAAGAGCATTAAATATAAGACCATTACATAGATCATTAGATAGACGCCATTAGATTGAAGACTTGGTTAATTATGTACCACAGTCAACACACGTCGGAATATTCGAATGAACACTCGATAACTCGTTGTGGAACGCCAACTAGGAAATTCTCTGCGTTTTGACGCTAATTGAGAGTTTCGTAATTTCGTTTCTTTGCGCAGATGAAGCTTGAAAGGTGGTTTCCAGATCAAGAAATGAGTGTTCGTCAAATTTGCTCAACCGGGAAATGCTCCTTGTCTAAATTTTAGGAACTTTTTGCAAAACTGAGAAAGTTTCCTTCTCAACCGCAGCCAAAAGTCGAAAAGACTAGTCTTGATGTCTTTAAGCCGACGTGCAAGTTGAGTTTTGAGTTGTAACGATGTTTCCGGAAGAATCAAGATTCGAATTTGTCGAAGATTGTCGTGCTTCGATTGCTCTCAAAAGAGAGAATTGGTCGAGAATTACGAAAGAAATTGAAAATTATCAATAGATGATCCATAAGAACATACTCTTCTTGCAGTATTTTCACAACATAGATCATGTATAGAAGGGATCATGTGTCAACTAATGTTCATAATGAGATGAAGAATCAGTTCTTGATCGGAATAACGACAGATGGCCACGCATAAAGATGTCTTGAAAGTAATTGACTTCAATGCGACTAAGGATATTTCTTCATTTTTGGATATATTAGAACTAGACAGAAGGACGACGCAGCATAAGCCGCCATTCCCTTTATGAGAGGCTTTTGATATAATTATGCTGTTTTTGGATCTTTTATGCCGCGTATCGCATGTGTGCCGTTCGTCTTCATGAACATACTCTTCTTGCAGTATTTTCACAACATAGACACGAATGCATGTCCAGTAAAATAATCTCAATTTTCGAACGCACAAATTTGCACTAATTTTGCAACTATAATTTTATTAAAACACTGTTTAATCGTATCCAGACGACTTCATCATGTCTCCATTCAACTAATCTTGTCATGTGACCCTGGCTACCAATCATCTCAAATCCCTTCCCCTCTTCCTCTAATCCCCAGCAGCCAACAGTCCTCTTCCATCTCCATCGAATTTGACTATACTACGTGTACTGAATTTTTCCATTTCGTCAGTAAATGATTTCTTTCCTGATTTTTTTCATGTGTTTGTGATTGTCCGTGCTGACAAATATCATCTGATAGATTGTAGCAAAATGTTTCATGATTTCCAAGCCTCCGATTTTACTTTCCCGTTTATCCTTTTCACGAAATTTCATATGCCATATCCATTTCTTCTTCGAATATCGCTTTTCAATAATTACATTGCTCAACTCTACTGTGATCTCAGGTAACAATGGCACAGCCACTCCATTCAATTCCCGAGCCTTCGGCTACCAATCTCACCCATACCAACATCGACTCAGCTCTAATCGCATCCGTAGAATCCCAGATTGAATCATGGAACGCCCTCTTCGTCAACAATCCCTTCTTCCCCGCCACCCCAGCCTCGGATCTGGTACTCATGACTCACCATTGCGTTAACCCGTCCCTCTTCCACACCTGGCCCAATCTCCTAATCCCCGCTCCAGCCGACTGCATTCCGGCCTCCTCCACTTACCGTGCTGCTTCTACTTCCTCTCGCCAACGTCGACGTCGCACATCCACAGCGAAGAAAGTCCCTTCCGCTCGTGCTCTTTATCGTCTGGAGAAGCATCTCCTGGAAGTTTTCGCTCGCGAGAAGCTATCGGCAGTGGATAGGGAGCTAGAAGAGGGCACATGGACGATGGTCAAGCAGGAGTCACTAAAGAAGGAGGTTCTGAGCAGACGAGAAGCACACATCAGTGTGGTCAAAGCGATCGATTGTGATGAGGCCAGGTCAAGAGCGAGGGAGTTGCGGCGCCAGGATCTGTTCCTGGCACGGGCGGCACACCTCGCTCACAAGTCCCAGAAATCTGCTGAAGAGGTGAATTGTGTGTGTTTTCTCGTGGTGGAAAATGATAATTTGAGCAAATATACACAACGTCGTTCCAGATCGCACTTGCAAATATCACGGATTCTGCTCCCTTTTCGCTTCTTCGCAACTGTGCCCAGGTGAGAAGCCAAGCACTTCTACAGAATATCGATCGTTCAGGAAACTCCGACGACCACTTTGTCTGCACCTCCATCCACTTCGACTGTTACTCAAGTATGTTCAAGTTCATGAATAGCCCTCTAGAGCCACGCAATCGTGTTTCCATTCCTTTGTAGTTCTCTGCTTCGGATCTGCTGAGTCAGTTCATGGAGGCGAATTCTTTCTTGACACTAGCAAATCTGCTGAACACACCTCAGCAGTCGATGAACACTCTGTCGTCGGAGCAAACGGAGGTGCGATGTTCGACCATATAGATTCATGGATCTCGATGTATGGTACTCGTTCCCAAGAAGTTCATATTCTCTCATGGTTTTATGTGGAACTAACGGTGTTAGCAAAAAGTTGCCATATATAATCCATATCCAGCATACGTGTTATTGGTTATTACATGTGTTGCGTTAACTCTATCGTTAGAATTTTATTTCTCTACTACAAAGTGCAAGTTCAGGGAACATCCGCTTCTCCGAATGGTGGAGAATCTCGGCGTACTCCCAAACACTAAGTGAGTAACATATTTGTAGGAAAGAAAGAATCAGCTTGAAAACGAATAAATTGCAGACATAAACGTGGTATTCAAGAAACTTTTGATTTTCATACAATAGTCCGAAAAGCACAAAAGTGAACAGTTCGACGAAATTATTCCATGCCCTTCTACTACATATGAGACTTCTACCTTATGAGACTTTTCAAGTTTTCGCAAGTGATAAACTTACATCTATTCGACAGTAAATTTCCGCGTCGTTCCTCTTTCATCGTCATACACGTTGTTCTCCCATGAAATTGTTTCCTGACATTCCCGCAATACCAAGCGCTCTTTTCAATTCCAGTGTTAACTTTTTAAAAAATGCTTGCAGTTCTCTGCACTTGTCACTCTTGGCAGATTTACCGTCCATTCCCCGACGGAATTTCATACTAGTCAAGGAAGTTTAACAAATATGTTAACAACTATAGTTTTTATTGTTCCATACTCATATTGCATCTACTATTGATTTGTATGACCGAAGAAAGAGGGCAAAATTAGGACATGCAAAGACTATCGCTACTAAAATATACATAACAATAATCTTTTCTCTCAATTTGTGAGTCTGTATGTTAGAGACTACAATCAAACACCTGCACCGCAATGTGATTTTTCACTCTCGACAACTGCATTACCACGCCGCTGAATTACTCTGCACTATTCCCGCAAAATCGATTCGCGCTCCTACATTACTCACAACTTATGTGGTTGGTTAGCATACGTTTCCACCTTTGAATGATTGCCTTGACAGAAATCAGTGATCCAAACGGTCTTTGTGTCGTCGGGTTCTTTCCTTTTTTTACTAATTGCTGACTGCTAAAAGAGCGAGGTGAGCTTTGAAATTGCGTTCAAAACAGAGCAAAATTGTCGTTTTGTTCAGAAGATGGCGACATTGTTCGAGATCATTCCTGATTTAATCCTGTGTACGCTGTACATCTACCTCCTGCTGCGAATAGCAACCGCTTCTGATGCTCACTTCAAAACGCCGTTCTTCGTATTACTCACCACAACAGGTCAGAACATACTCGTTGAATTATCGTTTACGATTTGGTCAAATACTCGAAATTTGGTGTCATTTCTTATGTATACTTTCAGGAGTGTACAGTGTACTCTGTGTACTCGCCTATCAACTACTGCTGATATACCAATTCCACGAGGATTACTGGACGGTAGTCTTCTACAAGCCTCTCTACGTGGGTATCTTGGCATTATCACGCATAAATTTGTCAATTTTAATGCGAATCAAAGATGCAAGTTATAGGCAGCGAATGCTTTTGGCTCCGTAGGATCCACCCTCGGAAAGGTCGCCATTGCAATTCATCGAGTCGTTGTGATGCGAAGGAGAGATTTCACCGAGAAGGTTTTTGTTCTTTTTATCTTTATATCTGTCACTTGAATCTGGAATACTAGTACATACTTGATGTTCCTATGCATTCTCTGATTCAACGTGAATATTTCCGAGCATTAATCCAACAATGCAGACTCTGAAGCAAAACTATTTGCAGGGATGGTCAAAGTCGATGATTCGACGAATATTGGCAGGCCAATTCGTGCTTTCAATCCTAGGAACTGCCTCGATTTGGCCGGCTTCTTATCAATACATGGTCTAGGATGGACGAGAAATCATATTCGGGATTGGAAAAGTGTCTGTGATGGTTAGATGATTGAATTTTTGTTCGAGTTCATTTATTTTCACCATATATCATATATGAACAGAGACAAAAGAAAGCAAAAATACATTTGAGATTCAAAAAGTGGAAGCCGTTATTGTGTATGCTCTCTACATAATTTGCAATACCATCTGTACGATAATAACCAGTAGAGAGATGCACCGATTGAGAGAGATTGTTCAGGTAGGTAGTATCTTCGTAGACCTTTTGATACCATTTTATTCGTTGCTTTCAGGAAAACACGGTGACCTCGCGATCGATAATCACTCAACATCGTAACATGTTCATTATCGTTACAGTATGCTCGCTGAGTCATTTACTGAAAGCTTCGCACCAGGTATAGCAGATACTCATTTGGTTTCTGTAGCCATGCACCTGCATGCAATGGAATTTACCTCGTGAATAAAACATGTGCCACAATCTCTCTTTTTTCAGACTTTGATCTTCATATCGACGATTCTCAATCTCAAAGAGTTCAATGAAACAGTTTCTCCTCTACTAAGTAAAAAATATCTTCGAAATTTCTTCCATTACAAGTTCCACTAAGTTTCGTTTGTGCGCATTATGTGGTGCGAATGCTGATCTTTTCCGAGGGTAAATTTTTAGGTTCGCAGAGTCACTAGTGAATTTGTGTGATGTGAACACGACTGCTTGTAGAAATAATCCCGTTCATCTTGTAGTATCCACTGGTGAATGGATTGGCCACTTACGCTGCTCCCTTCTGTCTCGTTCTCCTCTCTCTCGAGACTCAGAGAACGACTGATCTTTTCGAGGGGGAAGTGCCAGTGCTCATTGCACCCACTGTCTCTCAAGTGTCCTCAGCCATATCATAGTTCGAATTCCTTAGGTTTGCACGAGACACACACTAGCATTTCAAAATTTCTTCGATGTTGCTTCATTATTCCATATCAAAATTGATTAGTCGTTTTTAATGAATTTTATTGACCAATACCGTTTGCACTCGTTTCTGAATGAAAAATTGTCTGATTTTCACTGGGTTGCGGCTGTATTTTGACATACCTCACTATATTTACCTCACAGCAGCTGTTTCGTTCACCCTGACAGTGGATGCACGCTTTGGAGGGGGGAGATGGGTATCGTACATGTTGGCGAAATCAGAAGAGAAGAGAGTAAGAGCACTCACCTCTCTCTCGAACCCTTCCTCTCCTTTCCTACCCTTTATATCTTCCTCTCCACCATGGCACGATGGCGTATTAGAGTCATCTGTTTCAATACCCCTGTTGAGGAAGCATTATCAATAACATGATAAGACGAGCCACGGTAGACGACAAATCATACTTAGGTTACTGTTGATGTCCCGTCATTCCATCGATTCGGGGTTACTAGGGTGTACTTGTTCATCATTTCAAGTATCGGAAATGAATAATATAATTATGACGTTGAGCAATACATATGTTAAATCAATCTTCTGTACAGTCATGATAACTGTCCAGCGAAACGGAGTCAAATTTGGTCACTGGAGCAGGGATATTATTTTTCTCTTGGGCTTCATCGATTTTCTCTTCTTCAGTGTTACGTAAGTGAGATCGTCGTGGTCAGTGGATGATATCTCCGCATCTTCTTTGTCTTGCGTTTTGCTCTGAGTGTTCGTCGCAATACAGAATCTGATGAAAATATTAGCGTTCTCCAGAACCAGAAAATATTTGTCACAGAGCCAGGTTAGATACACGATGACTATAGTAAGAGTGTGAACCTGAAAAAAGAAGAATGTTTGATTCAAATAAGTGCTTACCACTGCGAGAAGAATACATACGATGACAAACTCGGAACTGGATAATTTGTTATTATTACTGTTGAAAAATACGATTATAGTGGTTGAGTAGAATACAGCGACAATCTGAAATAAGCAAGCTTTTGAAACGCAATTGAATAGTAATCGAACAGCTGTACCTGAGAAATTAATGCAATTCTGAGAAGTTTTCGATTTTTCCGCTTTAGTGCGACATATGCAAAAGTAGCGAGCAGAACAGAAATTGTGTAGAGGAAGACTGCCTGCAAAGTTTTGCGAAAGGTTCTGCGCAAGCACGCACACAAGTACCACAGAAATAGCAAGTTTGTGGAAGGATTTGTCTTCAGATGACTGGTTACTATTGAAATACGGATAGCAGCAGCATAAAACTGTTGTAATTATGAAAATTTGGATAGCATATGGGAACAGAAGAGCTTTCTAAGATGATTCAACATTGAATGCTGAAATCGATATCATTACCGTGATTTGAAGTCGAATAAAGTGGGGTTCGTGGACGATTGGTTTCTAGCGAGACATTCGACGATAGAGAAAAATCCCGAATAGAAGAAATAATAGTGTTGGTTGAAATGTCATAGAAGGAAGGAAGCGAATGAATCAATTGGAGAAACGTGAATTGATCATGTGAATAATACAATCACAACGCATTGGGAGAGGAAGGGTACGACTGCCCCAGCCTGTCCCTCTCTCGCTCTCCAAAACGCGCTTGCACTGTGCAGTGCACAGTTCAAGTGAGGGAAAGATCATTCTTCTAGAACAGTGTGAGAATATTTGTAAAATGTACGAGAAGGACGATGAAGAATGACGATAAGGGAAAGATGAAGATTCAACAACGTCAAAAGCAAATTAGCAGATTTTTTTATCGAAATTTCCCTTGTAAATGATTATGAGCACAGATTTTGACTTTCCAAAGAATAAATTCCCACGTTTTAGGGTTGTGTTAATCATTCTTTTGCGAGGAGTACGTTGGTAGTCTCTCAATACTTGCAAAAAGTTTGAAAAGAGCGTCAAATTTGACTTAATATTCCCTGAACAAAAAAAAAGAAAAATATCCAGTTTGATTGAACCTAAACTAATGCGAGACAATCCCGTAAGATGCCTCTCGCAACTCTCTTTGAAGTGTGATTTCCCGCGATATCATTATTGCTCTCGAATTGGTTTTTACTCGAACAACTTATCGGAGACTTTTTTCGCAATGAGGAACATGTTACGTTTTCTTGGTCAATCGTAATCGCAATACTTAGAAGGAACTCTAACTTCTTTTGCCCTTTTTCACGCTTTTTGCGGTCTCGTGAGTTTCTGTCCTTCTCGCGAAGCGCTAATTACTCAAAACAGGCGTTCGGCAGGTGCAATTGCGAAATCTGAAATTGTTGCCTGCAAAGTGATCAAAATCACTGATTCACACGAGTTCGTCCAAAAATTTACGGTTTTTTCAGAATAGAGAAAAACGGAAAATGGCGACGTTGCTAGAGATCGTCCCTGACTTGGTACTGTGCTCACTCTACATCTTCTTGCTTCTACGAATTGTGACCGCATCGGATAGCTATTTCAAAACCGATTTCTACATATTCTTTACAGCTACAGGTCAGTTCGATCGTTTTGAAAACATTCATTGCTGGCTAAAGCATGTTGAGGCGAATGTAACTTTCAACAACCTGCTAATGCTATGTATTACAGGAGTGTACGGTGTGATAGCAGTTCTTTCCTACCAACTTCTTCTAATATTTCAATTCAATGAAAAGTACTGGACTTACCACTTCTACAAGGTTCTTTATGTGAGTTATGTTCTGACTTGTAAAATGATTTCCGGAGAGCACAACTCATTTCATCAGAAATTCAGGCCGGAAATTCACTGGGTGCATCAGGAGCAATGTACGGTAAACTCGTTATTTCAATGCACCGCTACTACGTAATGCAGCGAAGGAACTTCACTGAGAAGGTAAGTAGGTAACGGGCAATTTCACATGTCTCCTTAAAATTCCTCACGTAGCTGATGTTTCAGTAATTTCATATTTCAGGGACTCTCTCGCTCAACTATTCTGCGAGTTCTCGCAGCTCAACTGGCTATTTCACTCATCGAAACTGCCTCGATTTGGCCAGCCTCCTTCGTCTACATGGAATGGAACGGGAAGAAGATCATTGTCGGAATATCGAGACTGGAGCTAATGGCTAGTTTTGGTGCTCGGAAAATACAATGGAATAGTGCAAACAAATGAAAATAGAAACTCTAACCACAGCTTCATCTTCAGATTCAACGAGGACACGCGGTAGTCGACTACTCACTCTTCATTGTCATCAATTCCATTTTCACCTTTCTCACCAGTAGGGAAATGTACCGAATGAGGGCCTTGCTCAAGGTTGGTGAAATCCGAACATAACTTTACGAAAATAATCAGATTGCATCTAGGATTCCTCACCAACATCCCGAGCAATGATCCTCCAGCAGCGAACCATGTTCATTATCGTAACTGTTTGTTCGCTAAGTCATTTATTCAAAGTGGCACATCAGGTACTGAAGTGGTCTCATTTATGTTATGATTTGTTTTGTTATAGTTAGCACCTTTCAAATCGGAAAATAGCTGCACTAAATCTGATATTTTTCATTCAGTCTGTCATCTTGATCTCGACGTTACTCGAGCTCGACGATCTCTATTACGCAATCTTTCCATTCGTAAGTGAAAATTAGTCGTTGGAAAAGTACGAACTATGATTTTTCGAGCGAGTTGTAATTGCTTTCGGTTGAGCATGTACGCAGGAGAGTGAACTTGTGAATGGCGTAAATCAATTATTTCCCTTCATTTCAGTATCCTCTAGTGAACGGATTCGCAACGTATGCAACTCCATTCTGCCTCGTGCTATTCTCTCCTCGACTCAGAGAGAGACTCGTGTTCTCGAGGGGACATCTTCCCCTACTCGTATCACCCACCGTCACTCAATCGCGTTGAATGTTTTGATTAAATTCACCGGTATAAATATTTTCGAATTTAGAAGAACAAATCATTGTTAAAATTTTCAATTTATTCAAGGCATTTAAATGTTACTTCATGCGAATGGATGAACGTAGCATCTTTATCTGTCTGGATCGGATGTTATAAATTTTCAAAATAATTGTATAGCAAATCATGGGAATTTTCGGCATAATTGTTTTTTATATTGCTTTTATTTTTCCGTCGAGCCAGACTTATTTTCTCACCCACACAATTTTGAATGTGATCTCTTCGGTGCTATTCCACAAAGCTACGGCTCGATTCTTGGGATATGCAGGTGGTAATTTACAAAGGTGTCGGGGAACCGGCGATGTGCAGTTTTACGTCTGCTTTGAGCGAAATTCTCGCGAATTTGTTTAACCGGTAGACAGATGGCGACGTGGATAGAGATAGTTCCTGATCTGGTTCTCTGTGCTCTATACATCTGTCTGCTCTTGCGAATTGTGACCACTTCTGACAGGCATTTCACAACGCCCTTTTTCACGTTTTTCAAGGCAACAGGTGAGGAAACACTAATTGCAACAAAATCACAAGCTTGATATTCTTTGATGGCCCAGATATTATCAGGAGTCTACAGCATTATCGCGGTTCTTTCCTATCAATTGCTCTTGATCTTTCAATTTAATGAAGAATCATGGACAGTTTGCTTCTACAAGATTCTCTACGTAAAGGAATTTCTAGCTATTGACAATTGCTAACAAATTCAAGGCCGGGAATTCGTTCGGAGCTTCCGGAGCCATGTATGGCAAAGTAGCAATTGTCATTCACCGCTATTTTGTCATGCGCCGCAAAGACTTCTCAGAAAAGGTTCGCGAATTATTCAGATGTATCAATACATTCTCTGTGAATTTATATAAGTCTAGTGATATTATTATTGGTCCAATTAAGGTATTATCCATGAAGGCGATCAGAGGAGTACTAATAGCTCAGTTTGTACTTTCTCTACTCGAGACGGCCGCGATCTGGCCTGCTTCGTACGAATACATGAACTGGAATGGGAGAGAGATCATAGTGGGAATCTCTCGGGAAAACACAATGGCGAGTTTGTGACAAAAACATTTCGACCGTAAAGGAGATTGTATTGTTAACGTATTGTTCAGATTCTCAAGGGACAAGCCGTTCTGGAATACTCATTGTACATATTCTGCAATAGCATCTTCACTATTCTCACCAGCAGGGAAATGCATCGAATGAGGCGGATGCTCAAGGTTTGCTCATCATTTTTCTAAAATGCCGTTAGGTCGAAGCGTGAGTTGAAGCGATTTTGAGGACACTACGGCCACATCTCGATCGATAATCCTCCAGCAGCGTAACATGTTCATCATTGTGACTGTTTGCTCACTGACTCATCTAATCAAGGTGGTGCATCAGGCAAGTAGTGTTCGAAATAAATCTGAAATTGTTTTTGAAAAATGGAGAATACATTGGGCGATATCTTTAATCAAAATATCTAAAAGTGTTTATTTCCAGCTACTTATGTTAATCGCGACACAATTCGAGCTCGACAACCTATATTACTCCATTTCTCCTCTTGTAAGCAGAGATGTTCGAAATACTATGAGCCATAAATTCGATTCATTCCCTTGTATTTGACGTTACGGGAATTTAATCATGCCAGAGAAGTAGAACGTAATCTTCCAATATTTGAAATCTGGTCATTTTAGTATCCGCTCGCTAACGGGCTCGCTACTTATTCTACGCCGATTTGCCTCGTTCTTCTCTCTTTGAAGCTGCAGAGCAGACTAATTTTCGCGAGTGGAAACGTCTCGGTTTTTGTGTCACCAACGGCAGAGAATACGCTTGCAAAGACATGAACATTGAACTGAAAATTTTAAAAAATGCAGATTTACATTGTTATCGAATTTCATGGAAAAAATTGTAATTAAACAATTTATTAAGTGCGACCCACATCACATTCATACATGATAAATCTGTTTCTTCACGTGTTAATTGCTGATATCTCAACTAGTACCTAGAAAATCTTTCCATCGTGTGAGACACTGAAACTGGCACTTTCTCTCTCGCAAAGACCAATCTCCTTCTTAGTATCGGAGAGAACATAATGAGGCAGATTGGTGTAGCGTACGTAGCAAATCCATTAATGAGAGGATACTGAAATGACAGACATTTAGGTACAACCAATTTCATTTATAAATTCCTGAAATCATGTACACACTGGATAATGTGAGAATGTTTTTTCATCCCTAAAATCCTCTTGAGAGCAGCTATGATAAATCAGTTAACTTACCCAGGATTGCACTGTAATCATAAGTTCATGGAGATCGAGATTCAGCGCAATGAAAATGAAAACCTAAAATAAAGAGTTCTTATTGCGTATTTTTACGTTGGTACTTCTAAGTTCGGAGAAATATAACAAGTTTGTCCTATATACCTGTTGTACCGCCTTAAGCAGGTGACTCAGAGAGCAGACACTGACGATGATGAACAAATTGCGCTGTTGAATGAGAATCTTTCGCGAAGTGGCAGATTTGTCCTGTGAAAACGTGTTAGCTCTTGAAATGTTCGTACTGCTAGTGGTCTAGTGACATCCTTTTCTAAAAATTCAGGATATTTACTCACTTGAAGCATTCCTTTCGTCTGAAACAACTCCCGACTCGCGAGAATTGAGAAAATCAAATTGCAGATCACATAGAGTACATAATTGGCGATGGAAAATGCCTTTTCAATCTGAAATGTTGAACTTTTGCCGGCCATTCAAAAAATACGTAATCATCTTAACAGAACCTGTGCATGGACGCGGGATAGGTCGGCGATATACTCGAATCCATTCTTGGTTGCGTAGACATATGATGCAGGCCAAATCGCAGCCGTTTCAAGCAGTGCAATGACAAATTGGACTACCAAAACGCGTAGAATTGTTGAACTCGATAGCCTCTTCAAGCAAACGCCAAGTGAAGGTTCGAGAAAAAAGATTATACTTTCTCAGAGAAATCACGATGACGGAGCACGAAATATCGATGAATTGCAATCGCAGCCTTTCCGAATGTCGCTCCTGCTGCGCCGATGACGTTCAATGCCTAAAGTTAGGGAGTTAATACTTTTAGAATTTTTCACGATACGCCAAATCTTACTAGGAGAGGTTTGTAGAAGCGATAAGTCCAGAACTGCTCAGTGAAAGGTACGCTCGGGAAGGTATGGATCATATGAAAGCTGAGAACTGCTATTACACTATATAGTCCTGGAATCTCGATTGAACAACTCCATTCAATTAAAGAATGTAATTTGAGAGATTTTGTATAAAAAATTGCTGGCCTGTAGAGATGAAGAATATGTAGAAAGGTGTTCGGAATTGTCCGTCTGAAGCTGTTGCAATACGAATCAATAGATAAATGAACAGCGTGCATAGCACTACGTCAGGGACACTCTGCATCAATTCAGCCATTGATCAATAAATGCAACAAGAACAGAGCGGCGGTAGGTTCCCTGAGTAAAGTTTGGTGGGAATTATGATTGCAAGATTTGTCAGTTTCCACGTACCAGATGGCGCAAAGCCAAAAATTCCAAAAATCTCTGCCCGTACGAAGAGTCCCTTCCCAAAGCTTATTTTATGACCTTTTTTCTAACCATCCAGTCAATGATTTGCGATGTCTCGGCGATGTTTTATCAGGGAATTGCCGAGCGGCCTCGTTATTCGTGCAAAGAAGTAGTCAAACTATTTGCATTCCATTTGTCAACATTATCAACGATTTCGATTATGATATGCACACAATTGCAGTGAAAGAGACAGGACTCAAGCTTAAAATCCTCTCAAGTTAGGTACACTCTGCACTGATTGAACCGTTGCACATTTGCTGTAATGAAATACAATACAATACAATATTTATTCAAGCTTCAGGTGGTATGCCTGTTGAACGATGCAAGTTTTCCATAAATCAGGGTGTCTTCTGCACTTAGATTCCCAGTTCGGTCCAATCGCCTTGACAAACTCATCTCTCCATCGTATCTTCGGTCTACCGGGCGGTCTCGTTCTATCTAGAGGCGACCAATTTGTTATTTTTCTTGCCCACCGATCATCTCCTATAGTGGCAATTCACTTGGCCCAATTCCATTTTCTGCACATTGCTCGCACACGGATATCTGGTAGGGGAACTTTCAAGCTGAGCCACTCATTTGTTTTCCTGTCCAGTCTCGTGACTCCAGCCATTTTTCTCATCATTGCACGCTGCGTTACGATTAGCCGTTTTCTCTCCTTCTTAGTTGAATTCCATAGTTCAGATCCGTACAGAAAATTCGGTTCAATACACATTCTGAATACTTTGGTCTTAAGTGACATTCCGACTCCTCGGCTCGTCATGAAATCATAGAATTTGTTAAACGATTTCCCAGCACCGCCAATTCTCCTGTTCAACTCAAGCATTAAGTTCTGGTCGAATGATAGTCGCACTCCGAGGTATATAAAGGAATTCACGTATTTTAGGTTATTTCCGTCAACAGATTGGGGGACAGGTACATCGTTCGTCATCATTACAGTCTTGCTTTGATTTATTTCTAATCCAACTTTCTTACTTGATGCACATAGCTCCTCCAACATTCTTTCAATCTCCTTGGGACAGTGCGATATTAATACAACATCGTCGGCGTATCGAAGGTGGTTTAATCGCTCTCCGTCTATTTTGATACCGTATTGCTCCCAGCTCAGCTTTCGGAAAATCTCTTCAATGATCGCATTAAAAAGATGTGGGCTTAGAGGATCGCCTTGCCGCACTCCACGTCTGATATCTATTGGAACTTTGTCTCTCCCTATTCGAACGGATACACAACTTCTGCTATATATGAACCGTAGAGTATTGATTATTTTTGGATGAATGCCGTGGTTGAATAGTGCCTCCCAAACCTTGTGGAACTCGACTGAGTCAAAGGCCTTCTTGTAGTCAATGAATGAGAGATACACCGGGAAACGATATTCTTCTGAGAGACTGATGAGTTCTGAGATTGCGTATACATGATCAATGGTAGAAAAATTTCTCCGGAATCCTGCTTGCTCTCTACTTTGATTTGCAGATAATTGGTTATCTATTCGTGAATCGAGTACGGTGGCAAATAATTTGTAGATGATGTTCAGTAATGACATCGGACGGTAATTAGCGATATCCAAGGCATTTCCTTTCTTGAATATTAATGAAATAATCGCTTCCGGTAGATCATCAGGGACACATTCGTCGTTTATCCACTTGTTGAATAAAACTCTCAATGGACGAGTTAGAACCTCAATTCCGCATTTCAGATATTCAGATTTGATTCTATCCGGTCCCGCTGCCTTGTCATTTTTCAGCTTCTCGATTCCTCGTTTAACTTCACTATCCATTATGGGCAAAAAGCGATCATTGCATCGGAAAGTACACCGTCGTGGCCGCATCGATTGGGAAAATAGCTTATTGTAGAAAGCTTGAACGATACTGTTGATTTCATCCTTGGAACTCGCGACAGTTCCGTCATTTTTCTCCAATTGGTTTATTTGAGTTCGGCCAATCTGAGATGATTGCAGGGCTCTTCTAGTACTTTTCCCATAATAGACGGCTTTACGCACTATGAATCAAAATATGAATGAATTATGAAATATGAATCCAAAAATTTTCCCCGAGAGAGAGGTTCCGCAGGAACTTCACTTGAAATATTGTTAGATTCCACGTATCAAACGCAGTTTTGGTGAAGAATCTATCTCGTCCAAAGGATGTATTCGCAGAGATTTTTTCAACGAAAGCATGGGAGAAATATTGCTCCTCACGGAAAGGAATGTTTTATACGCACGTAAAATTTATCGTGACAGTCCACGTCAATTCTGTTCAAGTAGGAACAGATTATTTTTCGACTGTTGGTGTTGCCATCATGAAAGTTTTTTCTTTAACAAAGGCTAGCCTTCTTCTTAGTCTCGAGGAGAAAATAACTAGGCAAATGGGTGCAGCGTAAGTAGCGAATCCGTTGACGAGGGGGTACTGAAATGACATCATTTAAAACGTAGTCGTTCATTTTTTGGTCTTTCTCACGCTGTGTTTGATTTTGTACTCAACTCTTTTCATTCATGCGTGAGACCTAGGCAAATTTTTAACAACAGCTCATATTCAACTCGCCAATTGCTGAGTTGTGTCGTTCTTTCTTTCAGATCGAGACTTGTCGCAATAAAGAGCAATGACTGTAAAATAATGTGTTAGACAACTTTAAAAATTGTTGAATAACAACCGTACAAAGAGAATGGGCAAAAATGTGCATACCTGTTGCAATGCCTTGACTAGGTGGCTAAGTGACCAGACGCTGACAATGATGAACATGTTTCGTTGCTGGACAATAATATTTCGCGAAATAGTTGCTTTATCCTGCACAAGCCACACTTTTGGGATTTTTCTTTGTGTTTTAACTAGCTAGCATCAAAAGTGTATAAAATTAATGATCTTGTAACTTGTCTCACCTTAAAAAGGGTTCCCATGAACAGAATCATGGACTCTCACAACGACTGTACTGCATGCCGAGTACTGTACGGTGGTTTTCGCTAAATTCTGCGCAACGCACTATTTACGCAAATCTATTATTTTTTTTGTAAATAGCATTAAACTAGATCGCAAATTTCGCGTTTTCACGATAAAAATAAATTAAACTCAATAATAACGAAGAAAACCGATGGTGTGCAGCGTGCATCTCGAAATTCCCTCTTTTCCTAATCCGGCTGCCGTTTTCTCAATCAATGGCTTGAAAGGCTACAGTATTTTAACTTTGCCTGCATTTTCAATGAACTTGGAAATAAATTTTGCGGCTTGTTGATATTTATTGAAGTTGAAACCAAATGATTCATGGCCGGAAAAGTGCCCTCTATAAGCCCATGGTGCCAGTTTGTGGTCCGTGAGATTCGTGGGAACCTTTTTTTTTGACAATTGTTCTAATTCGGCACAACTCCATACTAGCGAGAATCGTAAAGGTGCAATTGCTTATTATGTATAGCGAATAGTTGGCGACGGCGAGCGCCTTTTGAATCTAAATTAGTCTATTTGAGTCCGCTTTCTCTAATTGTCTTCGTAGTCCTTCATTGCCATTATGTTTTGCACGAACCAGTTTGGGAACACGCGAAAGATCTGCGATGTAGTCGGTTCCATTCACGTTTCTGTACGAGAAAGACGCAGGCCAAATAGCGGTCGTCTCAAGGAGAGCAATCAACAACTGAGCTGCCAAGACTCGACGAATGGTTGAATTAGATAACTTCTGCAAAGGAAACGTGAAGATATTGATGTATATTATTCCTCAGGAAAATCAGAAACCTTCTCAGAGAAATCTCTGAGACGCATCACGAAATATCGATGAATTGCAATGAATGCCTTGCCAAACGTCGCCCTACTGATCCGATCACATTTATAGCCTGGAAATATTATTCGAAAAGTGAAACTTTTTGTATTTCAATTTGTTTATGGATACTTACCTTGAATATTTTGTTGAAGTGGAAAGTCCAGAACTGTTCTGTTAAAGGAACATTCAATATGAGTTGGTAGGAAATAACTGTGGTAATGCTGTAGACTCCTGAGCAAGTCTTCATTGTCTTCATTGTCTCCTGAGCAAGTCTTCATCATTGCATACAACAATTTCCGAATTAAACAGAATAATATATTGATATTCTATCAATAGTAGATTAATAAATAAATATAATGATTATGATCTGACCTGTAGTGATGAAAAATATGTAGAATGGCGTTTTAAAGTATCTATCAGACGAAGTTACCATTCGAAGTAGGATATAAATGTACATTGGGCAGAATGTAATATCGAATATAATTTCAGTTAACGCTGTCATTCTTTAATTTGCAATTACGATTTTTTCAGATCGAGTGGCTTAAAAAATCCATACACAGCTCGGTACAGGCGAAATCGGCCTTCAAAAACAACTCCTGTTCGCAGATTTGGCCTGCGTGGAAAAAATCCCATCGGCCACAAATTTCGCACGTCGGCCACGGCTGAAAAAATCGGCCGTAGCGAATGCACTCACTTCTGGAATTATTATCCAGAATGAGTAAGAATATCTCTGATCTTGCACTCAGTCATATTTAAGATCGATAAATCATAATATGATATCTCTATCGAGTTTTTATGTACACAACTTTGAAGGCCAAAAGTGAGCATTCCACGACAGAGTCACTGCGCTACTTGATTCATTGATCTATTGGGACTAACGACTAATTTTCCGTGAGATCGGTTTCGTGAGAATAACGCTTGAATGTTGTCAGACTCCTCGAATTATCTTCAACTTCGGAGACAATCGACCCGAATCTGTGATTGTGTACATACTTTTCCCTCTCTTTTCCCTCTTTCCCATGGCCTAGATGAATGCTAGGTATGTCACTTTGAATAATTTTACCTTGACCAGAGACCATTCCCTTGTTAGGGATGTTTTATCTTTACAATATGCAATTAATATTTTCATTGAATGCTCCACAGAATATGAGAGAATGTCTCACATAAAATATCCCTTTCATTCGATACATCTCTCGACTGACGAGGACAGTAAATATGCTGTTGCAGATTACGAACGCCACATAATTGGAGATCGCGAGGCCTTTATTAATCTGAAAACTTACGAAGAACTTTATTTTTTTCCGAAATTCTCGTTGAGAAAAAAATTCCGAAATTCTGTTGAGAAATCGCCTTGGTTTGTTAGTAAATGGCCCACAACAAACCAGTTGGTGAATTCGCGAAATATCTGTGATATAATTGATTCCGTTGTCGGTTTTGTAAACGAATGAGGCTGTCCAGATCTGGATTCTTTCCAATGAGGCGATCGCAAACTGCGCTACTAAGATCGGATTATGGATTACAGCGGATTATAGAGACACATAACGTAGTTTTTCTCCGTCATATCTCGTCATTTTAGTATCCACTCGCTAACGGGCTCGCTACTTACTCTACGCCCATTTGCCTCGTTCTTCTCTCTTTGAAGATGCGGAGCAGACTAATTTTCTCGAGAGGACACGTTTCGGTTTTTGTGTCACCAACGGCAGAGAATACGCTTGCAAAGACATGAGCAAAATAAAACATTTATTGTGAGCAACCGATAATTTCAACAAATGTTCATTTTCTGATATCTCAGCTAGTACCTAGAAAATCGCTCTATCGTGTGAGAGACTGAAACCGGCACTTTCTCTCTCGCAAAGACCAATCTCCTTCTCAGTCTCGGAGAGAACATAATGAGGCAGATTGGTGTAGCGTACGTAGCAAATCCATTAATGAGAGGGTACTGAAATGGCACACATTTACACGTCGTTTGCGATTTTCTCTCATAAATAAATGAAATCGTGTACGTTGCGTGGGAATAATTTTTCATCCCCAAAACCTCACTCTTGTGAGAAACTAGAGCAATTTGCTTACCCATGATTGCACTGTAATGCTGAGTTCTTGGAAATCAAGATTCAGTGCAATGAAGATGACTAACTGAAATGTAAGATTAACTATTAAGAATTTTTGGATTGGTTCATCTAGATTCGGGGACTAGAAGATATATTCTTCGATACCTGTTGTACCGCTTTGAGCAGGTGACTCAGAGAGCAGACACTAACGATGATGAACAAATTGCGCTGTTGAATGAGAATCTTTCGCGAAGTGGCCGACGTGTCCTATGAGAGCGTGTTAGCTCTTGAAATGTTCTTACTACTAGTCGTCTAGTGACGTCTTTTACAGGAACTCAGGATATTTGCTCACTTTAAGCAATCCCCTCATCTGGAACAACTCCCGACTCGCGAGAATCGAGAAAATTGAATTACAGATCAGGTGCAACACATAATTGGCTATGGCAAATGCCTTTTCAATCTGAAATGTAATTCATCAAGTTAACGATGTTTACAATCAAAAAATAGGTATGCCTGTGCAGGGACGCGGGAAATGTCGGAGATATACTCGCTGCCCTTCTCGGTGTTGTAGACATACGAAGCAGGCCAAATCGCAGCCGTTTCAATCAGTGCAATAATAAATTGCACCACCAGAACGCGTAGAATTGTCGAACCCGATAGCCTCTTCAAGCAATCGCTGAGTGAAAATTTGAGAAAAATAATAATACTTTCTCAGAGAAATCACGATGACGGAGAACATAAAATCGATGAATTGCAATCGCAGCCTTTCCAAATGTCGCCCCAGCTGCACCGATCACGTTCAATGCCTGAATTTGTGGAGTTAAAAGTGTCTATGCTTTCACAATTGTGCACGATATGCCAAATCTTACTAGGAGAGGTTTATAGAAGCGATAAGTCCAGAACTGCTCAGTAAAAGATATGCTAAAGGCTGTATGAATCAAATGGTAGCCGAGAACTGCTATTACACTGTACACTCCAGAAATCTCGCTCGATTTAAAATTTTCTTTATCTTGCTATTAAAGCTTATAATTTAAGAGATTTTATTTACAAATTGCTGACCTGCAGAAATGAAGAAAATGTAGAAAGGTGTTCGAAATTGTTTGTCTGGAGCAGTTACAACTCGTAGCAATAGGTATATGTATAGCGAGCATAGCACTAAGTCAGGGACACTCTGCATCAATTCAGCCATTGATCAATAAATGCAACGAAGAATAGGACGAAACGCAATAGTTTCCCTGAGTGAAGTTTCGTGGGAATTATGACTGAAAGATTTGCCAGTTTCCACGTACCAGATGACGAAAAGTCCAAAAATGGCTGCCTATTCGAAGATTCGTTCGGAGAGCATCTGAAATCCCTGCTCAAGGCTTGCTTTATGACCTTTTCTGCAGTCAATGATTTGCAATGTCTCGACGATTTTTTATCAGAGGTCAGCGACCTCGTTATGCGAGCAAAGAAGTAGTCAAACTATTTGCATTCCATTTGTCAACATTATCAACGATTTCGATTATGATATGCACACAATTGCAGTGAAAGAGACAGGACTCAAGCTTAAAATCCTCTCAAGTTAGGTACACTCTGCACTGATTGAACCGTTGCACATTTGCTGTAATGAAATAGGAATCCAAAAAATTTCCCCGAGTGAGGTTCCGTAGGAATTTCACTTGAAATATTGTTAGATTCCACTTATCAAACGTGATTTTGGTGAAGAATCTATCTCGTCCAAAGGCTTTATTTTTCGAGATTTGTTTCAACAAGAGCATGGGAGAAATATTGCCCCTCACAGAAAGGAATGTTTTGCATGTACGTAAAATAGATCGTGACAGTCCACGTCAATTCTGAACAAGTAGGAACGTCAATATTTTTCGACCGTCAGTGTTGTCATCATGTTAGTTTTCTCTTTAGCAAAGACTAGTCTTCTTCTTAGCCTCGACGAGAAAATAACTAGGCAAATGGGTGCAGCGTAAGTAGCAAATCCGTTGACGAGAGGATACTGAAATGACATCATTTAGAATGTATTCGTTCATTTCTTTTGTTCTTCTGTTCGTTGACATTTCTCACGCTCTGTGTAACTTTGTACTCAACTCTCATTTCTTGCGTGAGACATAGGCCAAATTTGAAGAACAGCTCATTTTCAACTCACCATTCGTTGAGCTGCGTCGTTCATTTCTTTCAGGTCGAGGCTTGTCATAATGAAGAGAAGTAACTGTAAAATTCTGTTTTAACCTTACAAATTGTTAAAAATTTTGAATAACAAAATCAGAAAGAGAATGGACCGAAAATATGCTCACCTGTTGCATCGCCTTCACAAAGTGACTAAGCGAACAGACAGTTACAATTATGAACATATTGCGTTGATGGACAACAATACTTCGCGAAGTAGTAGTTTTGTCCTACAAAAGCCACACTTCTTCGATTTGTTGAAATGTACTTACGAAATCTACAGCATTGAGAAACTGAGAACTTGTCTCACCTCAATCATTGTCCTCATTCGGTACAACTCCCTACTAGTGAGAATGGTAAAGATGCAATTACATATTATGTAAAGCGTGTATTCGGTAACGGCGATCCCCTTTTGGATCTGAATTATGCCATGAGAGATAAAAAATTTCTTTGTTTTGAGTCGAAACAAAGAAATGTTTTATAAAACTTTTGACAAACCATTTTGGGAACGCGCGAAAGATCGGCGATGTAGTCTGTTCCGTTCACGTTTCGATAAGATAAAGGAGCTGGCCAAATTCCAGTCGTGTGGAGGAGTGCAATCAACAACTGAGCTGCCAAGACTCGGCGAATTATTGGCAAGTGCAGCTTCTGCAATGGAAACGCAAAACATTTTGCTAGGGAATTCATCAGGAAGACCTTCTCTGCGAAATCTCGGAGATGCATCACTAGATATCGGTGAATTGCAATGATTGATTTGCCGAACGTCGCCCTCACTGCTCCGATTACATTCATAGCCTGGAAATATTTTTCGAAAATGTTCAATGAAACTTCTTTGAAATACCGTAAATAAAAGCATTTCAAGCCATTTCTGGAGACTTACCTTGAATATTTTATAGAAGTGGAAGTCCAAAACTGTTTTGTCAAAGGAACATTCAATATCAGTTGGTAGGAAATAACTGTGGTAATGCTGTAGTCTCCTGAGCAAGTCTTCATTGTCTAGATTATCAGGTTGGTCATAAAGTTTTGCTCGATTTTGACTAAAGTGCTTTCCGACATCTACAATCGTTAGTTGTTGTCCAATCAACTTAGATCTTTTAATGGTAGATAGGAGCTTTTATACTCTCTTTAGCGCACACGATCATAGATCCGACCGATCAAAGAAAAGAATGCGGCGAAATACCAAACTACATGTGATTGATCAACGACCTGATTTTTCAAAGGATTAGCTTTTCAATTAGAACTGAGATAGGACCCCGTTTTAACCACAGTCGTAAAGTATGTTGGGCATATATCGTACTGGTCATGCCGAGACTGATCAGCCTCAAAGGGCTTATTAGAAATAAGTACGTAATCCGAATTCGGGTTTTCATGGTAGGGGTCTAGATCAGATTATGACTCACTATATCTATACCGATGTGATTCGCGATTTCAATTATTCACGAATGTAAACTACCTTAGCAGTATATGTCGTAATTATCTTTGAGAGAGGATCCGGCTCTTATTTCAGGAACAGGGTTCTTCAGCTTTTAGTAACCCAATTTTGAATGTCGAAATGCATACATTTGGCATTTTTTCGACAGCCGTATGGTTTTGAGAGCAGTTATTTCATGCGCAAATTAATGAACAACTCTTGCCCTATCACTCACTAATTGGAAAGATTTTGGAGATCGCTGCTTTTTCTAGGGCAGGCAGTGCTTGAAATACCTCATTATCAGGTTTTTCGCAATTTCCGTCGAAAAACAGTTTGTCGACAAATTTCACTTTTTTAGATAAGAAAGTCAAGTTTTTTTTAAAAATATCGACATAATTGAAAGTCCAGTAGGTGGGGATAACAGCGCCCTTAGGTAGCTGCCAGCCTCGTCAATTCCCGAAACAGGACATTTGGTTAAGTAAATTTTGATTTTTCTATTGAGTCTGGATTAATCCGCATGTACGAAGGAAATTATGGATTCAGCAGCACTCTGTTTTTGCTACTAGGGAGAGCACGCCTCGGGCTTCTTAATAAACTTAGTGAGCTTCCTCTCAAAAATTGATCCCTGAAGTGCCGCTATTTTAAAGAAAATCTAAATTTTTCTGAAAAGTTCACCGTTACGCTTACCTCAATTTCTCCCATATTAGACAGCCCTGCCCCACTATAACCCTAGTGTTGTAAACTTTGAACATGCCCCTATATAATATTATGAGGACAACAGGAGGCGATTTGAGACAGACAGAATATACCAGCTCAAACTTGGGGTCCGAAATCGAGCAAAACTTTATGACCAACCTAATACATTGCTTACAAAAATTTCCGAATTAAACAGAATAATATATTGATAGCCTATCAATGATAGATTAATAAATAAAATAATGGATTAGATCTGACCTGTAGTGATGAAAAATATGTAGAATGGCGTTTTAAAGTATCTATCAGAGGAAGATGCCATTCGAAGTAGGATATAAATGTACATAGGGCAGAAGATTATATCGAAGATAATTTCAATTAACGCTGCCATTCTTTAATTTGCAATGACGATTTTCACAAAGAGTGGCTTAAACAATTCAGACAGAGCTCGGTACAGGCGATATCGGCCTTCAAAAACTAAGGGCCTTCAAAAAAGGCCTTCAAAAACTCTAAAACTACAAATTTTGCACGTCGGCCACGGGTGAAAAAAATCGGCCGTACCGAATGTACTCACTTCTAGATTTATTGTCCAGAATGAGTAAGGATATCTTTGATCTTGCACTCAGTCATATTTAAGACCGATAAATCATAATATGATATCTCTGCCGAGCTTGTCCACAACTTTGATGGCCAAAAGTGAGCATTCCACGACAGGGTCACTGCGCCACTTGATTCATTGATCTATTGGGACTAACGACTACTTTTTTCTGAGAGCGGTTTCGTGGGAATTCCGCTTTGAGTGTAGTCAGATCCCGCGTATTATCTTTATTTCGGAGAACATTTCTGTGTATTCGAAAACGTTTTTATTGCATGATCAGGATAATGAACATGAGAAGGCGTTACAAATTCTTACTTCTAACAATGGTAGTTATTCTTTTTTTCATGAAATCTGATGACAGTGGCATGTTGTATCAATAAATAATGGCATCATCGATGATGTTTTAGTAAACAATAATGAGACGCCATTCAACACTTATCGGCACTTGATGTAACATGCACTTTAAGATTCTTCTTTCTGAGTAGAAGTCTCTCTCTCACTGTGGATGAAAGAAGAACGAGGCAAATGGGCGAAGCGTAAGTTGCAAATCCATTAATGAGCGGGTACTGAAATGGAAAAATTAATTCCTCTTGGGCAATTATTATCATTCCCAGGATTGTAAGGTTTTTGCAAGTTCTACATTATCGACACTCATTGTAATGGAGATCGCAAACTGAAACATTTTTGAAGTATCATTTCTTTTTTAAAAATATTATTATGAATACCTGTTGCACAGCCTTGCAAATGTGACTAATTGTACATGTTGAGACAACAATGAACAAATTCCTTTGCTGGATCAGTATCATTCGTGTATTCGCACTTGAGTTCTGCAAATATCATCTTAGGGATGTTTTATATTTACAATATACAATTAATATTTTCTTTGAATTCTGCACAAAATATGAGAGAAAGTCTCACATAAAACATCCCTTTCATTCGATACATCTCCCGACTGGTGAGGACAGTAAATATGCTGTTGCAGATTACGTACACCACATAAGAGATCGCGAGGCCTTTATTAATCTGAAAATATACGAAGAACTTTATAAAATTCCGAAATTCTCGTTCAGAAATCACTTTGATTTCGTTTGTTAGTATTATAAATGGCCTACAACAAACCAGTTGGTGAATTCGCGAAATGTCTGTGATATAACTGAATCCGTTGTCAGTTTTGTAAACGAATGAGGCTGTCCAGATCTGGATTGTTTCCAATGAGGCGATTGCAAATTGCGTCACCAAGATACGGATTACAGTTGAATTCGATAGTCTCTGCGAAGAAATAATATAAATTGAAAGCGCATCCTGCAAAAACCTTCTCTTACCTCAGTGAAATCTCGGCTGCGCATTACGAAATAGCGATGAACCGCGATGACTGCCTTCCCAAATGTTGATCCCACTGATCCGAACGCGTTTACAGCCTGTGATTTACTACAATATTTTTATTATTAAAAATGTCCGCATCATTTTAATCTATTGGCACTGAAGTGGTGCAGGAGGAAACGAACTTTAAGAGCCTTGAAGAAAAACGAGTAGTCGTCAGTAAATCGGAGCATTACAGACAGTTGATAGCCAAGAACCGTGCATATGCTGTAGACTCCTTAGAAATGGAAGCATTGCTTAGGTGCTATGAGCATGTGCCAGAGGATTGGCTCAAATGCTGACCGGTAGCGATGAAAAATATGTAGAAGGGCGTTTTGAACAGTCTGTCTGGAGCAGTAGCAATTCGAATCAAGAGATAGACGTAGAGGGAACAGAGTATGAAATCAGGAAGAAATTCAATCAAATTCGCCACTTTCTACAACGATGGAGTGACGAATGATGGTGAGGCTCTTTTTGATGGCGCTCTCTTGCACGAAATGTCCACCCGTTTCCACTTATTAGGCAATTTATTTTTGTGATTTAGGATCGTACCTACTCAGAATCGTAAAAACGGCCTCCCCTCGATGTCTGGGCTTTTCGAATTGCGTAGTTTGGTCTTGAAAATTTATTCGGGAAAAAATAATTATGGTAATCTTCGATACCTACTGTACCGATTTGAGAAGGTGACTCATAGAGCAGACACTAACGACGATTAACAAATCGCGTTGTTGAGTGATTATCTTTCCTGTGAAAACGAGATAGCTCTGGAAATGTTCGTACTGCTAGTGGCCTACTGATATCCTTTTCCATAAACTCAGGATATTTACTGACACATGGAACAACATCCACAACGCGAGAATCGAGAAAATTAAATTGCAGATCACGTAGAGCACATAACTAACGATGACGAATGCCTTTTAAATCTGAAATGATGACTTTAAAGTACACTTTACGTTGATGGTTTTGATTTCGACGGTTTGGCCTGAAATATTCGGGAACAGCTCGTAACAGGCGAAAACGCCCGTCAAAAACAACGCCTGTTCCGATATATTTGTTGCGCGTGGGAGAAAAAAAGCATTTGGCCTCGGAGAGCAAATGTCATTCGTCTCTCATGGCTGAAAGAATCAGCCTGTACCGAATGTGCTCACAACTAGATTTATAGTCCCCGTAAACAATATGAAATATAGGTAATCTTGCTGTGAACGATAACGACGACTAGAAGGTTGTGTGCAGTCGTAGCACCCAATAATGACGTACTAATTCTAGTAAAGAAGCAATCTTACTCTTTGCACTCGCTATATAGTTGTTATAATATATTCTGATTACACCATCAGGTGATAATACTTTGAAACATGAGAAACTATAACATCCAAATCAAATCAAATTTATTAAATCATGAAATCTTGGGCCTGTTGTTTCATGCATCCGCTTCATTTTTCGGCGTATCTTCTGCATTTTTCAGCCCAATTGATTACCATACAATGCACAAGTCCGCCCCCTTCCAATGGCTTTTCTTTGACCCGCGGTGTCCACTTATAATAGCAATTCGATGCTACCTTGTCTCGTCTTTCAACACAGATATTCTTCACTTAAAAGCGCATATCATAAACCCACATTTCTGTTTAGCTTATGGTGGACCGAACGATGATAACAGTTTTCTTTGAATCTTTCTAAGAATTGTTCCAAGAAACATTCTACGCCAAATGAGTCATTGATCTATTGGGACTAACGAATTATTTTTCCTGAGTGCAGTTTCGTGGAAATATCGCTTGAATGTAGTAAGATTTTGCGTATTATCTTCACTTTCGGAGAAAATGGCTGTGCATTCGAATGTTTTTTAATTAGCGTAACGAACATAGGAAATGCATTACAAATGGTATCACCGAAGATACCACAGCAATCAACAATCAGACTCTATTCAACACTTACCGGCACTTGATGTTACGTGCACTTTAACTTTCTTCTTTCTGAAGAGAAGTCTTTCTCTCAGTGTGGGAGATAGAAGAACGAGACAAATAGGCATGGCGTAAGTTGCGAATCCATTAATTAGAGGGTACTGAAATGGAGGAAATTGATTTATCTTCAAAAGGGAAATTTTTCAATACCCAGGATTGTAAGGCACTGGCGAGTTCTATTTTATCGAGGCTCATCGAAATAAAGATCGCAAACTGAAATATTTCTTAATAACATTTGCCTTTTTATTAATACTATAATACAATGATTACCTGGTGCACAGCCTTGCAAATGTGGCTGATCGTACATGCCGAAACAACTATGAACAAATTGCGTTGCTGGATAAGTATAATTCGCAAATTCGCACTAGAGTTCTGCAAAAGAATTTAGAATTTAAGGTAATGGAATGATTAAGTCAGATGATTTTAGGGATTCTTTTCTTCGCATGAGAACTGCGCCAAAAATAAGAGAAAGCCTCACATAGACCATTCCCCTCATTCGGTACATCTCTCGACTGGTGAGTATGGTGAAGATGCTATTGCAGATTACGTAGACCACATAATTGGTGATGGCAAGACCTTTATTGATCTGGAAGTCAAGAAAAAGTCTACACTTCCCGTCATTTTGGACCAGAAAACTCTTCATTATCATTTATGCCGCGTTACATCTAATTAAAAATCGGCTGGAAGTGGAAAAAGAGTGTTACTTCTCACCCTGCGTTTTCGCCCGGAAGTGAGAATTATTTGAATTCCAGCAATTGGGTATCTCCGTTCTCCGTGGAGCTAGAGACTTGAAAACTGAAATATAAGGTTTTGAGGATCAAAAACCTTATATTCCAATTTTCAAGTCTCTAGCTCCACGGAGAACGGAGATACCCAATTGCGGGAATTCAAATAATTCTCACTTCCGGGGGAAAACGCTGGGTGAGAAGTAACACTCTTTTTCCACTTCCAGCCGATTTTTCCTAAGAAGTAACACCCTATTACTTCGCCGGTTAGTTATTGGTCTGCAGTCATTAAATTGGAAACGAACCAGTTGGTGAACTCGCGTAATGTCTACGATATAATGTATTTCGTTGTCGGTTCTGTAAAACGAATGAGGCTGTCCAGATCTGGATTGTTTCCAGCGAAGCTATCGCAAACTGAGCCAACAAGATACGGAGTACGTTTGCATTCGATAGTTTCTGTAAAGAAAAAAAGGAATGTCGAACACAACAATGGCTACCTTCTCAGCAAAGTCTCGACGTAGCATTACGAAATATCGATGAATAGCGATTACCGTCTTTCCAAATGTCGCCCCTAACGATCCGAGTGCGTTCAATCCCTGTGATTTACGAAAGTAATATTGATACAAATGATCCCATCTTTTTATTCTATCGATACTGAAGTGGTGCACGAGGAAACGAACTTTAAGAACCTTGAAGAAAAACGAGTAGTCTTCAGTAATCCGAAATATCAAAGACAGTTGATATCCAAGAACCGTGCATATGCTGTAAACTCCTGAGAAATGGAAGGGTCGCTTTGGTGATATGAAAATGTTACAGAGGTGTTAAAGACTCGAAAACTTCGGACCAGTAGCGATGAAAAATATGTAGAATGGTGTTTTGAAATGTCTGTCGGGAGCAGTAGCAATCCGAAGCAAGAGATAGACGTAGAGGGAACAGAGTATCATATCAGGAACAATCTCTATAACCTGGGCCATTCTCTGCACTACCGTAGTGCCGAATGATGGTGGGGCTCTTGCATGACATATACTCCCATTGCAAGTGCCATGAAACTTTCTTATGTCATAAAAGTGATTAATGATCGTACATGCTCTGAATCGTAAAAAGTCCATGGGAAAATCACGGTCTTTCTGCGACGTCTGGCCTTTATCGTCCACTTAGACAGTATAGAACCAGCGGGGCCGTTCCAGTGCAAGGTTTACTTTCAAAAGCATTTTATCGATTATCTCTCAAATAGAGAGAAGTGGATGATAGTTTCTCAGCAAAGATATTTTCAGACTCAAAACACTTCCGCATCATGAAATACAGACTGACTGCTCGGATAGCTTTATTCTTTTTGTATACTCGATAAAGTATTTTAAAAGCCTATTTATCCGTTGGGGAAACTAGAACGGGTAATCTTTCTCTCCCGAATATCAGTCGTTCCCTCAGTCTCGACGATAGAAGAACGAGGAAGAAGGGAGCAGCGTAAGTGGCCAATCCATTCACGAGAGGATACTGCAGAGAGCATTGCATTAGCGAAGATTTACGAGTTCCTTCTTCAATTTTTTGCCAGTTTTTGTTCTCTCAATCTAGCACGTAGTGAACAATTTCGAACGAAGTCACAGGGAAAGGTCGTCTAAAGTTCAATAGCGTAATTTCTCACTTACGTAAGGAGCCACCGCTTCATTGAGGCCCTTAATGTCAGCACTCGTTGCAAGGAAGACAAGAGACTGGACATTGTTTTTATTATGGTAATGCGACAATGATTTTGTTCTGCATTATATTAAATCTCAAATTTCGTTGGTGTTCCAAAATCCCAACAAACCTCGATCGACAAAGATTGTCAGAAACCCAAAGGGGTACGAAGCTGGTTGCAAGAAGTAAATCGAATACCTGATGAACCGCCTTGGAGAGATGACTTAGAGAGCAAGCGATGACAACGATGAATAAATTACGCTGATGGGAAATAATTTTCCGAGAAATGGCTGCATTCTCCTGCAGAATCAGTGCCATTATCAAATCGATGTATTTTCCCGGATCTCAGAGAGTTTTATTTGTGTGTGCATATAACATCAATTAATACAAAAAATCATTGCCTCAGTAATCGCCCTCATTCGGTAGAGCTCCCTGCTAGTGAGAAAAGTGAAGACGCTGTTGCAGATTATGTAGAGTATATAATTACCTACAGCTAGTGCTTTTTGAATCTGGAAATATTGTGGTCGGGAATTTTCTTTAAAATGAACTAACCAGCTTAGGCACGCGCGAAAGTCCGGTAATGTACTGGATTCCGTTTTCAGTTTTATACACATGATCGGCTGGCCATATTGCGACAGTTTCGAGGACGGAAAGTACGAATTGTGCTATCAATATTCTGATTATTGCCGAGCTGGATAAAGTCTACAAGTCAACACTCAATCAGGATTTCATGTGAATAGTTAAGTACCTTCTCCGTATAATCTCTTCGCCGCAGCACATAGTAACGGTGAATTGCAATTACTGCCTTGCCAAACGTCGCTCCGACTGAGCCAAAAGCGTTTAGGGCCTGCATTTACTTGACTATGAATGAAGAAATCAATAATAGCACAATCATCAAAAGCTACATACTAAAAAATGATAGAACATCCAAGCTATTGCTTGTGCTCTACTTCCAATTACAAAATTGCAGTGAAAACCCACGACGAGAATCTTGTAGAAGTGATATGTCCAGTATAATTCAGTGAACGAAGTTAGTGCGATTAATTGATATGCGATAACCGTTATTACACTGTACAAACCTGAATAAAGACAATGCTGTGGCGAAGAAAAAGAAATAACTGACCAGTAGCACTGAAAAATATGTAGAAAGGCGTCTTGAAATATGCATCAGAAGCAGTAAAAAGCCGTATGAGGATGTAGATGTAGAGTATAGAAAGGACGATATCCGGAGCGACCTCTCCCCACGTTACCATTTTCTATTCTTCAAAAAAAATTATACATAATAAATTGGCAATTGTGCCATTTAATCATGAAACTTCAACACAAAGCACCCACATTATGATAGGTTAGAATATTAAAATCGCTATTTCATTCTTCGAATCCTTGAGCAGACTGATTCGCGAACAAAAAGAAGAAGTATTAGCACCTTGTCAAAAACCAACGCACGGATAATAATGTTGCCGGCGAAAATCCAGTTCCACAATCCAAATTAGAATGAGTTTCGTGCGACTACACCAACTTTAGACAATTCATTTTGTTCAATGTATTGTAAAGACAAGTTGTTCATATTTTTTACAACAACGATAATAAATGTTCCGATATTATGACAATGTCTGTGCGAGGCTAGCTCAGGCGAGGCGAAATTGAATAGGTCAGAAATTGAGGTTTGGAATTTTAAATAGTGTCAATAGTAAAATCAAAAGTATATGCCTCGTGGGGCGAATAGCACCTGTAGCATAAATCTCCACTTATTAATTGAGCTGAAATCACATCTGCTAAGCCTTCTGTTAATTTAGTTTTGTCGGAAAAACTGCAGAGTTACAAAATGTATGGGTGAAACGTTTAGTCGTGTCACTGTGAAAATCGGATGCAACAGGACATATGTTAGTAATGTCTGACTTTCTTTCTCACACTCACTTTTACATTCAAAAGATGGCCGAAGAGAGCCGAAACAGTGTCCCTCAAACAATGAATACAACAAATACAGAACGGCATGGCTCAGTGAACAGATAATGACAGTGAAGGTCAGTCACTACTGAAAATAACCATCTTACATCCGTGGCTAATTCGTTTCATCGTTGTGCTCAATGCAAGGAGTAAGAGATCGCGGATTCCGAAAAATCTACAATTGATTTTTGCCGAAGTATTATCTAAATATGGTCAAATCTCATATTCAAATTAAACAAATTATCACGAATAGGCCGATTCGGACTGAACCTCGTGGGAGGCTAGATATGCAAACCATAGGTTGAGTTCAATTTCCGAATATGCACCTCCATTTCCTGTTTCTCTCATCAGGCCTTACTGGATGCGCACATAGATTGCATTTACCCTGTCGAATCTCTCGCATTTCCCGTGTCTCTCTTCCCTCTCTCGCACTACCTCGAGAGGGTGGGGAGGGGGAGGGGTGGTTGCTGGGGTTGATCTATCTTGTTGGCCCGCCATTTCCATTTTCCCAGTCTGGCAGGGTGCATTAGACTCGAATGAATTGGCCTTCCTAGAATCTTGGCATACATTATCGTCAGCTCGCCATTTTTCATTTTGTTCTTGGAAGTATAGATCAAGATGCAACATTTTGAGAACGAAATCTGAATCTCGTCAACGTGCGAAGCATTCTCCATCTTCATTATATAGCAGTTCCATTTCCTTCTCCGCGAAAGATTTAGGCATTGCAGTGCCGGTGAATTCCACCTTGCACGTTGTCGGAGATTCGCTGGTGCGAAATGGGAATCTGTGAGAGTAAACAGCTAAAGGAGCAAAGGAGGATCAATCGACAGATCGAGAAGTGATTTCAATTCAGCAGTGATGTTTTAATTTACTTTTTTTTACTTTGGCCTTGACATATCGAGTGAAAGCCCCCTTATCCACACAGATGATATCCAAAATAAAAGGCTCATTCATCGGTCTAAATAATACTATTAGGTTGATTCATAATTTTCGCTCCAATTTCACGCCTGTCGTTTTTGAACTATTATTTGCTTCGAACTTTAACAATTCTCTCATACTTTTTTGCATGATATTGGTACATGTGCGCTCTCCATAGCGCACCTATACTCATACATGATCAATCGATTCTACGGGAATGCCAAAGACTGAAATTCCAAAAACTTGAAATTTGCCACAAACTATTTGATTGAATGGTATTGATTGCGTATTCATGATGGCGCCACAACAACACTATTTTCGTAAAGTACTTTGAATGGGCATTCTTATAGTCGACGTGCATCGGATCAGCCTTGAAACTGCCTGACCAGATAGGCAGGAATTCCATAGTTCTGAGTTCTTGAATATTGCGGAATTTGTTTCTTGGAGCTGCGTATTTCTGATGATCGAGCTAGTGGTCTTAAATTTATCAGAAATGGAAGAGCATAGCATGCGGATGCTATCAAAAAATAATAGTGGAGATTCATCACTCCATTCAAAAGCCACATTTGGAATGAAGGCAAAATCGAAATTTGGTGGCCGGTTTCGCTAATTTTGACTACGCCTGCTCTCCGAGACAGTATGAAATTCCGTTTTCAAGTGTTTATCGGAAACATTGAACCTTACTTAGTGACTTAACAAAAATACACCGCTTGTATCACTTTTGTTTTTTTTAAGCGACGGCTTGAACACACCACTCAAAATCCGGTCAATTCGTCACTTTTTCAAAAAAATATTTTTTACTGCAGAACGAAGTGGAATTGATTCACATAAAACAGTTAATTTATGTGCGCCTATTGTCACTCAAATAATGCCGAAGTAGTCATAAACACAAGTGAACCACAAGCGAGTAAACTATAGAAAAGTGTTGGAGCAAAAATTATGAATCAACCTGATAATAACGTAAGGGTCAAGTGGGAAATGCAAAATGAGCTTACCAGCTAAGCTCAAGATTTTCTGAATGTTTGATCTGCATTGCAGGGAACTCAATCGGACGAGAAGTGAACCGCAGATCCAGAGGATTCTTATCATGGGTACGGTTCGGATGTTCCATAAACCGGCAATGTAATTTTCGTACAACTTAGATATTCGAAAAATATCTCAAAAAGTACAATAAACGAATATTTTCAAAACACAATTCTTTATTTCAATATCTCAGGGCCTGATGGAAGCGGGAAGACCACACTTTTCAAACAAATATAGTAAGTTTCATTTTTTCTCGATCATTGAAATCATAGTATAATGTCACTCCTAGAAGAAGATATTTTCAGTCTCTTCTACAGAGGACTCATGAAGGAGAAAAAGGATGAAATGAGAGTTGTTTGTCATCAGCAAAATATTTCACTTGAAATGTTTTTGTTTAGATCATCACAAACTACACCATTCAGAATATGATAACACTGTGCGATAACATGGAAACATTGAGAATAAACCTGATAAATCCTCGATTGAAAGTAAGTTCAATATTGTCATTATGCCCATGTCCAATGAAATCATTCGTCGAACAGAAATAATTCGAATTGCAGGATAAGATTGAATTCCTTCGACGATATTCAAGCGAACCCAACTTTGATACGAGACCGATGAATAACGAGGTACGAAAAAAGAACCTCCTGAAACATAAAAATCTGCGCAGGTCCGAGATGCCATCAAACATCTATGGGCTGATGCAGGAATTCGAAAGTGTTTCGAGGCAAGAGAGAAGTTCCACTTATCCGATTGTGCAGAATAGTGAGTTCCGCAAATTATTTTCAAACAATTTTTAAAAATTTGAATATTTTTAAAATTCTTTGACAATTGGGTGACTGATTTTAGTTTCTTCGATCGTGTAGACAAGCTTGCGGATCCCGACTATCAGCCCTCAGACCAAGATATTCTCCATTCCTCGACGTCGACCAGAGCAGTGAACACGCTGCATTTCACCTGGAGGAACATCAAATTCGAGTGAGAAGTCAATTCGATAAGACCACATTTGTCATACATAGTATTCGTTGCAGGATCTACGATGTGGCGTGTCGACGATCGGATAGGTACAAGTGGCTTCACTGCTTTGATAATGTGAGAATAGTTTGAAATTTTTATTTTTAGCGATACTTTGTTCTGTTATACCTTAGAGGCATTTCTGCTAAATATTTTACTGACTTGTTCAGGTCGCCGCACTTGTTTTTGTGGTAGACATCTCAGTGTACGATCAGGTTGACGAAGATAAAACTGTGAGTCTTTGAATGAGTTTTTTTCAAATTTTCTGTATAGCGATGAGAATCGCATATCTTCATTACAGAATCGTCTGACAAGAGCCCTTGAGCTTTTCGATCAGATTATTATATCAAAGCATTTCAAAAATTCTTCCGTGTTTATTTATCTAAATAAAACTGATCGTTTTCGCGCCAAAATTCAATCCGTGCCCCTTACAGTTTGCTTTCCCTCCTATAAAGGTGAAAAAAATCTAAGAGAAAAGAATCGATGGGGAAAATTTCAGGATATTCTAACTACCATGAAGCTCTCGATTACATTGAAAAGGAGTTCATCAAACTAAGTGGAGAAAACAGAACAGTATTGTTTTTGTTTTTCAAATTCCTATTTATATTATTCATTCAATATTATTTTTCAGGATCTTCATTTTCGCGATATCACTGCTACGTTATTTGAAGAGGTTAGTGTCTGCATAAGTGAGCTATCTTCGAATATAATCCATTCAGGGTACGAAAGTCAATAACTTAATCGATTTCGTCGTTAGAAGAAATTTTAAAGACAGTGATTTGTGAACGGAATATGAAATTATTCAATCGTCAACTCAAAAATTGTATTAAAATCCTCCATAAAAGTACTCATTTAAAACACTCGATCATGAATAGAGAGAGGAAAGGAGAGATAGAGAGGAAGGAAGATGGAGAAAGAGATCCAGAGAGGGGGAGAGGGAGAGTGAGAGAGAGAGAGAGTGAGGGAAAGGGGGGAAGAGGGGGGGGGGCTGTATTTCGTGCTTCGCTCATCGTAACCGGTAATTATTTTTTGTGGTTCCACTGCAACTGCGCTGTTTTCTTTGCACTTTACTTAAAAACTTTGCACTTTTGCACTGTTCACTGTTTTCGCTCTTGCAAAATAACCGATCTCGAATCACGCGTTTCTCTCCGTTTTGCTGCTGTCCTTTCCTTCCCACTTCATACACCGCAGCTGTGAGCTAGATTGCTCCAATCGCGATTCAAATGCCATCGACGAATCCATTAGAAGGTTTGAATTATGGAAACGAAATGGAAGCGCAGCCCAGATCCTCCATGGAATGGTGCAGTATCGATTGATGCTACTGCCAGCATTCATGAATCTTGTTCCAATTTCTCGCACAACTCTTCAAGTGGCGCAGTTGACGGAACAGGCTTTCGCTGTTAAGTGCTGCCAAAGTCTTGAACATGAGACAGGTAGCGTAAAGGAAGCAATGCGTTCAGCTACTCAACCTATTTGTTTTCACTGCATCGCAAATTCCAAAGTAGTTGATGAATATCAACTAGCAGACTGATCAATATTTTGACGTCATTGTCAAATCAGAGTTGTAATCCATTTCTTGTTCATTTGATAAAATTTATTAAAGACTACCCTTGAAAGACAAGATTTGTATTCCGAAAGAATGATGCATGCAAATTTTAACAGCAGTCCAGTTCGTGATATTGCATTCATTTACACGACATCTCTTTCTTCCTAATCATGTGTGGGCGATACCACCGCGGGAAGTTGTTCCCTCAAGAAGAACAGTCTTGTTCTCAGTCTTCGAGAGAGAAGGACGAGACAGAATGGGGCCGCGTATGTAGCCAGACCGTTGACGAGTGGATACTGAACGAGTTTCAGAAATTACAACGAAATAATTGTACAGTTACAACGTTCCTATTCTGCATGATATACTTGCGAAATTACACTATCAAATCACGTAATATATTTCATCCTTTGAGCATCATCTAAATGGGAGGCTTGATTCGAGCGAAGCTATCTAACAGAAAATGAAAGTCCTCTAATTCGTTGCATACCAATGGAAAGACCGAATCGTAGAGCTCGCTGCGGTTGAAGTGTGCCGAAGCAAGGATTAGAAACTGAAATTCATTGCATATTTATCAGCACACTTCCCCTTTGGGTCTAAGACTACCACTTCGGAAGTGACTTATTATGCGGTCAGAGAGGGGAAGGAGTTCTCAGTATGAAAATAATTGAATGCGGAATGATCACTTTCTCACTTGGTGAATTGCCTTGATAAAGTGGGAGAGTGAGCAGATGACGACAACGATGAAAATATTCCTCTGCTGGATGAGGATCAGACGAGAAGTGAAGGAGGAGAACTATGAAAATTATTTGGTTTGGTTATTTTCGAAGATATCTCAATGTTTGAACTTATGTTCTGAAAACGGTGGGGAAAAATTGGATAAATGTGGCGATATGAATTACATGTCTTTGCTTGTGTAATTTCGTTATTTTGCACACCATGTTACCTCTATCATTCGTCTCATTCGGTACATTTCCCTACTGGCGAGAATCGTGAAGATGCTGTTACATATTATGTAGAGCGAGTATGCAACTACCGCCTCCACCTTTTGCACCTGCACATTTCATTTTTTCACCAATTCAACATATTTTTTCGTTCTCGACGAGCGCAAGTTCATTGATAATACTAGCAATGCAACTCACCATTAACCACTCTCTAGAAAGGCCGGATATTTTGTCGACCCCGTCCACTTTGCTGTAAACAAACGAGGCTGGCCAGGTGGAGATCGTTTCGAGAAGGGAGATTGCAAACTGAGCTAGAAGTACTCGGAATATCGTTGCACGCGATAATCCCTATAAGAAACTTTTATAACTAGAAGGAATGTAGTCATTTGTTTGCCATGTCGGCGAAATCTCTACGGCGGAGAAGGAAATAACGATGAATGGCAATGGTGGCCTTGCCAAACGTGGCACCTGTTGCACCGAACGCGTTAGACGCCTGTATTTGACAATATTGAACAATGAATTCTTTTGTGCATTTCATTTGTCAAGAACACCTACTGAGCACAGAACTTACATATAAAATCTTGTAGAAGCGATAAGTCCAATATTTCTCGTTAAATTTAAAGATCAAAAGTATTTCGAAGGAAAGAACGGTGATCACGCTGTAGACTCCTGAATAGGATGCATAAGTCTCGATAGAATCGCTTATTTATGTTATATTTGAATTCAATTTTCTTTCTGCTGAGGTTGCCCATCGATTGACTAACCTGTAGCGGTGAAAAATATGTAAAAGGCTGTCTTGAAGTGTTTTTCTGAAGCTGTTCCAATTCTCAATAGTATGTAAATGTAAATCGTGCAGAGGATCAAATCCGGATAAACAACGCCCCAGGCAACCATTGTTCTAAAATAATGAAATTTATTATACAAACACTCAATTCAGCGAATAAGTCACGTATCACGCAAACATTCGAAATCAAACCAATTGTTCAAACCAATTGTTACCGAGGAAGTGACTCTCGCCCGAGGCAATCCCATTCCAAGATAACAATTAGAGTTTGTGCTCAAGCTGAGTAGCTTACGTGCGATACTTAATCTTACGATTTTCGGAATCAATATCATACATACGAAATTATCCCCGCTCGTTGAAGTAGGAGAGTGGAATGTATGCATCTGCTGTTTCCTTTCTCAGAGAGTACGCCAAATGTTCACCTGCCACCTCATGTGCTTGATCTTATATGCATAGCAAACTATGTGATAATATGCAACATTGTCAGACATGCCGAATTCAGAGACCGACGTTTCCAAGTTACAAATCACATGACAAAGTACTGCTTTTTCACTGTGGACACATCACCATCAATGCTCGCTCAAATTGTTAGAAAGAAATGAAATACAGTGAGAAGCGAAATATTTATTCGCAAACAATGCTAAATCCCCGTTTCAATAGTTGGAACAACAATCGCTGTGCGTTTCGTACTGATACAGAATAAAAGTCTCGCTCTGAGCGTCGACGATAGGAGAAATAGACAGATGGGCGCCGAGTATGTAGCCAGTCCGTTCACTAAGGCGTATTGCAATGTATAGACTAGATCTAACTTCTTCCCACATTTCGAAAGAAATTTGTTCATAGCAATATCCTGAACACATGTAGTATTTCAATTTTTTGTTTGTTCGCACAACAATAAGCTATTTTCGATCTATTATGCCCACTAAGCAAACTGTAAAGTTTAATTCAATCCCTTTCATGAAAGTTCAAATCGTTCTCCATCTCATTACATTCACCCACTGAAATATCTAATCATCAACAATTTACTAACCCATTCATTCAATGCAATCGTGCGTTCCTTCTGATCGAGGATGGTCAGCATGAATATCAGGAGCTGAACAATATTTAGTTAGGAAAGAGATGCATCCACGTAAACATAAGTTGCAACCAATCATCGGGGGGTCTGTGAACTCATGACCCTACGGGTGCATGGATACGTGATTTTGACCGAAGTCTAGCCAGAAATGAGCAGGAAAAGTCGAACCTGGTGTAGCGCTTTGATAAGATGACTGATCGAGCACACTGTCACGACTATGAACAATCTTCGCTGCTGTACGAGAATCTTTCGAGAAGCGGGAGTTTTGTCCTGGAATTATTAGAAAATATAGAAAAAAAATACCCACTATTAAAATGGTATCAAAAATAATGGTATTTAGCAATTTCTTTTTACATGATACAACACAATAACCCATACCTCCAGCATCTCTCTCATTCTGTACAGTTCCCTGCTCGTGAGAACAGAAAAGATACTGTTGCAAATCACATACAACACGTAATTCGAAACCGCAAGCCCTTTTTGAATCTGTAAATTGTGTGTTTTTGACAGCTCATGGCATTATCTGAGGATGTATTTTCTCGAACAATTCCACTCAAATTACCAGTGTGGATGTATCCGAGATACTCAGGATGTACTCGATTCCATTCACAGTTGTGTAAGTAAACGAAGCAGGCCAAATGGAAACCGTTTCAAGAAGGGAAAGCACGAATTGCGCCACCAAAACGCGCACAATCACGGGTCTCAGTAGCGTCTGAAATAGAAAAGTAAAAATAAAGAAAGCATGACAATTTTCGAAAAAAATGCTAACCTTCTCAGCAAAATCTCGTCGCCGCATTACGAAATAGCGATGAACTGCGATGGCCGCCTTGCCAAATGTGCCTCCCACGGATCCAAACGCGTTTAGCGCCTACAAGGTTCTTTGTAACCATAAAACAATTATCAGACTGGTAAACTTACAATAAGAGGTTTGTAGAAATGATATGTCCAGTACAATTCAGTGAAATTGAAAACATTGATAAATTGATATGTGATAACAGTGATGATTGAGTAGATTCCTTAATGACTCTGTTGTTAATTAGAAGAGGATTACATCCAACCGGTAGAGATGAAAAACGTGTAGAAAGGCGTGTGGAACCGTTTCTCTGGCGCTGTCCACACTCGCAGTAGGAGATATACGTACAGTGAGCACAGGACCAGATCAGGCAGGACCTCTCCCCAGACAGTCATTGCTTATTCTGAACAAAACCTCGTAGCGCGTAGCAAAAACGTGGGAATGTGAGGATAAAAGTTCAGCTGTCTGAACACTGATCGACTTCCGCAGCGGAAATTAGCGCTTTCTTAGAAGGCGTAGTTAGTAATTGCATTGCTAAGAGTTCTGCGAGACCGATAAGTGGAAATGGAAGAGATCCCGAACAATGGAGGGCAGATAATGCACCTTTCCATGGTGCTAAAGTGCATAATTTGTCCATTACTATTATAGTGCAACGTGCTGGTATGTGAAGGCAAAAATAAATAACGCAATTTCAGTAGCAATGGCGGAATTTCCAATTTCCGACATAGCATGTCACCGGGAAAGATCAAATTTGCTCGCCATACGTTTGTCTGGGCCCGATAGTTCAGCTTATTTTTGCGTAGACACTCTAGTCCTGGCAGTCAAATTTTGTGCCAGTAAATTATCGATACGAGGAAATGATTTTTAAAAAATAGTAAATATTCACGACTCGTGAATCTCGAGATGCTCGATGAACGTGAATCGAATAATCTTTGACTTTTTGAGAGATTAATCAAAGTTTTATTCGCAAAATCAGCATCACTTCATGGGCCCATATCTTGTGTTGTTGCACCAATCGAGGGTTTCTTTCCTCGTAAGCAGAAGAAGAGTCTCGCTCTGAGGGTCGGCGAGAGAAGAACCAAAGAGATCGGAGCAGAGTAGGCTGCCAATCCGTTCGTGATTGGGTACTGCAATGGTGGAGTCGTGTTTGAAACCTTTACTTTGCTTAAATGTGCAATAAAAATTGAAAAGTAGGTTCCAAAATCCACGACATTCATGATGGCACAAAATGACGCCTATTCTTATTTCTATCCTTAATTCAGAGGTAATTAGATTCCACGTGGCCTTTAGCTACGAAACGTTTTCTTGTCCAACTTTCTCACAGCTCACCAGCATGTTGAGCGTAATTGAGAGTTCAAATAGATTGAGGCTGGTAGCGATGAACAGAAGGAGCTGAACAATGACAATTTTTGAAAGACCCTGTTACACTCCCCATAATCGTACTGTACGAAAATACCTGTTGAATCGCCTTGAACAAGTGGCTGAGGGAGCAAACAGTGACGACAATGAACATTTTTCGCTGCTGAGTGATGATGGTTCGAGAAGTGGCTGGGCTATACTGCAATCGAAACAATCTCAGTATTCAAAGGAAACGAATAATTGGAAAACAGGGACAGTTTCTATAACCTCAATCATGTCTCCCAATCGATACAACTCTCTGCTAGTTAGAATCGTGAATATGCTGTTACAGATTATGTATACCGAGTACATTGTGACCGCGAGTGCCTTTTGAATCTGAAAAGTGTGATTTCTCAAAAATTCAAGAACTCGAACGAACCAATGTATTCACTTGTGATATTCCGGCGATTCTTTCGATTCCATTCTCATCTGCGTATATTAAAGAGGCGGGCCAGATTGCAGTTGTGTCCAGAAGGGAAACGACGAATTGGGCCAGCAATACTCGCACAACCGTTTTCTTTCCAAACGCCTGTAAAATATGAACAGATGAAGCAACAAGTTACATATTTTGAATCTGATTGTTGAGAATTTCACCTTCTCAGCGAAATCTCTGCGTCGAATGACGAAAAAGCGATGAATATATATGGCAGTCTTTCCAAACGTCGATCCTGTTGTTCCGAATGCATTTAGAGCCTGCAAAATAAGTATTGTGCTAGCACACACTTGCATAATTTGAGAGGGGCCAAACTATTCTGAACTCACCATGAGAATCTTGAAGAAGTGGGACGTCCAATGCTGTGTAGTGAATGGGAAAATATACAAAAATTGGAAAGCAATAACTGTGAATAAACTGTAAACTCCTGAACACAATTGATAGCCTCAACTAAATTTCAATTTTCTCTAAATCTCATGTTTTTCATTCGCTAAATCAACATACCAGTTACGCTGAAAAATAAATTGAAGGTTGTTTTGAGCCTTTTATCAGAAGCAGTAAATAATCTGACTAGGAGATATACATAGAGCGAGCCAAGTACAAAATCAGGAAGAATAGCTCCCAACGATAACATCACACATCTGAGTAATCTGAAAGTGCGCATGCAGGATAAATAATCACGCGTTGCGAGAAATCAAATTAGTGGCTCAAATTATCAAACAAAAATTTGTGTAATACCCTATCTCACAGTATAGTACAACTCGGCGTGGATGTAAACTAAATTAATGCGATATCAGCCGCAACGTGTCGACACATTCGGAGATAATTCATTTTCCGGAAGTAATCATTTCGTAAGATATTGGTTTGTCCATTCAGCAGAAATGTTCACATCCATTCAGCAGAAATGATCTGCGCCATATGATTCCAATACCCTTTTCTTTGCTTCAGATTAATTTTGTTTCTTCGGATATTTTCAGTTTTATCATTATCATTTAATATGTTGCATAATCAATGTAACAAATGACACAAGGAGGTTTGTGAGTTCATTTCCTATTTAGCATCAGTTGACTGTTTCTCAGAACGGCTATTTGAACGTCGTTCTTGCACTCGAATAATTTCACTTGGCAGTACTATTGCGTTAGCCAATGCAAATACGAATGAGGTAGTGGAGATTGCTTGGCAAATTAGAAGGGTCTGCAAGTAAATTTTTATAGAAGTTGTTTTCGATTGTTCTGCCATTTACCTTCCTCAATGCGTTGAATAAATCGGCTGAATCAGTGCTTCCGCCTAAGAAGAGATCAGTAATCTAAAATGTGCAAATAAACAGTGAAATTTCTCATTTGTGTTATGATATTTGTTTTGATGGATCGATAATGCCCTTTAGAATCAATTAATCCTCACCAATCCTACTATGAACGGAGCCGGTCCATCCCCAGTGATACACATGAGAATATTCATGATGGAGAGAGCGGCTGCTCGTCGAGTGGAAGTGATCACCATCTGGATTTACTTCTTATTCAATCCTATTTGTTTTTGTTTTGATGTTTTGAATAAGAATAATGGAGCTTACCAGGACGATCTCCGTATCGAGTGGCATGATTCCGGCTGATAGCAGAGTACCGAGCGAGGTGAGGGCCTGAGAATGGCAGTATAGAGATTTCATGAGTAGATCACTCACAATGGCTGAGATCATCTCTTTATCGATTAGGAGGAGGAATCCGAAGACAAAGGGAGAACTGAGGGTGCAGCAGAGGGCTGAGGAGGAAGTAGGAATAGTCTAGTTAATTTTGAACAACTATTTATCTAAATGTTTGTTCTGGAGAATGGCGACACTATTAGAAGTGATAAACTAACCGACTGTGAGGGCTGGAGCACGTTGCGATTTTGTGAAACAGAATTTTCCATCTCGCCACATCTGCAAATTAGAGAAGTATGTAATCGGTGTAAAAGCAGGCTCTATTATCATAATGTTTCATCTAAAACGGATTTAGGAACTGAATAGATTTTGTATCTAAACGTTATTATTAGGTTGATGCAAAAGTCTTGCGGTTTTTTGTGTCCGTACTTTGAATTATCATAATTCTCTCGTCTCAAATCACAATGACTAACAAATGTAGCAGTGTTTAGAGGTATGCTTGTACTTTACATGCACACATTTCAATCAATCTGATATCTCAATCAACGCAATAAATTATGATAAACCCAATTGCAATTGATGCTCAAAATTTTGCATTCAATGTATTTTACTGGATATTTGTTGGCAAAATTCACGAAACCTGCCCATACTGATGTCTGAGAAGTATCACGTATACCCTTTCAGAAAATATGTTTCAGCTGTGTATCGATTAAGTTTTAACCTAATTACATGCTATTGAAAATATACTGTCGACGATGGCTACATGAAACTTGTTCGGATTTTTTGCATCGAATACCAAGCATACAGGCTTCACTATGAGTGCGCTATATTCATCCACCAAGAGGCTTTATTCTCTGAAAAAATATTGGCGCCTGCATCTTTCTCGTTTCAGAAAATTTTAATTTCTCATTTTCCAGAAATATGCGAAATCAACATAAAAAATACAATATGTAGTCATTTACAGATCAACACATTTCTCAAAAGGATGTAACTTCCATCAACCATGAGAAAAAGTATGTATAGGGTAAAGAGGGGAGCTTCATATATCCACCAGGAATTGAGCATTCATGCTTCAGAGGAAACAGAATATTGCAAAATGTGTCGTTTTCGATGGATAAATTTTCGCAATTTTAACTTTGTCCTGCACTCGCCTCTCCGATTGGGCAATGCTGATAGGGTGCGCATATGAAAGAGTATGCAAGGCCTCATTAGTAATTAATATACGGAAGGTCATCGGTCAAACTGAAAGGAAGATGGAAGATAAAATATCAAAAAACCGCAAGACTTTTGCATCAACCTAATAGATAAATTGTGAGAGCCGACCTCGGAAAAATTAACGAAGATCATCGAGCCCAAAATTGAAGCAACGCAAACACAGGCACTGGAGATGCCCATCCATCTGAGAATATCTTATTGAAATAATGAAAAGGTCAAAGATCCACTCACGACCCGAACTCGACTCCATGGTATATAGCAGGATCATTATTCGTACTGTTGATAGCAGAGCCGATGAGAGTGGCGCTCCACCACGAGAAAGCCCCTACAGAGAAGAAAATGAAATAAAGAGCAAATTCCATTTCAAGTAAATTACTCCTCTTGCATTTTTATTCAGCTTGGAATGCTAACCGAGGTAGAAGTTGAAGAGGAGAGTGGGCATTACAGCGAGCCAGAACGACTTTCTGCAGAAACCAAAGATCAATCACCATAAGGGAATTTTAACGAACACTCTGAAGATGCTGAATAGGTCGTGCTTTACTGACGTTGTATTGGCCTGAGAGGCTTCCTCGAGACCTCCTCGAATTGGTTCCTGTGATAATTATTGAAATGTATGGAGAACAAATAGCCCAACCTCAAGGAGGAAAATGGACAGAAAAAGTAGGAGAATGGCGATAATTGGACATAGCCGGAGGGCCCAAAGGAAGTAATCGGACTGCACGAGGGATGAACCGAAGGCGATCGATGAGGAACTAAAATATGATACGCAATTCACGAAAAAATGTGAGATAAGCTTGAAAAGTGAAGATTTTACTCACGATCCAACAGGCAGCGACATGTAGAAGATCATGAGGGAGGAACCTCGTGCAGCTCCTGGAAGCAATATTTGATCTCTGCCAGGATCGTGATCTACCTGTGAAGTAATCGGCGAAGAGCGAGGGCGCGAGGGCATTCACTGCTGCCAGACCGATGGAAGTGAGAGAACGAATGGTGATGAAGAGCCAGAACATCTAAAGCTGATTGCTTAGGAAACAATTTTCGTTTTTTAAAACAATATCTGATTTTCAAAATGAAGAGATCTTTTAAAATTGAAGTGATTTTACTAACATTCGACGGAATGAACGAAGAGGCGATCATGAAGACAATCCAGAAGAGTGTGGAGACGAGAATTATCCTCTTCCTGAAATTATCTTTCTCAATGCATCCATTCGTCCTCTCCCACCTGCTCATTCTATCTCCGATCGCTCCCACTACGAGCAGACAGACGACGTAGACGACGATGTAGCCAGTCTGCAGCAGTCCTCCCCATGTATTAGAGATGGAGTAGTAGCTCTCCAGACGGGGAAGAATTCCTGCCACCGACATACATGAACATACTAGGGAGAACTCAGATTATTTATTCATTCATTCATTCATTCATTCCGTTAGGTAAGATTGCAAAAATAACGAAAGGGTCTACAAAAAACGGATGTCCCCCAATTATTGATTCAATGGCTAAAGCATGCTTGACCTACCCGCAGTGACGTATCGATCGAACATCATGAAGAGACTGAGCAGGGTGAGAATGACGACGGAAACGACTCGACGCCATTGAGGAATTGGCGATTCTCGGATCTGAATCTTAATTTCCGCATACCTGTTTTACTGTAAACATATTTAGTAAAATCGAATGATATTACCTTGGGAATAGAGCCGTAATCGAATTCTTGCGATGTTTCCATCTTTGATGAATAGCGTAGACTTCTCGAGCTACTGAGGAGGGAGTGTCGCGCAATCGCGTTTTTAAGGACGGAAGATCGCCAGTGAAACAGCTTATCTGTATGGCTTGCGCGCAGTCATCTCTGAACTGTGAGTAGATGAATCATTTCGCATTGTAAGCTTCATTCCACTCTTCGGTGTAAACAATCTGTTCCTTTGATCGCCAACTCCGTTCTCTTGACTTTAGAGGAGTTCCTCTCTTCACTACTGTTTATTCTTCAACGTTCTTGAGGTAAATAGAGTGTGTGTAGAGTGGAACCTGAGTCACCTATGGAGAAAGCGGGTTGGATATCAGTTGAGACTACAGAAACGGACCGCCTACTACTGAAGGGGACCACATTGTCACCAGCACTGGGTACGAACTGGGTCCGTGGGTAACACTCACTGACTACGAAATCAAATAGAGTGATTCATTCTCTTCTTTTTCTTTCCAATGGTGAATTTGAGAATAATATTTTAACAGAACAATTTTTGAATCGTCTCGGCAATTTTTGTTGAAGTAGGATTCACATCAAAACCGCTAGGCTCGGAGAGCTCGAGGAATGATAGGGTACTCTGAGAGAGTGCATAAAATCAACAATAAAATCAACCGTGTGAATCTAATGAAATATTTTTAATGTGCATTTCGACAGTGTGCTACGGTTTACGATTGTCTCAAGATTTTGATGTCAGATTGCTCTCGCCAAAGTTGCTGATAGCTCTCCTTTAATCTTCTATACTTTATCGCATCTACTAGAATATACTATACCACAAATCGACTATACGAACATAACTACATTCGAAAAATGCATTCAAATATACATATCCACATTCCCCCACAGTATATCACAAATAGGCTATACAATAATGTGAACAGAATAACTTCAGGGGAGTACGGGGATCTTCCTATCCTTAGCCTTCTTCTTCTCCGGCTCTTCCTCCTTCTTCCTCATCTCGACTCTGGCGACTCTCTTTCCCAATCTCTCCATCTTCTCCTCCATTGCCTCCATCTTTACTTCGAACTCTGCCATTCTCCTCTCGAAGGCGATCTCCCTCTCCTCGAGTGCCTTCTCCCTCATCGCCAGTTCCTCCTCTCTCGATGCGTAGTTTCCGTTCACAGGCTGTGCAGCGTAAGTAGACAGAGGGTGCATCGGCTCGAACTTGGGGGCCGAGCCATCGGCTTTCTTGACCTGGACGAAGGCGGATAGGGGGTGCATGGGCTCAGGAGCAGTCGGGCCGACAAAGTCGCCGAACTCTTCCGACCCGGTGCTGGAGACGGAGAGGGCGTTGTCTTCTCGGCAGTCGTCGTAGCACCACGCATCCTCTCCCTCCGGTGATTCGGTCGACTCCCCGTCGTCATCCTCATCATCATCATCATCATCATCGCTGTCGGGGATGTAATCATCTCCAACTTCCCAGTCGTGCTCAGCGTCGATGAAATCGTCATCCTGCAATTATAAAGCAGTTAAAATTAGCGCAGACGATCAGTTACAATCGTAGTTTTTTTAATTCTCGAAGGACCTCTCTAGTTGTGAACCTCCTGAAATAATTGTAAGCCTTGTACTCACATCATCTGAGGTCAGGGGATGCTTGACCTTCGCTTCCACCTCCTCCCACTCTCCTTCGCTGTCCGTGCGATACTCATCCTTTCCAGCCTGCAATATGATATGTTCGATGCATTGCCTCCGTTTTATAGAATGAATGATTATCATAGTTTCCCACGCCGGCGGCGACCCCCATGACCCCCTACTCATGGTTACGCACTGCGCCCCTCGAATAGTGGGGCGCAGTGCGGAACAACGTATAGGGGGGGGGGGGGTCATGGTCAAAAATCGATCGGTAGGTCAGTGGTAGGTCAAGACTAGTTACCGTACCCAATCGATAGTACAGTACTCCCAGATACCGTATATCACTACCGTAATCCCCAATTATCGCGAACTGACTTTATTTTTAAAAAGCCCTGGTGCCATGTCTAATCGATTCTACAGTACCCAAGTGACTACCGTAACCCAGTTCCTTGGGTCAGATCAAGTTCCTTGGGTCAAACATTTTTCTAAAAATTAAGAATTGATCATTAAATTACTTCAAAGTATCCTAAAGTATATATCATTACTGTATAATCATTTAATAATCGATTTGGGATTTTTAGAAAAATGTTTGACCCAAGGAACTGGATCTGACCCAAGGAACTGGGTTACGGTAGTCACGTGGGTACTGTAGAATCGATTGAGAACGATATCAGGACTTTTTAAAAATAAAGTTAGTTTGCGATAATCGTGGGTTACGGTAGTGGTATACGGTATCGGGGGTACTGTACTATCGATTAGGTACGGTACCTAGTCTTGACCTACCATTCACTTACCGATCGATTTTTGACCATGACCCCCTATACGTTGTTCCGCACTGCGCCCCACTATTCGAGGGGCGCAGTGCGGAACAACGTATAGGGGGTCATGGTTTGAAAACACCTCGCCGCCAGTGTTGGGCAACTATGATGATTATATGTCGACAATAATGCTAATTTAACTGAACACCTTGATGAATTGTGCATGATGAAGAATCTACCTTCTCATCGTCCACAGCATTCATGGCGTCGAGTCTCGACGCGAGTTCCCTCATATTCGCCTCGAGAATCTTCTCATGCTCCTTCCGGGGCTGCGGTAGTCGGCATGCATATGGTCGCAAATGGCTATCAAATCCAGGTCGTTCCACCTCCGTCGCTTGGCCGTACGCAGCGACCTCCACAGGCAGACCGAGTGGAAGTGGTGGGGCAGGCACCCAGGGTGCATTTGGAAGAAGCCGCTCAATCCCGATCTCGCGCAGCTTCCGAGCAAGACACGATCGATCCTGCTTAAAAGAGAGATATGTTAGGGTTGAAGTATTCCTTTTACCATCATAGATAAATCTTACTAAATTGCCCCTTCCTAAACCACTTCGCCGGCACTGATCGCTCACGTTGAGTATTGAAGGTGGGAGGGTGTTGAAGGGAGGAGAGAAAAGGAAAGAAGGATCGGGGTCGGTGAGCATCGCTTCCTCCTCCTCTGGTTCAGCTGCTGCTTCACGTCTCTTCTGAAAAAGAGAACTGTTGCATTTTGCGTTGTATTTATTGAGTATATAATATCGTACATGTTAGCGAATTCAGAACGGCCACCGAGAGGCACCGAGAGATTTTCCATTTCTGGCTCTCTGCGAAAAGGAAATTTTGAAAGTTGTGGTTGTGCTCATATTTTTTATCATGGTCGATTTGCCGGAATCGACCCGGACATGTCCGGTCAATTATGGCTAGAAATCGATTAATCGAAAGCAAACAATTATGATGCGATTACGGTATTTTGGAAAACTCACCAAGCTCTGTGAGCTTTCCAAAATACCGTAATCGCACCAAAATGTTTTGTATTTGATTTATCGATTTCTAGCCATAATTGACCGAGCATGTCCGGGTCGATTCCGGCAAATCGACCATGATAAAAAAATATGAGCACAACCACGACTTTTAAAATTGCGTATTCGCAGAGAGCCAGAGAATGAAAATTTCTCGGTGCCTCTCGGTGGCCGTTCTGATTTCGCTGACATGTACGATATGAGATTCCACTATTGCCCGCTTTCTCACCTCAAGGGGATTCTGCAGGCTCCACGCCACGATTTGTTCTTTGCTGAAGAGAGAATTCCCGGCAGTAGGAGCCTTCTTCTTCTGCATCTCAGCCAACTCATTCTGGTAGACGGAGAATGCATCGCCCTTCTCCTCCTGTTCGAATGAAGGCAGTGCAGTTGCAGTGGGCTTACGAAGCGCTCCTTCCTTCTGAAGAAGGAGGACTTAATTGGAAACAGTGGTTTCAAAAACGAAGTTTCATAAACGGCATTGTAATCGCCGAGAAAACTCGAAAAAAATATAAGTTCTGTAAATGTTGCCCATTCGTATTGATCACCTGCAGCGCCTGGAGTGCAGATGCTGCGCGGAGCTTTGCATCGGCAGCCTTCTCCTTTGTGGTTTTCTTCCTCAGTAAAGGAACTGCAGCTGGCTTCTTCACTTGAAGATTGGTTTCAGCCTTTAGAGCAGCCAAAGATAGGTTGTGCACCTGAAAAACATTGAATTGTTTAGAATCGCTTCGTCAATATCGAGAACCTGAAAAAATATGTTTAACGAGTTAATGTATCGAACCTTCTCTTCCAAGGTGTTCTCCAATCTGAATTCCGCTGTTCCTGTTGCCTGTAGGTCGACCTTCTCCTTCCTCATTTCCATTTCCTCTGAGGATAATAAAATTGGAATTGGATTCTGAATAAAATACTATTCTCCGCGAGATCACAGAAACGAATTGGTCGTACCTGCCGCGTAAGCTGCAGCAGTCCAGTCTTCAGAATGGGTTCTCTGCAGCGGGATATCGGCTGCAGAGGCTGCAGCCTGCGATTCGTTAACGACAACGACGAGAAGAACGCGCGGCGACTTGCCGGGTCTAAAAAGGGATAGTTCTCGATTTGTCATCTTGTGGTTTGGAGTGCCCAAGAGCATATCGCTGTATGGATACATCAGGACGCTTTTGGGATTTGCATATATCTGATTATTGATCTTTGATCTCTTATCTCACTTCGTTCTCGTAGCCATTGCGAAGTCGACAGCAGCGAAGAGGTCATCTACAGTATCCAGAACGATATCCGAGTCCTCGTCTGGAAGATTGATTTAGTTCAAATGATTGGTCAATCCTGTCCTCACGTATGTTTTTATCCCTCGTTCGATAGGAATTCTTTCGGCTACATCATTTGTGCAACACCCTGTTTGACCCATTTCCTTCTTTCTCCTCAAACCCTCTAAATGGTGTGCTATCGAAAACTGCTGTTGACAACTTTGGCGAATACTTCCTAGCATCGTATTTTGAAATATATCAGGTTTCAGAATGCACTCCTTATCTGGCTTCTGCTATGAGCTATGACAACCCCCTCCCTTGATTATACCTAAAGACCACACATATCCAGAGCACTTTACAGCGTCTTGGGAGAAACCCTTCAATGACGTGGGGCTGATGAATCCCCAATTTCCTCCTCTCCTCTCTCTCCTAGTGAGTAGCACTCTCTGACACTCTTCATTCCACATGCTCTCTCTCTCCCTGAATTTAGAAGTGAGGGAGTGTGCGAGATTGAGAGTGCGGAGAGGGGAGGAAAGCAGGGCGATCATGTGACTCGTCTCTTCCCCTCTCTCAGCTGTATCGGGCACTCCGATTGAAGCCCAGATCAGAGTACATTCTTAGCCAATTGCTAAAGAGTCGATGAATTTTCAGTGCTGAATCACAGATAACCTATAAAAAACTTTGCGATCAGGGCTTCATAAACACTGTGGAGTTCTGAAAAATGGTCCACTTTTCATTGCGCGTAACATTTCTACATCTAAGGGTTAAAATTTCAACAATAGCCCCCAGGTAAAGTAAACTGCTGACCCTTCCAGAAGAGGTCGAATTCCTCACTGCCCAAGATTGAGGCCACCTTGATGCGCACGACTCGCAGCAGCTCCACATCGCGATAAGTTGAGGCGAAACTGGAAAAGCAACCGATATCTCATTGTTCTAAACTATTCGAAGACCTGTGATTCTACTAAAATACCGATGAAATAAACAGGAGGAGATCAACAGGAACTAAACCAGATTTCAGGCCACTATTCTTACTATTCTTGAAAACAATTCTTACCGATGCGTAGTTCCGTTGTAATCAAGCTTGAAGTTCACCCTGCTGGCCATGACCCTGAAAATATGCTCAAATTGGAGGAATAAACGGCAACAAAAAGGGGGATCGGCTGTGACCTCCCAGGAAAGAGTGCGAGCCAAACCCGTCTCGCTACCCCGTGCAAGCGAGTGTGTTTGTGGGTAGTGTGCGGAAGAGAGGAGAGGGGGAGAGGAGGGAGAGAGGGGGGAGGGGAAGAGGCAATCAATGTGTAGCCGCTAGATGGCAGCGAGAGAAAGAACGAGAGTGGACAGATGGAGAGATGAGAGAGGAGGAGGGGGAAGAGGGGTAGGGGTGGTGTAGGTCCTGGGGGATAGGCAGAGGACGATAAGGAGACCCCATTCGCTTGTTCACTACACATCGTAAAGGTTGCGTCTGCTAGTCAAGGCAAAGTAAAATGGGACTCTGCTCCTTGTTCGAGCTATCTCGATATGTATGGTGAGAGAGATATTGTGCAAAGAAATTGAGCTACCAACGCTAGTAGAGGTCATGCAAATCAGCAATCACGATCTATTTGACCAGTGCTATCGAGACGATACTCTTGGCTAGTACAGTGCATGATAGTGCTGACTAGGACGCACTATCAACTAATAACATGATCTCATTTTGTAAATAACCTCAAGTGAACATTCGCAGAATGTTGCCACAAACCGGCTGTCAATACCCAAATACCAAATGACGTTATGAAAAGGCAAATAAGAAGAAAAGAAAAAAATAAATGCTTTAGAACATTTCCGAAGGAGAAATGGGAGGAAAACGCTATTGTTTCATTCCAAAATCAGAGGGATGAATCATAAAATGACGGGCAAGGTTCAATTTTAGGAATATTTAAGCACGTGTGTTGCAAAAATGTTTGACTACATTTTTCTATAAACTTGTTTTAAAATGATTATACACGTTCTTCTGCTGTTTCGCAAAATGGATGGCAGTCTTGAGGTCATCAAACACGTCTTCGGACTCATCTTAAGAGTTTACGGAATTTATCGTTATTTAGAAAATGTAATCGATCATGTTTCAATAGTTAGGCTAAAGCTTCCACAGAATTGCCAGTAAATAAGAATTTATCGAAAATAATAAGCGCTGTGCTACGAAAGGCCAGACAACACACCTTCGACAACCTTCGGTCTAAAAGCAAATGTAAAATTTGAATACCCCCACCAGCTCAGTTCGAAGGCGTCATCTTTAACGATTTCGGATACGCTCGCACTGACTAAGTCAAATAGAGCTAAATTCGACGACGATGAGCCTAACATAAATTGTTCGTTCAGTATCATTCGTGCAAACGTAGACATCTCTCTCGCTAGGTGCTATCTCTCTCTCCCTCTCAGTTCCCTCCATTCATCACAAACCATTCTACTCGAGCAAATCGTGGCTAAACAACATCGATAAATCAATTACACAAAAGATTTTCCATTTGAATGAATTCTCATTAGAATATCGAAATCTCTCCTCCTCCATTCATTTTCACATCTATCTCTCATCTCAACCAGTCGACTATCGGGATGGTGCCGAATATTGAAGACCAAGAGTGGTACCACGGATTCCGCGCGCGCATGGACGCCATGTAAGCTTTCACCGTACCCCCTACCTAACCCACAGTACCCCGACCTGACCTACTGTACCTTACCGTATCTCAGGCGACTTATCGGATATACGCCGGGCAACTTCATGGTGCGCGCCACCGACACCTGCCCCGATGCTGAGATAGTCATCAGCGTATGTGACGACGACAAGAGGGCGGTCAACATCGCCATCAAGTATGGTAGATTGGGAAACGTCGACGCGTAGAATTCTCGATAAGCGACATTTCCTAGTGCACCAAATAAAGCAAAGGTTACTGTATCTCAGATTCGACGGTGGTTGGCATCTCGCGACGAAGAACCCGAATGTGCCAAGTAGGAACAAATTCCCCTCCATCGTGGCTCTAATTGAACACTATATGGTAAGCAGCTACCGTAATCCCTACTCACCGTAATCCTACCGAATCCTCTCAGGCACATGGCATCACGAGGACGGTCCACCTGACAAATGTCATCGCTCGCCCCATCTGGCAGCAGAGAAACGAAAATGTGATGTATGAGACGAAGGACCGTCTCGGAACCGGACACTTCTTCAACGCCTACAAGGGTACGGTGGACGCAGCGGAGGGGGAATGGGTCGATGCCAGGAGGGACTACGGAACTTTCCAGGTCTACTGAGCAAGGCCGGAGCAGAGCCACAAGATGTGGTAATCAAGATCTCGCAAGTGACTGCTGCAGACGCCGAGCCAGAGAAGGCCAAGGTACGGTATCACCTTCACCCTGGATACGGTACTCCACCTCCTCTGGTACCGTACCCTGCGTTAATGCCGTAAACACCTGGCGCAGCATCAGGAAGCGCGCAAGGAGATGATACAGGAGGCCCAGATCATGAGCTACTACATGCATAACAACATCGTCCAGGTATATTGTATCATCAGGATTCAGGGGATACCGTAGTCAATCAATCGATAATCTGTGCAGTTCATGGGCGTTGCTTGCGACAACCAGCCCGTGCTGGTCCTCATGGAATTCTGCGCAGGTTTGTGTGACTCTCGATCTCATGTGATCTCTCGAGAGGAGAGACGGGAGGCAGATTAAGGCGCTGATCTTTGATCTTTTTCGTTTCCAGGAGGTGACCTGCTTTCCCATCTACACAAGTTCGGCAAGGAAACGGAGGAGCAAGAGAAGCTGGTCTACCTCTACGAGGTACCGTACCCCGTCTCCTCCCCTTACCGTAACCTCTAAATGAATATCCTTCAGGCAGCAATGGGTATGAGTTACTTGCACTGCAAGAAGTCCGTCCACGGTAATCTCGCGGCACGCAACTGTCTTATCTCAAACAATGGCCGAGTCAAAATCGCAGACTTCGGTGAGTTACCGTAACCCGATCGATCAATGTATACCGTACGTTCAGGTCTCTCGAAGATGATGGATGCCGGGCAGTCGGAGGGCGCGACTAACAGCAGCAACGTCCTGCCGCTCGTGAGGTACGGAAACCCTCTGTCAATCGATCGATTACGGTATATAATTATCGATCGATTTCTCCTACAGATGGAGGGCTCCTGAGACGCTGTACCGGCCCGGAAACTTCACCAACCACAGCGACGTCTGGACCTTTGGAGTCGTGGCGTACGAGGTACCGTATCCCTCCCCACCTACCGTACCCGCCTACCGTATCCTCCCCTGCAGGTATTCTCGAACGGTGGCATGCTGTGGCCGGATTACCCGGTCAAGCACGTGGCGAGTCTGATCAAAAAGGGGAAGATGCCCTCGATGCCAGCCGGAACCCCGTTGTGTGTTTCTGGGGCGACTTTTCCCAATTATGTGCTTGCAGTTGACGATCGACAATGACCTACTGCAAACATGACGATCAATAGGATCGAGGGCGTTCATCGTGAATTCTTCCTCGAGTACGAGAACGAATGGTTCGAAGAATGCAGTTAGATCGATTGGAAGAACCCCCGCCCAGCAAGATTTCAAGAATAATCTTTACCCACCCTCAAACCACTCTCTTTTTTTCGATAAAAATGGCAAAGCAAGCTGTGACTGATACGACATTGCGTAACACATTCGTTTATAAATCCTCTTCTTCTTTGCCACCTAATCTAACGTCCAGCAATGCTTATTTTTTAATTCTGCGGTGGCCTCAGCCTATCTTACTTACTTATCCACTTATCGGACCAAATGATATTAGGAGTCAGTATAATAGAAAGATGAGTAATATCGCATGAGGCTTCGTTGTCTTTGCATCGTCTAAAGACGTCTAGAGACGTCTTTGCAGTACAGTGGTTTCATTCACTCTCTCCTCAATCTTCTCCATTCTCTCACTCACCTCATCCATTTTCTTCTGAGAGGAGAGGAATGGGGGAGAAGAAGGGTCGAATTCTCTATCAGAAGAGGATTCACACATGAAATTAAACCATAGGCATACAGTATGGAAGAACGAACTAATCCTAGGATGGCGAGGGGAAGGACTAGAGTACGGTAGAGAAGGGCGAGAGGAAGGACTAGGGTACGGTAGAGGAGGGCGAGGGGGAGGACTAGGGTACGGTCGAGGAGGGCGCGGGGAAGGACTAATATGGTAGGTAGGGAGCGCAATAAGCAGCGCTGATGCTGATTGTAAAGTGAGTGCATGAAGTGGGATACGGTAGGGTACGGTAGTCCTTGATCCGTGATACAGTTCCTGTTTCTCTGTAGTGGGCCGGAGATGTTGAATTTAGTGAAATAGAATTGCGAGCATACGGTACTCTAGGATCCATGGTATGGTTTCTACATGAATTCATGACATACCACTCCTACCGTATCTTGCCGTACTCCTCTCAGGATTGCCCTTCTTTTCAAAATATCGATCACAAACCAATATTAATATTTTAAAACAAAATTGTATAAATAAATCACAATTCAATGATATTTTGCAACTATGGTATTTAAAAAATACGGTGTAAATCAATACGGTGTTTTTGGTTTTGTCACGTGAATACTGTATTTTCGAGACTCGTGAAAACATTTCTTCAGCTGAATCTATGCACAATATATCCGCGGATATCCGTCTTGTGTACCCTCTCTTCGGCTAACCCGATTTCGCGCGCGTGAGCCATTTTTGAGCTGTAATTGAAGCTCGATAATGAGTCGACTGACCATCTCGCTCCCTCTATTATGTCTGCACTCTCTCTGATCTACCTGCTCTCTCGCTCGCGTTTCCCCTCGGTCTTTAGCTCTCTCGCTCGCTTTTCCTCTCGATCTTTTGCTCTCGCTCGAGCCGTTTTCGAACCGTTTTTTTTCGTTTTCGAAATGTGTGAATATTTTTCTCTATTTCTTTTAGAAAAGTTTTAGTAAAAATACTTGGTCCAGTTCTGCTAATCTGCCTTTATTTCGATTTCTCTACTCAACTGTCCTCTCACATTTGTTCTTCACAGCTGAAAATCCTCTAATAAGCACTCACACTCGACTGGGTCCTCTGTTCATTAGAATTTTTAATATTTTCACTTTGCTGAGCCCGTAATTGTTTTTTTTAAGTATCTTTACTATTTTATTCTTCATTTCCCCTATGATTGTGTTGAACAACTGTTCATAGCAGCTCGTTATTGTTCATGTCGATTTACTTACGAATGGTTCTCCAGGAGAGACGAGTATGGACTGGACTGACGAAGTAGAATCATCTGACGAGGAAGCGGGAGATGAGGTCGGCCTTTTTTTAAAGTATTTGTACTTGTTTTTGTTCCGTTTCTGTAAGCGGTAGTGGCAACGGTCAGTGCAAATAGGAATATAGGAACAGCAATTTAATTTTTATACTTTTTCATGCATTTTTCATGTAAAAATTTGTAAAAGCAACAACCGGCAACGTTAAAATAAGATCACAGAAAAAGTGAACTAGAGAAAGAAGGTGGTTTCTCTCGATCCTAGTTCAACATCTCATTATCCTAGTTCTCAGTTGCGCCTTCGATTTTTACATCTCTATTTGTGCCTAGATTCAATTCTTAAGAGTTTTCGCTCTAAAATAGCTAAAATACTTGAGAAAAAAAATAATATTTTTAGGATGTATAAGTAGAGTTTACCAAGCCCTGAGAGTGCGCGTTCCGACGATAGTAGATTCGAGTGAGCTCAAACGGATATTCCGAACTATCCGTTCTCTTTTTCGGATAATCCATTTGGTTTGGATAATCCAAACCTCTTTTAGTGCATCACTTGCATAGTGAATAATGAAAGTGGCTGCGAAGCGCGTGCATGTGATAATGGATTATCCGTTAACCGAAATTGTCATCCCTAGTTCCGTCGATTGTAGATACAAGTGGTTCGCAGTTGTTCTTAATGAGACTCAGCTTTCAGTCCGAAATGGTTTTGACAAAAAGTATCACACAACAAAAAAAGGGCTATGCTGCGTCACGCTTAAAAACAAGGCAATGATTGAATGGGCTAATTGGTCGCCAACCACCAGCCTTTGTGCTCGTCAGCCCATTTCTACGTTAGTTTCGCCCACTCGACAAACCGCATACCTTCTTCCCTCGAATATATAGTCGATTAAGCTTTTGCAAGCTTACATCTGATGAATGAAACCGCAGGCAACGCGGAGGTGACAGTAATAACGAATGAAAAATGTATTTATAATTTTTATTTATTTATTTTACTATTTAAATATGTAAAATACATAATTGTAGGCAATGGGCGACGACCTCAATGGATCGGACGTGGAAAATTACGGCGAGTATCTTATTTTTTTACAATATCATTTAGTTAGTAGGGCGCACTAGTAATGAAAAATGGAAACGGCAATCACGCTTGGATGAGTATCCAAGCAGGCTTCACCGTTTTAATTCCGTGTTAAAGTTGGCTTTCATCATTTGTATGGTCGGCTACTCGATTGCGGGATTGCTATCAGAGGAGGCGGAGAGGGAAAGCACTGCGGGTCCGCAATAGTAGATCACGTTCTTGCAGGCCCGCAAAGCTCGAATAGACAACTCTGATCACTAGTGCGCAAGAGTTATTGATTGACAAAAATAACTACCGTGGGAAAGGAATACGCACTGGAACAGTACAAAGAACTATTTGATAAAGGAGGGGGGGGGAGGGCGTACTTAGCTCGCTGTCATTGACTGTTCATGTTGTTATGATCGACTTTACCCGATTTATAGGCTTCAATTGTGTACTGTAAGAAAATAAACCATTCCGCGCATTTCTCAAGATTACGCAACGTGAAAATGGGCGGAGCCTGAATTCAACAATCGCGATTGCTAGTGCGATTTATGCGCGGCAGTGCAAACTGCGCCAAACTCGTTCTTTCGTGTTGTGTTGACACATTTGAAATTCGGTTTACATCGATTTAGTTACTACTTTAAACAATAGCTTAGAAAATGGCGTAAATTGTGCGAATGAAAAAAATCGCTCGTCGAAATCGTTAGTGCGACCCTTTGATAAAGCGTTCCGATAATTAACAATTTGGGACGATTGGAGGCGGAGCATGCTAAACAGAGAATTGCAAAAGCTGAGCGTTTAAATCTTACAATATCTTTAGGAGTAGTAATCTCCTTCTATGGCACTAGGTCGGATGATAAGTATGACGTCATGCCGCTTTTTATATATCAACGGCGGCATCACGTCATAGTTCTCATTCGACATAGTGCCCCTTCCGCCATGGATCCATCATCTCCACTTGCCTTTTTGTGCGATCTATGTTTCACCTGATGTCCATTGGTGTGAAACGGCTAGAAACGACGCTCGATTCGAACGTTCTGAGTCTAAATTAAGAATATTATTAATTTGCAGACGAGATTATGGAGAAGGGCGGCCTCGTCTTCCAGAAGACCATCTGGACACTCCAGAAACTACCGTATGCGGCGGAGATAGAGGAACAAGCTGATGAACACTTCCGGTCGGTTGATTTCTATTTAGATTGATGATACGCCAGGGGTAGGATCAGAGAGAAGAACAGATTATGTTAGCAGACAGTGGTCGAATGGGTAGGTCAGGAATATTGTAAAAAGTGGGCGCGTTTCTAAAATACCAATATGAACTCTTTGAAAATGGGTACTTTTTTTAAATTTTAACAAAATAACTAAAAAAGGGTTTCTGGTATGGTTTCTACTTTGTACTGGTCCGAACTCCAAATATCTGGGCACGTTATGTCATTTTGGACCTACTTTTCGACCACTGTTAGCAGATAAACTCGGTAGATGTTTAATATAAGTGTCTGAAGGGATGAAATGGTTGTTCCGATTCATTTTGATGCATTATCGCTCTCTGAAGCACGAGAAATTCATAACTTATTTATGAAGCGGGAACTTTGCGGGTAGATCTATCGGTCTTCTTTAAAAACAGTGTTTTTCAGGGTGATAAAGGCGGGCTTTGCTCACTCGGTGCTACTCAAGGACATCAGCCGCGGACTACTACACTACTGCACGGAACTGGGGAAGTCAGTTGGTGATAGAGTGGAGGATACGGTAGCAGAGAGCGTCAAAGAATGTGGTGGTGACATGGGCTACTGCTTCGACAGTGATACAATCACTTGTTTAGTCACCACCTTCCGGATAATAACTAAAAATTGTACTCTTCACTAGTATTTTGGCAGTAGATTATCCCGCTGATAGAAAGTCTAAAGACTGGAGAAGGGTGCTAATTTCGGTTATCATCCGACTTAGCGCCTCTGTTTGGAACACCGAATGCTGGACTCCATTCTCGTATCTCAGGTACATCTCTCTGTACTCTTATCGATTCACGAAAGAGGATCACATCGCACTCCTCCGTCTGCTCATTCCATTCGTGAAGAAGGTACGGTAGATCATTATCGATTTTTTACGCTTTAACTATGGGACAGTTATTGACGACCGCAAGTGGATCCACTCATATTTTGAAGATATTATTGAAGAAATTGCTTGAGAACCCAACTCACAGATAGATGCATCCATGTTGAAACTAAGAAATCCCGAGTCGGGGTCGACAAGTTTGAAAAAAAGCACGTGCTTCAATTTTCTTCATTTTTTAGCACATGCTATAATTCAAAATTCAATACTTTTGAATTATAGCATGTTGCACAAGACTTTTTTCATTTCTGATTGAGCAATCGATAATCATCAGGGCGAGATCTACGGAGACGTAGCCGTCATTCTGAGCACGATGACGTCACTGCTGAAGAAGAAGGACTGTCTCACCAGGAATGACATCACCTTCAACTGGAGACCCATCTACGAACTGTATGAGGAAGTGAGTGATGGGCAGGAAGATGTTCTGTTTATGTTGATTCCTTAAAATACAAGTTTGATTGATGAAGGCAACGAATACAAGTTTGATTGATGAAGGCAATCCGTTCGGCCCTTAAAATAGGTTTTTTAGCGAGAATTTTGCAATTGGGAAAAATACACATTTTGCCGTCAAAATTTTCTAATCAATGCTGAAAAAGGATAACGGCCTCCATTCCCTCGTTCCAGGTCGCATACAGTAACCTCGAAGGTTATGGAGTCTTCCTGATGCCCCAGGGATTCGAGGTGAGAGCAAATCACAAAATGATTATTCCTTTTTTTCAGTGCAATTCTTGGTTTTCTACTGCATATTTATGCGCTACAATGCGATTATTATTCGAAAATGGAATGTCTATTCCATATTTTAATGAGGACTATTGTCAGGATGATATCAGTAAATTCATCCGCGTAGCTCGAGAGTTCTGGCCACTGGAAGCGACCCAGGAGCTTCTCGATGAGGTCCGGTAGAAAAACTGGTAATATGTATGGATTCGAGAAACAGCGCTTCTGCACAATCTCTTACAACCTCCATCATGTGCTTACCTACTGATTGTGTTGCCTCCTATGATGCTTTTCGCTATTTCATCGCTAAATTCAGTGTAGAAGGTGTACTACTAGTGCCCTACTAGGTAATACGGATGTTAAATTATTCGTTTACATCATAGCTGTACACGAACCGCTCGGGGGGAGGCCTTCCCGAGAAGGCACCCCCCACTACCATGTATCGATAAAGGGTCATTGGTAGGTCAAGACTAAGTACCATAACTAATCGATAGAACAGTACCCCCAGATACCGTATATAACTACCGTAACCCCGAACATCGCGAACTGGCTTTTTTTAAAGTCTTGAAACGGTGTCCAATCGATCATACAGTACCCAAGTGACTACGTAACCCGGTACCTTGGGTCAGATCCAGTTCCTTGGGTCAAACATTTTTCGAAAAATTCTGAACATTTTTCTAAAAATCTGAAATCGTAAAATGACTCCACAGTTATCCGAAATACGATAGGATACTTTGAAATAATTTTAGGATCGATTTTGTTTTTTTAGAAAAATGTTTGATCCAAGGAACTGGATCTGACCCAATGTACCGGGTTACGGTAGTCACCTCGGTACTGTACAACCGATTGGACATGGTTTCAGACCTTTTTAACAATAAAGTCAGTTCGCAATAATTGAGGGTTACGGTAGCCATATACGGTATCAATCGATAATGTACTATCGATTGGTTATGGTACTTAATCTTGACCTCCCATGACCTACTATCGATTTGTACAATGACATTGTAGTGTGGGGGGGGGGGCTTCCCGGAAGGCCTCCCCACGAGCGGTTCCTTGCACAGCTATGGTTTGCATTGTATTGTGCTGAAACGCCAAGAAAGTACCACATTGTTCCGTGATTCTACCAACTAGTTACTCTTGTGCCTCACCATTGCCTCAAGTCCTCTTGAGCCACCACGAATTCGATCAGCTTCAGCAGCCTCATCAAATAGAATCCATTCCAGTTCCGTCCCCTACTCTGCCCTTCGAGCGACGGGATGCTCAAGGGAATGAAGTTGCTGCAGATGTTCTTGCCCACGATGATGACCAAGTACGTGCAAGGGGTTCTGTAATCGTGCCGGGGTGATTAGAATTAGAGTTGGTTATTCGAGTATTGTAGGCACGCAATTTCGTGATCTACCATTGCGGATCCGAAATGATTTCCCTCTCCTTCTCCTCTGATTGCGGGCCCGCAATCAGACGGGAGGGAGAGGCGAGGGGATGTTGCAATTGCTGGCCCGCAATTCGTGATCTACCATTGCGGGCCCGCAATGGCTTGGCCTCCCATTGCGGCCCGTAATAAATCGTTCAGCCAACCCTAATTAGGATGCTGGTAATAGGCTAACGTTGAAGTAGGATAGTGTAGCCTGGCGATGCATTGTTGCAATACAGTGCACACGGTAGGCATCTACCAATTAACCAATAAATCGATATCAGGGAGGAGCATGCTTCATTCGGTGCGGATCTCTGGTTCGAGGAAGTGTGGCATCACTTCATCTCCATCCAGAGAAACTCTATCGTCGAGCCCTACCAAGTGCGCCTCTTCACGCGATTATCCAGGTACGGTGATAGTTTACAATTATCAATTCGCCTTTACTCGCTGTCCCTCCATATTTAGCAGGAATAGGAATACTTGAGTTTCGAAATTGCTCATCACATATGAGGCCGTTTTCCTAAGAATCGAGCAAGGACCGGGACAGCAAAAAATACTCTATTTCCTGTAACAATGTGTTTTGGGGTAATTGAAGGGGCTGAAAACGGTGGGCACATTCATTTTGCTCCCAGGGTCGTCGTTAGCTCCAGACGGCGTCACTTCGAAAACAGGTTATCGCGTATTTCGCCTTTACAGAAAGTGCTAAAATTACGAGAAGAAGGTTTTCCGGGGTAGAATTTCATGCTAATTACGCCTATCCACTTTATGTTGCACGAATTATTAAAATAATTTTTAAAAAATCAACTTTTGGGAGACTCAATGTCGGGACGAATGAGTTACATGGTTGGAACCGCCGTGACGAGTAGATTCAGAATCTCGAATTTCATCGATTTTCTCCCTGCGGTTTTCGAAATTAAAATGCAATTGCGAGATCAAATCGAGCGAAATCGGCGCTAATCTCTCGTCTCCCATCTCGTTCCGTCTGCGCTCTCTCGCTCCACCACGCTCTCTCGCCGTTTCCTACCTAGGGAAGAGGGAGATAGTGAAGAGCCGACTCATTTACCACCGTTCTCGGATCACAATTTCACTTCAATTTCGAAAACCGCAGGGTGAAAATCGATGAAATTCGAGATTCTTAATCTACTCGTCACTGCGGTTCCAACCATGTAACTCATTCGTCCCGACATTGAGTCTCCCAAAAGTTGATTTTTAAAAAAATATTTTAATAATTCGTGTAACATAAAGGTGATAGGCGAAATCAGCATGAAATTCTACCCCGGAAACCTTCTTCACGTAATTTTAGCACTTTCTGGAGAGGCGAAATACGAAATACGAAGGAGAGGCGAAAAACTTTCTGGAGAGGCGAAACCTGTTTTCGAAGTGACGCCGTCTGGAGCTAACGATGACTCTGGGAGCAAAATGAATGTGCCCACCGTTTTCAGCACCTTCAATTACCCCAAAACTCATTGTTACAGGAAATCGAGTATTTTTTGCTGTCCCGGAACCTGCCCGATCTGCTCGATTCTTAGGCAAACGGCCTCATATGGTGCTTTCTGCAAACTCGAGTTTCACAAGCTGGATTAGTGCATATGGGTCGGCGCTTTTGCAGTATGAGCACATTGCGCGTTTAAACCGAAAACATTTTCTTCCAACGCCTGCTGATTGATTTGTGGACAAACTTTAAGCTTAACACAGGTCTTCTGAGAGATCGCAGGTGGCGTTTGACAAAATGTACAAAATGCTTCGATCTCTCTCCATATTATCATGGTTGATGTGTTTGAAGATAAGAAACTTTCAGTTTAAGTTTCAGAGCCGTAAAATCAAATTTGCCTAAAAGCCGGCTCTGGAATTTTCAAAATTTCAAAATTCTGTATAATAGCTGTTTCAGTCAAACGAAAATTTGTAAATAACGAGAAAACTTCAGATTTAGCATATTCAAGGCGAAAAATGAGAACGAATACCATTCACGATTGGGCAGGAAAAAAGCGTATCCGGGTAGAAAGAGGCGCAGATTTCGAATCTATAATAATCTCGTGGTTGGTTGGAACATTGTTTTTCACGACATTGAAATTTCATCGAAAATTCAACTCGAAAAAATGAATTTTAATTTTTTTCACTATAAGATTTTTCTCCTTTCTCAAAGTTATCAACATGAAAGATGTTCAGCTCGTACAGCTGGTAATTTTACACTGTATAACTTCACTGTAGCTCAACGTTGAACGATTATACAGAATTTTGAAATTTTGAAAATTCCAGAGCCGGCTTTTAGGCAAATTTGATTTTACGGCTCTGAAACTTAAACTGAAAGTTTCTTTATGTGATTGTACAGTAGTCAAGCGCATCAAGTACCCGGAGTACTACGCGTACTGGGTGGAATATCCAGAATAACACGAGCTTGGACTGGACAGACCGGACTCACGAGTGCGATGAGCGGTGCTGTATGGCAAGAATCCATTGTACCAGCCAGCAGGTGTACTGTGTGGAGATCGATCAGCGATCGGAAGATCAACTTACTGTTGTGGAAGTGAACACGAAGGAGAACATTTGGTGCAGGAGTGGACATTCGAAGTCGATAGTAGAATTGTGCCATTAGATGCTGACCCATGAGAGGGCAGAGCAGAATCCTGTTGATACCGGAGGTTGACTTGGACTCAATTGAGAGGAAGCAACTTCTCCACGATCGATTTCTCGGTGTGTATTCGTGTGTTGAAGCTGAAAAGTGAGGGAACCACGGATTATCAGACACACCAAGTGCAGATTATAACAACTGAGACTATTGTGTGGAGAGTGCCCGCTCCGAAGACGCTTTTAGCTGAGAGACCATGAAGCTAGAGTGCACGCTGTGCCTGTTTTTAATTGAACAGCAGCAAAGTGATTGGGAATGCGAAGGAGGTGCATCGGTGAATCTGGAAGAGATTACCTGTGATATGTCATGGAACAAAGCGTTCGCTTCCTTGTTTTCGTCGTGTACGTACGAAATCTACCGCAACCCAAGCTGGAGGAATCTACGGATCCTGTCAGGAATGGAGATCTGTTCATTCATCGAGTGCTTTCAAGTAGCCAGAAATGCTCATTTCTTCGAAGAGGAAGGAGGAAAGGAGTGTTAGGAGTTGTGAACGAAGCAGATGAAAGATGAAGATTATCCTGTGAGGGTAATACAGTGAAGATGATCTCACTACTAAGACTTCGTATGAATGAAGAGTGAGATACCGAATGAATCCACTGGAATCGAGTACTGATCTTCGTGGAAGGTCATGAATCAGAGCACTATCTCTGGAAGGGAGATAAGAAAAGTGTCTGATGGAAGTGTGCCAGAGTCAGTGAATGTTCGTCGGTGATCTTCGGTTAGAAGATCGTGTATCTACTGATCTCTCTCACTCTGTGAGGAAGGAGAAGAGGTGTAGTATGATGTGAATTCGGCCCACTCTCCGCAAAGAAGGAGGAAGAGGAGGGAGTCCGAGAGACGAGATGTCGGGAGAGCAACCAGAGAGTTCGCTAAAAGAGTACTACCGTACATCATGAGTGAAGAGTCATCGAGGGCTGTGTGTCCAGTGATGGTTGATGTCTGAAGAGAAGCAGAGCCAAGTACAGTGGCTTCGTCATCGTGTACAAGTGCAACGGCATCTTCATCGTGTTCAAGTGCAACTACGCTACATCGTGTACGAGTGTGATTCCACGAGCCATCGATTCGTCCAAGATTATCGTGCCCACGGAAATTGTGGAGAACGACAGAAAGACATACTCTCAACGAGTCCCATTGATAGACTACCGTACCCTATTCCGTTACGATATTGATATCCCGTGACTTATGCTGTCATTTCGTCAGATATTTAATACTCGTATTTCATATCTTGTGGCGGAGGTGCTGTGTACGAGGCTAGATCATAAGTCTGACACAGCCGCACTCACTTACCGTAGTCATCTATTACCCGTTCCACAAGTAATATGATTCCGCCTGGCTGGGAATAGCTTGCCGTTATTCCCGCGCCCTTCTAGAGAGACTAGTCTTGTCTCTCCCCCCGTGATGTTGAATGGTTGTTAGTCCGGTCGCTCCCCATTAGCCGTGTAGGTGACCCGTGTAGTCTAGGGATGCGACACTACCATTCTATAACCACCTCTCTCCTATTTACTACTCTTTATTTTCCATAATTAACATTGTCCCGTATTGTAATAAATTCTCTCTATTACTCCCACTCTCACCACGCTCTTACATAACAAATATCACAAAAGTTTTGCATTGCTTTTTTACGTCGCATCACCACTAGAGTAGCGAAAACGGATCTCGGATATCCGTGTTGTTTACTGTTTGGGACGGCTCATCCGAGAGAGAGGTGTTTACAACCCCCTCTCTCCCTATGAGCCGTTTTTCGGCTCCCAAAACGGCTCTTATTCGGCTCTCTTTCTTGTAATCCCTGTTTTTCTCAATGTAACGTAGGCCAAATGGGATAATTTTGATACAATTGAAATCAGCTCACTCTGAGCTGTCAAAATGTGCTCTTTCAATTTGACTCGCGACAAATTGGAAAGAAGGTAAATGAGCCGTTTGAGATCCGAAAACGGCTCCCAAACGGCTCTTTTTTCCTGAGCCATAGGGGAACCGACGAGAGAGGCGAAAACGGATATCCGAGAGCCGTTTTCGTTACCCTAATCACCACCGCTACAAAATGCACACATTGAATGATGAATACCATGAATCTCATCTTACTAGAACTAACGGATCACAAGCAATCCAAATTTACGATTCCAAGGATGCAAAATGTTTCATGTTTTTATAAAGTTTGAGCCGAATTTCACCCCTCAATCCTTCCCCAAGGATCGCCATCCTTCCGGAAGGATGACCGCTCTCTATCGTCCTTCCGCAAGGAATAATGGGCCGTTTTGCATAGACCAGACTTCATCGTCCCTTGAATCATTGAATTGTCAACCCTAGTCACAAGACCATCATTCTGTACACTATTTTTTCCAGGGCGCAATCGTATCTAACTCGTTTGATGACTATCATCGAGTCTTTCCTGCATCCCTCCAACTACGGTAACCACTCCTCACCCCTTCTCAACCTCCTCAATCGACTCGTCAACGAGATGGTCAACAGAATCAAGTGAGTTTGATTTTGATCTTTGATCTCTGAGGGAAAATCTAGATCTGCTTACATAAGATGTGATTCATTAGCCCATATTTATTAATTCTCATGGTAGTCCAACAGTTGACTAGAAATTTTAAAAAAAAATCGTTCTTCTAATATTGGAGTTGCCGAATAAAGATTTCCGCTAAAAATCTAAATTTATTCTCAGTCGAGAGCGCTCCGGCAAACCCCAGCCTGCCATCCCCGATCATCTGAAGATGAATGAAGATGCGATCAACGAATTTGTCGTCAGCCTCCTTCCCTGCGTCAAACTCGCAATTTTCACCAAGGTTTGAAATGTTTTTATTTTATTTTCTATGTAAAATTCTCAGATATTGACATAAATTAGGACACTAGGTCTGATGAGAATGCCAAAGGCGGTATGACGCAATTGTTCTCATCCTACCTAGTGTATAAGAGAGACTTTCTGAGAGAACTGAGCTATTTTACCTATAAGCCGTACAGCAAAAAAATGAAATTTCCCCTAAAATTATCGCTAGGGGTAACTTTTCATGTAGAGTTCGAAAATCGACCTTAGAAAGCCGTATCTCCAACCCCTCATTTCCTGTGTTGCACTGCATCTGAGCGGTCGGTTTTTTTAAATCGTGAACGGTCGCTCCAAACTCCATACATGTATAGTAATTCTTAAAGATCTCGACGAGATAAGCATTTTTCTTGTTGTAAGTGAAGGGCTAGCTCATCTGTGAAAAAAGATCTGACCGTTTGAATGATGAAAAAAGTCATCATAAATTTGGATGCCATAATTATTCGCTTTTTTATTCTTTCATTCGATTCCTCGTTGAAAAGTACCCCTAGGGTCCGCCAAGATGCCGAAATAACACGCATTTCATGTTTTTGTCAATATATGCAGTTCTAAGCCGCGCCGATGTGAACCACGATTAAATCTACCTGGTTTATGACTGTACTAAGGTAGGGTAATAATATCCCGAAGAGAAAAATACGTTATCTCAATTTTGAAAAAAATCGGTTTTTTTCATGTCGATTTTGCCCATGTTTAGGCGCATTCAACTTTTCCATTTCAATCCCAATTCCCAATTTTCTTTGCAAATCTAGTAGTACGCATGGATGTAAGCCAGAAAATATTAAATATTGGGCCATCGGCAATAAGTAAGTTAGGCATAAGTTTGTTTAAAATTGTAATATTGAGAGCATCGGAAAAGAACAAAATTAAATTTCGAGCGCTGTTTCGCGTGAATCTGTCAGATTTTAGCATAATAATTCTTCGCAAAACCAAACTAATCGGCTTGTATGTATTATTGTGAAATATCACTCGTTTTCGAAAAAAAATATATTTTCATGTGTCCAAAAAATAATTTTTTAAAAGATGTGTCATTTTCAATGTATATTTTAGTTGTGCGACGTTGTAACCATTGTATAGTGTAACAATTTAAGCACTATTCCTCTAAAATTATCTTATTAGAATTTAAAATATTTTATTTTACCACGCGACATTGCATTTTCATGCAAATTTGTGTCTAACTTACTTATTGCTGATGACCCTATGTTTAATATTTTCTGACTTACAACCATGAGTACTACTAGTTTTGCAAAGAAAATTGGGAATTGGGATTGAAAAGGAAAAGTTGAATGCGCCTAAACATGGGTAAAATCGACATGAAAAAAACCGATTTTTTTCAAAATTGAGATAACGTATTTTTCTCTTCGGGATATTATTACCCTACCTTAGTACAGTCATACACCAGGTAGATTTAATCGTGGTTCACATCGGCGCGGCTTAGAACTGCATATATTGGCAAAAACATGAAATGCGTGTTATTTCGGCACCTTGGCGGACCCTTTACAGGAACGAAATTTTCCATGAAAATAAAACCTTAGGGATACTTTTCAACGAGGAATCGAATGAAAGAATAAAAAAGCGAATAATTATGGCATCCAAATTTATGATGATTTTTTTCATCATTCAAACGGTCAGATCTTTTTTCACAGATGAGCTAGCCCTTCACTTACAACAAGAAAAATGCTTATCTCGTCGAGATCTTTAAGAATTACTATACATGTATGGAGTTTGGAGCGACCGTTCACGATTTACAAAAACCGACCGCTCAGATGCAGCGCAACGCAGGAAATGAGGGGTTGGAGATACGGCTTTCTAAGATCGATTTTCGAACTCTACATGAAAAGTTACCCCTAGGGACAATTTTATTGGAAATTTCATTTTTTGCTGTACGGCCTCTGGTAAATTTTCTCAGACGGTCTCTCATAACACAGGTATCACGAGCCAGTGAAGGTCTGCTTGAAAAATTACTGACTTTTATTGTTTGTTTAGCTTCATATTGTGGTGGTAGCATACACTAGAGACAACTTCCCGAAAAATCTAGGTCACAGGTCCCAGATCCGGCTTTTAGGAATTTTCCGGTTTTATAGCCGGCTCTACCGTAACTTAACTCCAAGCTGTGCTACAAACGTGGGATTGGGCTCAAATTACGCGGAAAAATGAGATGAACAACTTTTCCGTTAAGTGTGAAGCCGTGGGACGGCAAGTTCAAATAATATTAACGAAAAACTGAAATTCCAAGTATAAATAAAATCATAGCGTCTCGGTAAGGAACAAACCCAGTGAATTTTATTGCAGATTATGGAAGCTTGACTTCATAGGCATATAGGAAAAATAGTAATCGGCAATTTTAGGGGGGGGGGGGGGCTTTTTCGCGATTTTGCTCCGAAGGTCGAAAACATGAGATGTCAATTTTTGAAAAATTCTCTTCTCGCCGATTTATCATTTCAATCGATCAGATCAGTCATTTTCTAGCATTTCTCGATCAAAGAAGCTAGATGACGTTGAAAGAGAAAGATATTTTCTCACTTCAAAAAATCGATTTTCAACCCTCCAAATTTGCAAAAACCATCCTGCTCACGATTTATACAGCTCTGGAATTGAACTCGACGTGTAACTAATAGTAGTGACTGACATGAATACATACTACCATTATTGGCCCTTCAGTCGTTTCCATGCCCTTCATACATATGCCCGAACTAGCAAAATTGAGGCTGTCGAAATTCTTCATCATGATATTTTGACTAAATTTGAAAGAATCCCCGCTATTTTCGATCACTAAAAATCGTTTTGATGACCGCAGAGACAGGAAACACTGAGAAAACCAGCAAATTGTTCTTTTAAAAAAATATGAAAATTTTGAACATCGACATTTTGAATTTGAGAACAGTCTTGAAAATGAGGACAAATCCAACGTTTTTCATATATTCTGCTCCGGAAATGATTTTCAGTGATGAAAAATAGCGGGAATTCTTTGAAATTTACTCAAAATATCATTATGAAGCGTTTCGACAACCTCGATTTTGCTAGTTCGGGCATATGTATGAAGGGCATGGAAACGACTGGAGAACCAATAATGGTATTATGTATTCATGTCAGATACATTACACGTCGAGTTCAATTCCAGAGCTGTATAAATCGTGAGCAGGATGGTTTTTGCAAATTTGGAGGGTTGAAAATCGATTTTTTTGAAGTGAGAAAATGTCTTGCTCTTTCAGCGTCATCTAGCTTCTTTGATCGAGAAATGCTAGAAAATAACTGATCTAATCGATTGAAATGATAAATCGGCGAGATGAGAATTTTTCAAAAATTGACATCTCATGTTTTCGACCTTCGGAGCAAAATTGCGAAAAAGGTCCCCCCCCTAAAATTGCCGATTACTATTTTTCCTATATGCCTATGAAGTCAAGCTCACTGAGAAAATTCACTGAGTTTGCTCCTTACCGAGACGCTATGATTTTATTTATACTTGAAATTTCAGTTTTTCGTTAATATTATTTGAACTTGCCGTCCCACGGCTTCACACTTAACGGAAAAGTTGTTCATCTCATTTTTCCGCGTATTTGGAGCCCAATCCCACGTTTGTACCACAACTTGGAGCTAAGTTACGGTAGAGCCGGCTATAAAACCGGAAAATTCCTAAAAACCGGATCTGGGATATTATCCGGCTCTGGCTCTAATTTCGAGTTTACCTGGTCTCGTCTGGAAAACCCTTACAATACAATACTTGAAGTAGTAGCCTAAATTAGCTCTAAATTCCCTTCTCTCCCATAAATTTCTTGACTGGCGCGAATTTTTTCGAGCCCACGTGCAATAAAAGTCCCGTGATCAAAAGCCAAAGTTCGCGCTCTGTTTTCAGGTGTCTCTGTTGGCAGAATTGCAAAGTACGAATAAATAGAGCGCGAATTTTGGCTTTTGATCACGGGACTTTTATTGAACTGATTGTTGTGAATAGTACGATCTCACTCCTTTTATTGAATTGAAATTTGGCCAAAATTCGCTTAGCTGTTGACTTTGCTTGCAAAGCCAGGATACGCCACCTTCCCACGGAAGGTGGATCTCGGGACATTTATTGGCGCGGAGCGAAAGATTTAGCGAATGATAATAGACTGTGCCGTCTTCTAGACCTGGTCGTTAGCGTTTGCCAACAGCAAGAATATTATGCTCGAATATGTATTGTAAATGAGGGCAAATGTAAAGTAACTCAGGTCGGAAGATTTCAACTCCCTCCTGCGCCCTCTTCTCTCCCAGAGGGTACAATAGTACAAAACAGAAAGTGTCCGTTCGACCCCAACAAACCATACAGCCATGGGTAATTTAAGACGCTGATTTCGAAAACGGTACTAGTTTTACATTAATTTGAACTTTGTATTTCGTAGTAGGCAGAGTGTTGACTACTAAAGACGACTCACCGTGTTTACAACCGTTGACCTGACCTGAGAGAGAGGCGAGAGAGAGGCCTGAGAGAGGGAGAGAGGAGGAGAAAGCAGAGGGATAAATTCGCGCGGGAAAATGTTTGAAAGGCGTCAGCACCTACAGATGGAAACCAATCTTTTCGAAATTAAGCTCATTGGATTCGCCGTGCCAACATTAGTCTACAGTAGGTCGGTAGGAACTTGGATTTTCCAATGAGAGCTTGGATAGCCGAAAATATGGCCGAACCGCCAGAGGGGTCAAAATTTCGAACTTTGAAGGCGATTTTCGCACCTTTCCAGTAGGAATTTCACAATTCTGAAAAGTCTCTAGGCGGGCAACCGTATACGCTCTATCGAATGAGCTATAGCACGTCTCTCTACGACTGCTGCGGATCCAACTCAAAAAAAGTTGACGCCACGAAACCGACAAAAAGTGGAGTCGGCCCGAGGCACTTCCGGATGTGATAGAGACTTGAAATTTTGGATTTAGTATCTCTTATGTTCCGGCAGAAGATTCCCAAAAGCTGGATACTTGGATTTGAGTTTGAACGTATGTCGATACCCTACCCTCTCAGGTACCTTTCCGACTGTGGGAATTTCTCGTTTCCCGGCCAAAATTGCCCCGGCGCTTCGCGCCGGGGCTAAATTATTAAATATCGTTAATACATTGCATCTACTTTCCTCTTAACATGCAGATTCGACACCGAGGAGTACGTTCTCCACAACGGAATTCTAATGGTCTACAAGGGAATTGTCATGCATTCCAGCAAGGAAATATACGAGGTACGAGAGGAGAAGGGGGAGTGACCTACCATACGGAAAGAGCACGGTATCCTGTATCGCTGTAGATATCAAGATTCCGTATAGTATTTAATGGAGTTGATTGTTTAAAAGTAGAAACGATGCTACCATTAGTTGCTAGCTATCCGAGGTGTTTTAATGAACGTGCGTAGCGAAAATCCTGCATTATCTTTTTATCTAAGGATCATCGATATTATCCTGTCTATTTTCAGCTCGCCGCGAATCGTCTATATCAGTTTGTCTCCGAGTCGCTGTACGATTCTCACGTTGTCGCATCTACAGTATCCGAGATGATCTCCCTGACTGTCAGGGTGAGTTGGAGTACGGTAGTCAGATACATTTGACAATTTGGCGTAATCAAGGGGGAGGGTCGAGGACTGATATTTATGTAGGAAAGTCCCGGATTGTTTTAGCAAATGTGACTTCGGCACTGTGCGGTTTGTATCGTTTCCAGGATCATCAATGTATCGGCGATTTTATAAGAGCAGAATTGGCACGTGAGACAGTAATGTCATCCTCTTCTTCAAGCTATTAAAATAGGAAATATAATCAAGACGCAGGGTTCGTCTGCAATTGTATGAGAGTTGATATGGGCTGGAAAAGTGATACAAAATAGTGCTTTGTTAATAAAAAATAGTAAAAACATTATTTCAGGCGCGTCCCGAGATCTCCTTCCAACGATTCCTCACTCTCATCACGAAGAAACTGAAAGAGGCGATCACTTCGGAGAGCTATGAGGAGGAGAAGGTAGGGGGGAGAAGATGGATGGGCAGGCGGGGGGGGGGGGGAGAAGTCTGGTTTTCGAACGAGCGCTAGCGCACATCATCCCCCCTTGCCTGTCAATGCATTATAGGACTACAGTATTCTTCCCCTACCGTAACCCTCTCATCAGGTCAACTTCACAATCACATACTGGCTCTTACTTGCTTCGGATCTTTTCCGTGTCCAGGCGCCGTGCATTCTCAAACACGCAGAAGAAGTGAAAGAAGTTCTGAGATTGGTCCTCCCCATCAAGTGCGCCATCGGAGTTATGGTGAGATTTTATTATTATTAATTATTGCTAAGTAGTAGCTATGAATTAGTAGGAATGATCGGGACAGTTGGCGTCATTATTGAAGTTATACTGTAGCACCCAAAAATTTAGTTTTGCCACGGCTGTATCGCGTTTCCGCAACGAGTTAAAGCGTATTACTGTCAACCACCATAATATCAATGAGGGTTTCCGTTCCAAATCCGTCCAAAATATAATTTAATCTATTTTCTTTCAGTTCGCATGCAAAATCCTCCAACGGGTGCTCCGTTCCGTCACTATCTGCTATCAAGACGTCGATCGTGCGGCCCTCGATAACTACGACCTGCCCCTCGACCAGAACTTACCCATCCGGGTGAGTGCAGGGTAGCTGTGGATTACTGTAGACAAGGGTAGACAACAACAAAAACTAAGATAACCTATTACCTGATTACACTATCCTTTTCACTTATCGATCCATTTTTTTAGTCGTGGGCGGCTCGTCTGGACCGTAAGGCGTACGATACGGCGAGACGGTGGTTCGTCCCCACCCAAGAATCGATCGATTTTGCGCGCGAAATTCTGGATGAACACCTCAGCAAGTCCCTGGAGAAGATCGCCAATCCTGCTGCGCTGTCCAAGTGAGTACGGTAGGAGTACTGTAGTTGAATGGAACGGGGGACTTTCCTACTTCCGTACTAGGCTCCGCCCCCCCCCCTCTGCCCACGCCCACTTGCTGACTACCTAGCCTTAATCAGGCAAAGCCTAAGCCTAAGCAGTCTAAGCCGATTACTAAGTAAGTAAAATCTCTCGTTTGTTCCAAAATGGAGATGTGCTTTTCGCAATTTAAGTTGTCCAAACGTGCCCACTGACTCATGGGCGCGACTGTATGTGATGGTCAAACAATCGATTTCTTGATCGGAAAATCGGTTTTTCGATGAAATGACCATGGAGACGACTTCCATTCTTTTTGTAGTTGTGGAGACTTTTGTAGGACTCACCGAGACGAGTAAAATGCCAAAAAAAAGTTCGCTGAACGATCAAAATTGAGCGACTTATGCTTCTTGTAGCAGGTAGATCACAAAAATCGATAATGTGCAGATTCGACCAAACCAAGTGGATGGACCTTAGTCTAACCCCCAATAGTGTCCACCAACAAAGTTTAATCGAAATCGGAGACACAAACTATTTTATAGTCGCCAGCGTTCCTATATTTTTACAGGAGACCCGTGTTATATCACACGTATCACGAGTCAGCGGAGGTAGCCGGGAACATTTTTCAAAAATATATCTTCGTTCTGGCTTAGATTATGGTGGGAGAATACCCAGGAGAGAAGATTTCGAAAAATATAGGTCATTGGTTCCAGAGGAGGTATCCGCGGAGGTATCGAAAATTTCAAAGTTTCAACAATGATGAAATGGCGATGAAACATGAACAAATTTGTATGTTAAAAATCTGTATATAAATTATTTGTTCATATAAAGCTGATAAAATCGCACTGTTGTTCTGTTAAAAAATATGTTTTCAAAAATTGTTCAATAAAAATTACATGTATTTTTTTCCTCCGATTCGTGACTTTTTCAGTGTTTTCTGTTTTGAATATATAAAAATAAATTTCTAACATATAAATCTGGTCAAGGTTCTTCGAAATTTCATCATTGTTGAAACTTTGAAATTTTGGATACCTCCGCGGATGCAAGTTTGAGCGAATCTTACGAAAAATATGAAAGGATGCTATATGCCAATTAGCGAAATTTTCAATCTATTCGTGGCCTAGTTCAGCTTTTCTGCTGAGTTGGATGATTAGAATTCTCTTTTTTTAAATTTGAAACACCCAAAAATGTGAAAAATCGATTCTGAAAAAATCGATGTTTCAAAAGGTAGCAAAATTCTAGTTTATTACGTCTAACATCGTACAACTTCCAATGCTACCAACTAACATTATTCTGAGATTCATAGAATCACATGACGAGATATTATATGCTTGTCGTAGTCACTATCTATCAATTATCGTTAAAAAAGTCAAAATATATTTTTTTCCTAGCACATATTGAGTCGAGCTTTCATTTTTTGGAAAGAAAACCCGGGATAGTCGCCGGCATTACAGTGAAAACATTTAATTTTCGTCCTAGATCCAGCTTTTTCGGCCGTAATATTTTTCTACTTCGTCCTACGGAGAAGTTTCCGACATAAAAGTTGTTTGAAATAATTTTCCGCACATTCTGAGTACTTTGCCATCTCTCTAGCTCTCTAGCTGGGAGCTGAGCAACAGCATAACCAGGTGCAAAACCGGAAAGTTCCTAAAAGCCGGCTCTGGAACCAATGACCTATATTTTTCGAAATCTTCTCTCCTGGGTCTCCCACCATAATCTGGACCAAAGCAGGCATACAAATTTTGAAAATGTTCCTGGGTGGTCAATATTTCATCCACTGATACACGTGATATAACTTACTACCGATTTTGATGAACAGTGAAAGCTGGAAATTGTGCGGAAAATGCCTGCAAAAGTCTATGCACTCTGGAACCCACGTTGCTGAACCCTTTCACTTTTTCAAGAAAAACCATCGGCATATCTCTTTCTGAATTCCCCATAGCATTTTGCATCTAGTAGAACGTTTCTGGTAACAAGAAATGATAACAAGAATAGAAATGAACATATTCTATCGAAATTTCAAACAACTGTTTTATCATACATTCTAGCATGTTTTCCGAACAGATGTTGATGAATTTCTTCGCAAATTTAAATTCTGACATAACATTTGATGCTCTTTTGAATGGTATATAAAACAGAAGGTCAATGTCAAAAATGGCAGTTTTTGCAAAATATGATTAATAGTCGGTCAAAATTTCTGGGAAAGTTTTCTTTGACCCTAACGACTTTACCACTCAAGTGTGAACTCCTTGCGATAAGTTTGAGCGATTGTGCCACTTTGCCTCCAGAATCTGACGTTCTAACGAGGACACCGTAAAAAACCCCTTAAAAAACCGGTTTTCTGTCATGAAAATGGTGCTTCATAAACTTATGACTTGCGAGTTTCGCTAGTAGGACGAGTATTGTTGGTGTTTGACTCCAGGAATAACTGAATACCTCACACTTGCTAAAAACAACAAGTTAATTTTCTCAATCCTGACAGTCTGCAATATTTGCTTAATCAACCATCCTAGCATGGGATGACCCCTCCCATTCTTGCAGTCTCGTCTTCCCTCGAATGCCTCCGAATGGGAATCCTTCCCCTTCGTGAACAAGATGCACTGGGCATACTACAGCTGGCCCAAGGAACTCGAGACGTACGTTTCAGTTTTTATTTCACACAGTCGTTTTTTGGTTGCTAGTTTAGTCCATAGGTGGACAGGGGTTGCCTCTGAGATTCGAAAACCTTAGGGTGTCGGAGGGTAAAAACCGGGGGGGGGGGGGGGGAGTGCTGAGGCGTCAAATGGGAAGGAAAAATCATGAAAAATAGGCATAAAAAAGTTTTCCTTTCCGCCGTTCCGCCAGTTCCGCCGCGCGCTATGAAGGAAGATATACGGATTAATAAAAAATATTAACGATTGTTTCACGCTGATTTTTTTCCTTGCTGATTGATATTTTTCCATCATAAAGGGTAGGAGATAACCTACTGTCTAGTATTCTCAGTTGTAAACTAATTGTATCATTAGCTACGATCATTTTCGAAGGGGATAAAAAATATAAGTTGATGCTGAATGATAATACATTTTAAATTTGTAAAGAAAAAAAATGAAACAGAAATAGAACGAGGAAGATCAATGAAAACCGGAAAATACGGGGAGAGCCGGGAAGAGGAACATTTTGCATTCTGTCATACTTGTAACTTTCCCATAACATTAAAATATTCGATGTGCAATAAATTAATCAAATTTAAATATTTTTTCAACTTCAGCCATCCTGATCCATCCCTGGGAGTCGGGAAATGCTTCTGGTTTCATTGGAAAACTCGTCATATAAGCTCCGGAGGGGGTTGCTTTTCTGATGACTCTGGAAATGTCAGAAAAGCAACCCCGTCCGGAGCTTATATGACGAGTTTTCCAATGAAACCAGAAGCATTTTCCGACTCTCAGGGATGGATCAGGATGACCGAAGTTGAAAAATATTTAAATTTGATTAATTTTTTCCACATCGAATATTTTAATGTTATGGAAAAGATACAAGTATGACAGAATGCAAAATTTCCCTTTTACCGGCCCCTTCGTTCTATTTCTATTTCTGTTTCATTCTTTTCTTTACAAATTTTAAATGTATTATCATTCAGCGTGAACTTATATTATTTTATCCTCTTCGAAAATAATCGTGTGTGTTCCCATAATCCATTTCTAAGCGCAACGCTTAGAAATGGATTATGGGAACACAGCAGTAATTCAGAATTGGGAGGGGGTCGGAGGCCAACACCGGAGGGGGGTATTGCCTCAGGAGGCAATGGTGCCCACCTATGGTTTAGTCCTTGGTCTATCACGTTGTCCAGTGAACTTCATGGATAGTTCCCACTAAATAGCAGTTATCTGTTTCAGGCACGCTCCAGTGAGTGAGCAGGAAGCAATTAATCGAACATACGAGCAATTGAGTGAGATCGAGAAATTCGTCGTCGATACTCTCAAGTGAGCATTTTCCCCTTGTTTCTAACAATGTTTTCACTCGTTTATTTATGTTGATTTTTTACTGATTCATTGTGGTCAAAGCCGTGGTGAAGAGCTGCATCAAATTTCTTTGTCTTGTCGTATGAATGCTGTTCCTCTCAACTATCTAAGAGAGTGTGATGAATGAATGGCCAATATCAAAGATCAATTCCCTTTTCCCTCTCAGGGATCCCTCGTTCTCGGCTCGATTCTGTGAGTTGTACTCGATCGAGGAAGTGAAGGGAGAGGACCAGTTCGACACCACCACCTTCAGCTTCTTCCTGGTCAGTCTAAACTTTCCTAACATGGGTGTGGTCTCTGGGCACATTCTCCGATCTTCACGAAAATTTGAGGGTATACTAATTCGAGTGCGCTGATGCCAAATCCGCTTTCAAAAACTGCCAAATAGGTCATCGAAAAAATCGATAATTCCTTCTTAGTGTAAAAGGACCGCTACCTATTCAACCTGTAGGTGCTTTGGTGACCGAATGGCTTTATTTTGTAATAGATTCAAGAAAAAAAGTTTGGAAAATTGTTTTTCATACTTTGACATTGATCACAGGCACATGAACAAAAAGCAAAAATGATATTCCGTTGCTGGAGGCCGAACCCCTGGTGTTCGGGCGATGCTCTCACATCCACCCCACTCGGCCAACAAAGATATGAGGAGAAAGCCAAAGAATCTCCTAACGTCTCAACAGGAAAGTATTGATTTTTTCAACGACCTATTTGGCAGAATTTTACAACGAATTTAGAATCAGCGTACTCGAATTAGTATACCATGAAATTTTGGTAAAGATCGGAGAATGTGTCCAGAGACCAAACCCATGTAAGTGGTGGAAGGTTAAACGGCCCGGGCCCGCCTGTTTTGTCTCATCGGGGTAACGCATTTTTGTTTCACCCGGGCAGCACAGCGGCTATGGGTATGGGTGCACCCATACATTTTCATTAACCTCGGCGAAACAATATAAGTGGCCCCATTCCCTGGGATGGGAATATAAGTGGCTACCAATGAGGTGATTTGTTATCTGCACACTACGGCGCATCTTTTGAGCCTACTTCTAGATCGGGCAGACTAAATTATGTTAAAGTGGGTACCCTCGGAGTCCGAGGGTATGAAAGTGTATGGGTGCACCTGTGGTTAACCGTCGCGAGGGTTACACGGGGGTTATGCGGCCGGGGGGGGGGAGGCCTCAGGCCGAAAAAATTACAGCCTGGGGCCGTAAAACCATGGGTTTTACAGGAAACCTTAAAGTTACCGGACGAGGACAAAACTGACCCCCTATTTTTTGTCCTTCATCGAATAGCCTATGGCTGAATTAGTTGAGAATGAATATACAAAAATGTAAAGACTAAGCACTCCTATTCCCTCCCCAGAGTGTATCCCACTCGAGAGAACAAGAGGTTAGCCTCCACAAATTTCGTTCAAAACAGAAGTTTTGGACAGCAATTCCCCAATTGGAGATAGGCTTCCGCCGACCCAATGAAATGCTGCCCGCCACAAGCGAGGTAAACGACTTCAACAGGCTTCAACCTGACGCAGGTTCTCGGATCACGAGTTCCCACGATTTCGTCAACGGAGAAGGTTCACTTAACTCCGTCACAGAGAAGGTTCACTTCACTCTGTGACTGACTCGAAGACAAGGCAAAGAAAAGAAAACAAGGAGAAAGTGCAGAGAGAAGACAACAAGGAGGATAACGCAGAAACGCACCAAACGACTACGTGAATAAACCCTTGAAATCCCATTGCAAACGCCCCTTGAATACGAGAAAAGATAATAATAATTATTTATAAAAATAGAGCAGCATAACACAACATCCTCCGACGACGACCGGAAGAGAAAGTGAAATAAACAAGAATTACAAATGCTGCGGTGCAAGGTAGTACCGTACGCTAACAATCGCGGTAAGAAACAATGACACTCGGGCAACGAGACGGGGCAACGATTACGGTAGGTTTGTTCAAAGGAGGGAACAAACGTGTCATACTTATTATTTAATGTACGAATTAAATATTGTAATGCTTATTGGGAGTAATTATTAATTAATTGGAGTTATTCTAGCGGGAAAACCCCTTCCTTCTACAAAAATGCAAAAAATCAATAATAGCCTTAAGGGAAAGCCGGAAATGATCAGCGTAATCCCGCGCTCTCTCACTTTTGCATACTCGCGACCAGATCAGGGTCAGATTAGGGTTTCGTCCTCGTCCAGTAACTTTAATTCTACTTGCGCAAGAAATATTGTACATGATATTCGCTATTAGTCGTTGCGACCCACTGTAAGAGTTTTTTGACTCTCTGATTCTGCGTGCCGATCGGATCGCTGAGAGAGCAAGCATAATCAAGATAAAGCTATTTCTTACATATTTTCCCTAGTCGAAAAACTCATGCTTTCTTATGCTGGATTTCCTTTACAGTAATATTTTTGTTGTTTAGGGAAACACGACAGTTTTGTGGCTCACCAAAACCTCACTGGAATCCCAAAAAAACGAATTTTTCATATCTTTCATTTGAAGAAAGTTACGACTAGTTGGCTGAGTGCCAAGTGACCCTGAAGGTCAGGCAACGAAAGAAAGAACACACGACTTGAACATAATTCTCTCCCTATTTGAAACATATTTCAACCAGGCGCGTTGTTGATGAGAATCCATTTTTAAGGTTCTTGAAATCTCCAATACGGTAATGGCGAAAATTGGCTTCATCTTTTTGAAAATGAATTTGTTGCTAAAACCAATCTAGAGAATGAAATGCAAGTTCATTTTCAACATTTTTTTAAAAATTTGATGAATGCCAAATGGAAATACATGAACAGGATTTGATAATATATTGTGCAGGCAAGGGATGAAAAGTAGGTTCAAAATCACATAGTGCAGAAGTAGAAAACGTGCCTTTTCTCATTTAAAGATCACTTTTTTTTCAGTAATTTTTCTTTAAAACGTGCCCAAGGATTTCATATTAAATTTTAGAAACGTGCCAATTTTTTTCAATTTTTGTAACCTACCCTTTCGACCACTGTGTGCAGGGTCTCTTCCGTTCCTACAACGATCTTCTATTGCCGACGTTCGTCGACCATCTCGAGACACTCGTAGCCAAGGATGAACCCGGTGAGTATACTATTATTTGCTAAGTTAAAACTGCAATAGCTCGAACAAGAGCTATTGCGCCACGCCTCCGTTGATATATCACGCGTCTTCTGAGAGATTGCATGACCCCCCGGCACCAGGAGCCCGAACTTTGAGCACTATCCTCGAGATAATTATGCCAGAGTATATTGGGGACGAGAAAAATTTTTGCGTTGGCCGTTTTTTTCAGAACCGGTTTTTAGGTATTTTCCGGTTCCGCTCCCGGCCCTACCATATATCAGCTCCCAGATGAGCTAGAAGAATGGCATTGGGCTCAAAATGTTCGGAAAATTATTTCAAACAACTTTTATGTTGACATTAAGTTGCCTGAATGACAACTTCATGTTGAAAATAATCAAAAAGTGATCTTTAAATGAGAAAATAAATTCTAGCGGCTCGGGGACCCCACCTTTTCGTGTACACCGACATCATTTTCAGAATCTACGTGCATTTTTACATCAGGAAAAAAATTGAGCCCAGTCAAGTAGGGGTGGGAATTGACCATACTGCAGCGAAAATTTTTTTTTTTTCGAACATTTCAAATGTTCATAATTTTGATTCTTTACGATAGGCGCTCCATTGTGCATATTTTTGATGTTTTATAACATTTACTAATAAAATATATTAAATTCTGTTGAAAAAACAGAAGATATCCATATTTTAGAAAAACTCATTTTTTCACCTCTCGTGGTCTCAAATTTCCACGTTGCAATTTCAGGATTTCGATAACTCTAGATGTGTAAATGATACCCATTCAGTAGACTGCTTTGATATGAGTAGGATTATTGGAATAGGCCTCCGCCAAGAGTTCCTCAACTTTTGATCACCGAAAATGGAAAATCGAAGGTGCCGGAAATATTCAAAATTCATTTTTGAAGATAATTTCGGTAATTTTGATTATATTTTCGCGTGAAAAATGTTTTAGCAATATTATCAACCAGATTCATGTTACACAACGACATATTTTACAATTCCTCCAAAATCAACAATTTTAAATCTCAAAAATTTTGGAAATTTCGAAACAGTAATGTTAGCGGATTTCTCATGTAATTATGGTTCACAAAAAGTCGGCATAACGTAGAAATCCTCATCAGATCAAATGCCGTTAAAGTCTTTTTTATGTTTAGACGCGTGAATCCAAAAAAGGTTCACTTCACGCCGTGAAGTGAACCTTTTTGGAAAAAAATAGAAAAAAAGGAAAAAATCTTTTTGGAAGGCTTACTTTGGAGGCAACAAAATATTAGATTGATGCAAAAGTTTCACGCTTTCGAGCCATTACTTGCTTCATCCTTTATCAATTCCTTGATGCATTTTTATATGATATTAGGGTATGCCTGCTCTTCGCACTTATGGGCATACTTGATCAATCATTTGTAGTATTCTTAATGATGATTTTTTTTAGGACGAATTCGGTAAGGCTGACCCCATAGCTTTTCTAAGAGAGTCTTATGATCTCTTTCAATGTGTTCTATGGAAGCGTACATCCGCACTAATTTATGACACGAAAGGGCGGATATTGCAACCCATCTGATTTGTTTTAATGGATGCTTATATACAGTACCCCAAATACCGGAAATTTACCACTTTTTAAGAAATACTTTTTTTTCTATTCGAACCAATTGAGATCGATTCAATATGAAACTGTGAGGGCTAACAGATACGGCTTCCTAGGTCCGATTTTCGAACTCTACGTGAAAAGTTACCCCTAGGGGCACCTTAAAATCATCACTTTATTTTTCGCTGGACGGCCTATGGTCAGTTCTCTCAGATAGTCACACTTATCGATTTCCCGCGTTAGATGGAATCTAATCGAAAAATTCACCGAAGTAAAAAAGTGTTAGAATTTTTTCGCCGACTCATTCCCCCTACCGCCTCAGAGATTGGAATCGATATAAAAAAATCAAGGATTACTGTATTTTCTTTGAACATCCGCGCCGCCGCGCGCGCGGACGCTAATCGAACTTCTACCGAGGCTCGTATGTTTCTCTCGTCGAGTACCATCTATTGGCGATGTCAGAGGGAATTCGAATTTTCGGCCATTGCCAAGCTTATTTTGGTTTTCTCAGATATCATGTTATCATGGTCAAAATCGATAGTAGGTCATGCGTCGGTCAAGACTAGGTACCATAACCAATCGATAGTACAGTACCCCCGATACCATATATCACTACCGTAACCCCGAATATCGCGAACTGACTTTATTTTTAAAAGGTCCTGAAACCGTGTCCAATCGATTCTACAGTACCCAAGCAACTACCTTAACCCAGTTCCTTTTTCTAAAAATTTTAAGCATTTTTCTAAAAATCCCAAATCAATCGCAAAATGATTCTACAATAATTGGAGATACGGAAGTATAATTTAAAATAATTGTTTGCTCGATTTTGGATTTTTCGAAAAATGTTTGACCCAAGGTACTGGATCTGACCCAAGGAACTGGGTTACGGTAATTACTTGGGTACTGTATAATAGGGTGGCGAAAATGGCTCAACGGGTCGTCTTTTAGAGAGCAAGAAAGGGTCAGGAAAGGATAGAGAGGATATCCTTCCCGCTGGCATAGATGAGCCTTGAGCCATTTGTGAGCCGTTTCGGACGGCTCACAAACGGGTCAGGGGAAGAGACGCGAGAGAGTGTGTGGATGTGAGAGAGTAGGGAAGGGGAACTGCCAGGGGGGGAGAGACGAGGGAGAGACTGCCGATACTCTTGAGCCGCCAAAAACGGCTCAGGATTGTAAAACGGCTCGAGCCAACGAGAGATGGAGGCTGTAAACCCCCCTCTCAAGGATGAGCCGCGAGAGGGGGTAAACAAGACGGATATCCTTGAGCCATTCTCGCCACCCTACTGTATAATCGATTGGACACGGCACCAGGACTTTTTAAAAGTAAAGTTAGTTTGCGATATTCGTGGGTTACGGTAGTGATATACGGTATCTGGGGTACTGTACTATCGATTGGTTATGGTACTTTGACTTTTTAAAGTCAGTTCGCGATAATTGAGGGTTACGGTAGCCATATACGGTATCAGTCGATAATGCACTATCGATTGGTTATGGTACTTAGTCTTGGAATACTTATGACCTACTATCGATTTTCACCATGACCCCATATACGTTGATTTCTTCATGGCCGCCAGTTAACTAACTGGCTCAGGTATGATTATATCTCCATTTTGTAAAAAATAAGAGACATGGAGAAAAAACTTGCATTAATTTGAGCGGAACTAATATGAAACATGATCAGAAATGTCCCGAAAAGTTTTTAAGATGCAAAACTAGTGTGGATACGCTTCTCATGTGATTCGTGTTACTGGAATATCTCAATCAATTTTACCCTTTCTTAGACAGTTTTCTTAAGATAACTTGAAAACGGATAATTTTAGCGATTAGAAGCACTTAGAGTCATTGGTAGAGCTTGTTGATAGCTATCGATTGCTGTGTTTGAGCGCTCGATTGCTCCATGATGAACCGAGAAACGACCAAAAAACGAAATCGTCTAAAAATAACCAAGTCCGGAAACGTCTATAATCCACCATAGTAAATCGATCGTCAGAGGACAGAGATATGGAAAATGGTCAACATAAACACCCCCTAATTTTATGTGGAGATCCCATAGGAAGAATAAAAACGATTGTCTTTTTGGTTTACGAAGCCAGAAAATCGATATTCTCATCACGAAATTCAGTTTTTCGCAATGAAGACGTGATTTGGCCGTTGGTCCTACGTTGAGAAAGTTGTGGATCTTTCGATTTCGAGCAAAATGAGAAAAGAAAGCTCGCTGTACGATGAAAATTGAACGGGAAACGTCAATTTCTAGCGGTAGATCTCAAATATCGATAAAGTGCAAATTTGAGCAAATCAAGTGGATAGGCCTTCTTCTAACCTCCAATGACATCCATAAATCAAGTTTAGTAGAAATCGATGACATAAAATATTTCCTAGTAGCAAAACCTTGGCGTTTTCCTACACTTTTACAGGAGACCCGTGTTATGAGATAGGTACAGACGTTCAATGAATGTTAAATAGTGAGGTGTTCAGTGATTTTTGCGTTTAAAATGTGAATAAGACGTGTACTACAAGTTGAACTCGCCTGGTGTTGTGCTGCATCAGAATTTTTAAAAAATGCTCTCTCTTTTCTCATTTGAGAAAAGATAGAGACATTTTTATCTCTAGAATAGTTGGAGCAAGCAATGTATCTGATCCAGGTATTCCAAAAAATATTCGCAATCTGCCCACTTGCACCAGGCGGTGTGCTGTCACCATGTTCTCCCGTATTTAGCAAACAAACGAGAGGGGGCAATAGCTTGCATGGTCTCTATAGCAACATTCTCACCGGGTCCATACCAAAATGTCCCCGCCTCTCTAATCAAACTTTGAAGTTCTAGTTACACAACTTAATTAATTTTGGTTTAAAAGGTTTAAATTCTCACCCTTTTACCTTTAGCATTTATCTTTCGACGTGTAGTTTTCAGTAAGAAAAATACATTCGCTTGCAGTCACTCGGTAGATATAAGCCACTAATTTTTCTACGCTAGTCGCTTACGCTTGTCCTTCGATTAATATTTTAATCGAAGGACTAGCGAAAGCAATAGGTATTAGCCACTCAAGAAATATTCTCACTTTTTGATTTCCAGTTGGACTCCGTCTGGGATGAGGCTCGTCGTGGTGAGTCATCGGGATCGACGACCCCTTCTGCCTCCTCCTCTTCCGTCTCCCTCAACTCGATGAATGGAGCGAATGGAGATACCGAGGGAAAGAAGTCAGTTGTTCAGTGTCACTTTTTTAAATGTAGTTTGAACTAGGGCTGCGAGGATGGCTCTACTCACCCGCATTTCTTTCCTTCCTCTCGCGGGTGCCCGACGCCCTCTTTGTTTACAGCCCGCCTCTTACCCGCCCCTTGCGGATAAACAGATCGACCGGAGCCATTTTCACAACCCTAATGTTCACGGGTTTATGTGCGAATGATCAATTCGTATGTCTAGACTTCGGCTTATATTACATTAGTGACAATGAAACAGCAATCTCCACACCGGCGAATTTAATTTTTTTTCCGCAATGAGCCGGCAAAACTACTGTTGAGACATCGTTAGATAGATATAAGGGGGGGGGGGGTGGTTACGAATATTGTCAAGTACAAACTCTTTCAACTCGTAATGTAAGAGGATCGGCCTATGATATGAACGAGAGAAGGAAGATATGAAAGGAAGAAATAATAATTATTGTCGAATTTAAATTTTGTAAATTATCGTAAATTAAAGTCCATTTTTGATTTACTTTTTCCCTATGTTTAGCATCCAGGTAGTACTTTTGTAGTTATTTCTCGTTCCGCCTATTTGGATTCCCTCTGCCCTATTTTCTCCTATTTTCTGTCTATTTATCGTTCGATTACGTTTCCTTTTCGTCCTATATTTTAGTGCGTTTATCAATGTCTAATTTACCTCGTTTAGATCGTAATAAAGAACGGCTCAACCCATAAACTTGCGAGTTTGTCCACAAGGGAAGACCGGGATTTACTACACTCAATCGGGGAACCGATTGACAGCACGGCTCTGGAGGAAGGAACTTTGTGTTTCACCACTTTGCTGGGCTTTCAGTAAGCAAAATTGAAAGCAGTCCAACTTTTGCAAAGCTCTGAAATTGCCCGATATTGGTACAATTTTACAAATATCGGGTACTTTCTGCGCTTTGTAACGTTACAAAGCGCAGAAAGTACCCGATATTTGTAAAATTGTACCAATATCGGGCAATTTTAGAGCTTTGCAAAAGTTGAATTGCTTTCAACTGTTGCTTACGAGTTGAAAGAGTTTGTACTTGACAATAGTCGTAACCACCCCCCCCCCCCCCCCTTATATCATAATTATGAATCATAGAACCGCGGGCTGAGAAAACTAAGTTTCTAATTTTTTTTTAATGTGCTTATACCAATGAATGCATCCATCCATCTTACTATTTACGAATCATCATTACATGGATAACATTATCATGAATCGTAGAGTCGCGAGGTCGACCAATTTTTCATTATTTAAAAAAAATAATATTATTTGTTCAGGCAAGGCCGTCTGGCGCTCAAGACGCTGACGCAGTTCCTCTACACGTACTTTGCGCGGACACCGGGAGAGACGAGTCTGCGGATACTCAATTACATGCCCCTGCTAGCACACTTCAGCTACGACAAAGGGTATGGTAGGGATGGGACACGGTAGTTAATGGTGGAATGTCGGAAAATAGGATTGTTGCGACCAAGGGTACGGCAAAATAGATTCTTTAGATGTTCTGAGAAGAACGAAAGCGGTGCAACAACTAATCATCACTCTTAATTATTTACGCCTCGTTCACAGCCGACGATGCTAGCTTATCTATCATCCTTAATATTTGCACTATTCCTGTCCCTAATCAGAGACAACGAGCTTCGCAATAACTGTGTGAGCACACTCCAAGTCTTCCTCTCGTCGATCTTAGTCATGAGGGAAAACGCTGAGAAGACAGTCGAACTGTTCGAACGGGTGAGTGAAGAGATGGAACGGAAGGGAGATAAGGGGATGCTCATGGAATAATCCTAGCTAAGTTTTTTGGTTGTAATTTTCCCTAACTTTCCCAGGGATTGTAAAGATACAAGGCATCCTGAGGTTTCCTAGATCAGATGAAATACGGACGATCCAATTGGTATCAATGTTAATGGGACTTTTGATCAAAACATATTTTTCAATTTCAGTTTATGAATGGTGGCTACTCGTGGAAGGCTCGAATGCTTCTCATCAACGAGTTCTCCACCCTCGTCTTCTCCAATTCCTACGCCTTATACGACCATCGAGAGAGAGTGGGAAGACTCTTCGTCAGCCAGATGGAGCACAAGAGATTGGAGGTACGGTAGGGGAAGGGGTACGGTAGGGTAGAGGGGTGCGATGGGAAGGAAGAGTGGGGCATTAGAGAGAGAAGGTGACATGGCATGCTATGAGTAAATGTGATAATGGCATTTGTAGTTGGCCAAAAAATATTTTGAAACTTGGAAAAATATCATCCTACTATTCATCTGTTTGACTGTGGTTACTTCATAGATTTGTATGAGCTTAGGTATTACTTCACAATACGTGCTATAATTCCACCCAATGCTATTTCGTTCTTGTGAATCCGATGTTTCAGTCTATCTACTTGACCGTAATTCAGACATCACTTTCATACTCTCAAATTATGCAATGTATAATTAACTTTATCTTCTCTCCAGGTGCGCGATACAGCTGCATATGCCGTCTCCGTTTTCATCCACTCTGGATATCTACCAGTCACCGAGGAATTCATCGTGAGTTGGATGAGTTATGAGAGACCGTCTGAGAAAATTTACAAGAGGCCGTACATCAAAAAATTTCCCCTAAAATTATCCCTAGGGGTAACTTTTCATGTAGAGTTTGAAAATCGACCTTAGAAAGCCGTATCTCCAACCCCTCATTTCCTGTGTTGCACTGCATCTGAGCGGTCTGTTTTTGTAAATCGTGAACGGTCGCTCCAAACTCCATACATGTATAGTAATTCTTAAAGATCTCGACGAGATAAGCATTTTTCTTGTTGTAAGTGAAGGGCTAGCTCATCTGTGAAAAAAGATCTGACCGTTTGAATGATGAAAAAAATCATCATACATTTGGATGCCATAATTATTCGCTTTTTTATTCTTTCATTCGATTCCTCGTTGAAAAGTACCCCTAACATTTTATTTTCATGGAAAATTTCGTTCCTGTAAAGGGTCCGCCAAGATGCCGAAATAACACGCAATCCATGTTTTTGCCAATATATGCAGTTCTAAGCCGCGCCGATGTGAACCACGATTAAATCTACCTGGTGTATGACTATACTAAGCTAGGGTAATAATATCCCGAAGAGAAAAATACGTTATCTCAATTTTGAAAAAAAATCGATTTTTTCATGTCGATTTTGCCTATGTTTAGGCGCATTCAACTTTTCCTTTTCAATCCCAATTCCTAATTTTCTTTACAAAACTAGTAGTGCACATGGATGTAAGTCAGAAAATATTAAACATAGGAACATCAGCAATAAGTAAGTTAGGCATAAATTTGCATGAAAATGAAATGTCGCGTGGTAAAATAAAATATTTTAAATTCTAATAAGATAATTTTAGAGGAATAGTGCTTAAATTGTTACACTATCCAATGGTTACAAGGTCGCACAACTAAAATATACATTGAAAATGGCGCATACCTTCATCTTTTAAAAAATGAATTTTTGGACACATGAAAATTTGTTTTTTCGAAAACGACTGATATTTCGCAATAATACATACAAGCCGATTAGTTTGGTTTTGCGACGAATTATTATGCTAAAATCTGACAGATTCGCGTGAAACAGCGCTTAAAATTTAATTTTGTTCTTTTCCGATGCTCTCAATATTACAATTTTAAACAAACTTATGCCTTACTTACTTATTGCCGATGGCCCTATATTTAATATTTTCTGACTTACATCCATGCGTACTACTAGATTTGCTAAGAAAATTAGGAATTAGGATTGAAAAGGAAAAGTTGAATCCGCCTAAACATGGGCAAAATCGACATGAAAAAAATCGATTTTTTTTCAAAATTGAGATAACGTATTTTTCTCTTCGGAATATTATTACCCTAGCTTAGTGTAGTCATACACCAGGTAGATTTAATCGTGGTTCACATCGGCGCGGCTTAGAACGCTTTACAGGAACGAAATTTTCCATGAAAATAAAACCCTAGGGGTACTTTTCAACGAGGAATCTAATGAAAGAATAAAAAAGCGAATAATTATGGCATCCAAATTTATGATGATTTTTTTCAACATTCAAACGGTCATATCTTTTATCACGGATGAGCTAGCCCTTCACTTACAACAAGAAAATGCTTATCTCGTCGAGATCTTTAAGAATTACTATACATGTATGGAGTTTGAAGAGACTGTTCACGATTTACAAAAACAGACCGCTCAGATGCAGTGCAACACAGGAAATGAGGGGTTGGAGATACGGCTTTCTAAGGTCGATTTTCGAACTCTACATGAAAAGTTACCCCTAGCGATAATTTTAGGGGAAATTTCATTTTTTTGCTGTACGGCTTATAGGTAAAATTGCTCAGTTCTCTCAGAAAGTCTCTCTTATATGATCGACATCAGACCGGAAATATAGGAGTTCAGAAAAGAAAATGTAAATCTTTTATCAATTACTCTAACCCGGCATTCATCGTGAGTTCCTCTTCGAAATCTGCCAACGACTAGGCTGCTCTGAAATTTTTTCGACGTTCAACGCCTCATTTCTATTTTTCTCTGATTCTATTGAATTTGTACCTATATTGAAGCGAGAAAGTGTCGGGTATATTCGGTCTTCAATTTCCTTTTTTTTCAGAAGGAGTTTATCTCTGCTTGCGCTTCTGATTCGCTGCCTCTCCGTCACTCGGGAGTACTCGGACTCTGCTCGATTGTGCAGGTGAGAAAGGAGAAGAGATCAAAGATCAATCTATGTTTTGAAAACGGGATTTATTTTACGTTTCTTTTCGCATTCGAGAAGCAAATTGTAATGCATCAAACATGCTCACTAATTGACTGTTATTATAATAATTTATAATGTTATCGGGCGCAAGAAAATAGATTATGAAACGTAAGCAACGAAAAAAACATGAGATACGATGTGACAACTAGGCAACAAAGGAGAAAAAAATTTGGAACGCTTCACGAATTTGCGTGTCATCCTTGCGCAGGGGCCATGCTAATCTTCTCTGTATTGTTACAATTTTAGTATATGTTCATTTGGAATGAATTACATAATCTTTGGTGAACCATTCGCTCGTCACTGATATTTCTCCCTCAGGCCTTCCCCTACTCGGTGCCGCCCTTCCTGCCCGAGATTCTCGCCTTCCTCTGCAGAAAAGAAAAAGAGAAGGAGTCGATCAAGGTGAGAGCCCGGAAATGAAAAAAATGGAGTTGGAAGTGCCTGAGAATAGAAAAGAAAAAATGGAGGTGAAAGGACCGGAGAATAGAAGACGGATGGATGATAGCTGTATAGAAATATTCAGAATATTTGTTAGCATAGATTTAAAGGACACACATGAAGATTGTAGTTCGAAATTGGTTTGATCGAGGTCATGTGATGTTGTGGTGCGCGATTTGGGTTGGCATCATACGTGGGCAAACGTTGCGGCTGAGTTTCAAAATCCGGGAGGGTGCCCATTAGTTCAGCCACAAAACCGGTAGTGTTTACGGAAACTGACACCCTTAAACTCTAAGAACTATGATGAGCAAACTCCGAAAACCGGGAGTGTTTTGCTGCTAGCAGCGATGGTGCCCACGTTTGGTTGCCATAGCAAGGGAGATACGTTATCAGCAGTCGAATCCGGTCCTTTTTCCGTTCAAAAAACGCTTATATTTATTTGTCAACGATTAGTTTTCGTAGATGATCTTCTGTGGGAAAAGCGGCGAGGCCACGTGGTGTTGGAGTAGACGAATCTGGTACAGCAAAGTAGAGACGTGGTTGATGATTCATGCGACATGTGGGAAGAATAATGACATTTCCCCCTTTGCAGGAAACAATCAAGAAGGCGCTGGCCGAGTTCAAGCGAACTCATCAGGATTCGTGGCACGAGCACAAAATGGTCGGTCATTATTATAAATTTGTTTTGGAAACGATAGGGAGATCCATTAGCTGACGAGGATTCGACTTACACAGACTGGTTAAATACAGCTACGAATTGCCAAGTCGTCAGTGGTCGAAAGAGTAAATCACAAAAATTGTTAAAAGTGGTACGTTTCTATAATTTTAATATGAAATTGTTCAAAATGGGTATGTTTTTACAAATCTATCGAAAATTGCTTTAAAAAGTGGGCACGTTTTCCACTTTTGCACTGGTCTGAACTCCAAAAACAGGGAATGCCATTTTGGACCTACTTTTCGACGACTGCAAGTGGCCAAACTAGAAGCTGCTCCCTTTGGCTCGATAGTTCTAGCAGACTGTGGATGCTCACTATACACGGGTGAAGTTAGGAGGCTTCTAGAGATTAAATTCAAAATCCAGAGATCAAAGATCACCTCATCTTTTTAGGCGTTCACTGAGGATCAGCTGGTGCTGCTGACGGACTTCCTTGTCTCGCCCAACTACTACGTCTAATCGATAGCCTCCCCCTGATAGTACTGTAATGTGATCTACCGTAGCTTTTCGCCGCCAAGCTCTCTGTGAGAGCATCCTGACATTATCGATCGATTGATATCACACGGTGTCTCCTCATTTCTTGGTGAGAATTTTAACGATGTAAAGCTCATTTATTGTGATATCGAATTGTTTAGATCTAGCCCTCTCTCTATTATTGTTTTACATCGACCTGTAGTTAGTCCTTCTCTCCCCATACATTCCCGTTCACAAACAATGAAACTTTGTCATTTCGTATCCCTTCTTACTCAAAAACAGTATTGTAATATATTGTATGTTTAGATCTGCCTTGAGTATATATATTAGATACAAATTATATTTATTTTAATAGTCTAATGTCTATTTTGCGATAAGTTTACCTTACGCAGTAACCCAATTAACGTTTTAGTCCGAGACGGGATATCTGTATTGTATGATTCCTTTCGCTTTTCCTGCTTCACTCTGGGTTTGTGATCACGAAGCAATGTTGTGCACGTTTTAGATAAATGGTTTTACAATACGTATCGCTAACTGGCTACAGTAGTCAAGGTTTGCGACTAGCTCAAGCTACAAAGGATTGACTCAGAGGAATCCGAGCAGGGAGTAGGGCATTCGTTATTCCAGTAATGGGGATACCATAGGAAGATTAGTAGGGGTTGCCTAGCTCTACAAAGGAATGATTTCAGGCCCGTCTCGGTCTCACGCAATATTCCCTCCAGAAAATGCACTAGGGTGTAAATGCACATCTTGAAAATAAATTCCGTTGTGACTTGAGCTGCTCCAATCCTTCACGCAAAGAAAAAAAAACTATAGGCCCCGTCGAATAGTTTATACAGCATACAAACCATTTCATTATATTTCATTTACATTCATCAACATTCGTATCTACACAATTACTAACTTAACGTATCATTTGCGTAAATTCTTGAACATCTCCTGCTGATGTTGATTCCTGTTCTGTCCAGGCATCCGATGAATATCAAATGATCAAAGATTACATCGTTATTCCATACTTAATACCTTTGTTTCACGTGTGGATTCGACTCCGACCCTTCGATTCACCCCCCTCCCCAGTTCTCCTCCCTCCACCTTCCCTCTCCCCTTGATTCCCCAGCTGACACTTTTCACTACTCGTCTCTCAACTTTTCACCACTTGGACATAAAAAAATCGGAAAATGGTGAATGACATGATATAAGGGGGGGGGGGTGGTTACGACTATTGTCAAGTACAAACTCTTTCAACTCGTAAGCAACAGTTGAAAGCATTTCAACTTTTGCAAAGCCCTGAAAATGCCCGATATTGGTCCAATTTTACAAATATCGGGTACTTTCTGAGCTTTGTAACGTTACAAAGCGCAGAAAGTACCCGATATTTGTAAAATTGGACCAATATCGGGCATTTTCAGAGCTTTGCAAAAGTTGAAATGCTTTCAACTGTTGCTTACGAGTTGAAAGAGTTTGTACTTGACAATAGTCGTAACCACCCCCCCCCCTTATATGGTTCTCAATTGGGAGACGATTGACTGGCCCATTCTAATTCACGTACTCCATCGGGATGAATGTTTCTCACAAAAGAAAGTTCAAACTATAATTTAATTATAGTAATATGTATTGGTTGATCTGCAAATACCGTATTCTAAAGCCGGCACAGTCGTTTATATGTATCGAACTCGTGTATTTACTCAATTCCCCAGGGATGACGTCTGCAATCGTCTACTCAATTTCGGATTTCGAAGAAGTCGTGACTGTAAGGGCACTCCACTTTAATGGGATTGCGCAGAGCCTGAATTTTATTATTTTTTATTATATTTTTTAAATGTATTATGTTGATTCAAAAGTTTCTGACTATTTATTTTTCGAAGTGTATCATGGTGTATTTAGTCTCCCTGCCAATCCCTTATATTTTTATTTAAATACATGGTAGCAGACTACAATAATATATTTAAATCGAACATAGCTCGCAGTGCGCCCAAGAAAAGCACTTCCAGATAAAAAAATGCAAAAATCGTGACTTTTTAGTATTTTCGAATGAACACTGCTCCTCGAATATCTGTGACCTACTCAATTATCGCACAATATCAGTGGTAGAGTACAACTTGCTTGTTCAGATAATGATGAAAAAAACTGGTGTACAGCGTTCTTGAGAAACAGTAAACTGTGAAAAGTGCATTTTTCGGCAAACAAATCTCTGTAGTAATATTCCCAAACATCATATTTCTAAATAGATATATGAATATCATCCAAAATGTAACTATGCACTAGTACGGAAGGGGACTTCAGAATTATCAACAAATGATCGTTACTGATCGATCCGATCTTGCAAAATACCGGCAAATTCATATTCGCAGAATTGCAATTGGTGCTGGACTGGGATTGAGAGGCATTTTCAAGTAGGCGTTTGACGCCAATGCTTTTGCATTGGGTAATTTTACAAGCCCACTAATTACTCTTTAAAATAATGCTTTAGTTTTGCTGATATCACAGTTCTCATTGGAATTAAAATTTAATCAAAACTGATATTAATTTCCACTAATGTCGACTTTAGAAGTGAACAGTGTTATCCTTATTGATTGTATTGGTTCACTATATCACTCGCTATAAAGGGTTCCCAAGGCCACATCAACTGTTGAAAATCATGAGTTGATTAGTCGATTCCGAAGAACGGGGAAGGTCAGTATGTCCGAACATGAAAATAGTCAGAAACTTTTGAATCAGCCGATATATTAAATTCCATAACTCTGGATACACTAGTGAGAATGAGAAGTAGGCGTCATTAGATGTGAATCCTTGATTGACGCCATCCCCTCTGGCGTCTCTCTCACTAGGGTTGGTTGGATACTTCCAATGGCACTAGGTCGGATGATAACTGTGACGTCATGCGGCCTTTGATATATCAAAGGCGGCATGACGTCACGGTTCTCATCCAATCTAGTGCCGTTCCAACGGCACTACACCGGATGAGAACCGTCGGATGAGAACCCACCGGATGAGAACCAAAAAAAGGACCCTTCTGTAGGACTTTCACAGAAGCATTTTTGACAGGTTGGGAACATACTGTGAAAATGCTGTAGAAGGGTATTTTTTTGGTTCTCATCCGGTGGGTTCTCATCCGACGGTTCTCATCCGACCTAGTGCCGTTCACATTCGTCAAGCATTTCTTCATCGAGAAGAGAGCTGCGGAAGAAGAAGCACTTGCAAGGATCGAGAAAGAAACGAAAGAACGAGAAGAAGCAGTGAGGATTGAGAGAGAAAAGAAGGATAACGAGGAAGCGGAGAGGATCGAGAACCAGGTAAATGAGAATGAAATGCTGAATTGTCTACATTGCTGCTTTACCATAACCCGATAGCTTTTTCGACGTGGAGGAGGTGGGGAGTTGTGCGTTTGGGTGCGGGTGCGCATCGGTTATGTATGGTCAGCAGATATGAAACCTAAGAATTTTCTCGAAACACAAATGTAGGGGGTGCAAAAAAGTGGTGTCCGTCTGTTTGTCTGTGCATTACCGTAATCATTTTCTAGAAAAGGCGTCATATGAGAGGGCAGCACATATCTGCTGCTACCCAAAGATGATGTTGAGCTTGCCTGACCGAGACACGCTTTTTATAATAAAGACGAATCGATAAATTACCGTACACCCCAAAGTCAACTGGGGCAACCAATATTTCGTGTGTCAAATTCATGATTTTTTGGGAAACGCAGTATTTGAAATGTTTCAATGCAGCATGGCTGTCCTTTAATTTAATTATTTTTAATATACTGTTGTAATTTTACCATGGCCGAGTGGCTAACGCGATTGACCGATAAACGTGATGTTGGGGGTTCGATGCGCGCCGGCGTCAAAAGTTTTTGCCACTCTTCGAAAAGCTTTAGCATGTTGAACAAAATACCGCATGCTTGTGGTATGCTACAGTAATCCAAAACCTACTGTATACCTTGGCGTTGAGTCAGACGGTTGGTCAGATTCATGATTTTTCGGGGATTTTTTGTAATCATTCGGGATATTGTTTCCTAAATTTATTAAAAAGTCATTCTATTGGTTTAGACGTAGTTGCCCGCTAGTTACAACCCTTACAATATTCTGGAAGCTTTTTTGCTGGAGGGTTTGTAGGGGTGTGGGAGTGGGGGCGCTGGGAGTGGCAACGGGGCACATGCTCAGCCGACACAAGTCTAGCCTTGGTCCCCTCGGCAAAATTTTCAGGACGATCAAAAATATATGTCTGTCCAGTGTCTGTTCGGACGCACATTTTGTCCTGCGAAAACGAGGCCATCCACTCGCACTTTGCAAACAGGCACAGGTGGCCGTCGGCGGTACGAGTCATTTCATGCAGAAAAATAACCAAGTGTTTGGGCAAACAAATGAGAAAAATGCCGAAAAGTGGTGTGTGTGCGTGCGTGCGTGCGTCCGTACCGTAACCCGCAAGTAGCGTTGGAGCAGATGTTGTGTCAGACTCATGATTTCATCGGAGGATGTATGGAAATCATCGATACCGTACTACTACAGTAACCAAAGCCTACCGTAGCCCAGTGCGCTGGGTCATAAGCTGGGTCAGATTCGTGATTTCATCTGCGGATGCATGCAAAACGGCGTGAGAACCATGCGTTTGCAGGCATTTTGCAGCATCCAAGTGGGATTATTTTCTAAATATTCAGAGAACTTTAAAAGAGGCGTAGTTGCCCACTAGTTTACTTTACAATAATATATTTGCAATTTCAGCATATCCTTCTGAAAGTTGTGAACGCCAACAGTAGAGAAGAGCATTTCCGCGTCAAGAGAAGTTCCAGCATGGCTACAATTAAGAAATTATATGCCGATAGAGTAGGGAAAGCTCAAATATTTTTCCGATTCCTATTCGATGGAATAATACTCAAGGATGAAGAGAAAGCGGAAAGCCTGGAAATGGAGGATGACGATATCATCGAGGTGTTTGGTGAGCCTGCAATGCCCATGCCATGGTATGCGAACTGTTAATGCATCAGCACATGAAATCCCTAATTTTATACAATGCATTCAATCAGTTTTCTCCGTTTGCTTACTTCATCTGATAAATTCATTGCTACGTCGCTACCCTTAGTATTGTTTTTCAAAAAAGGTGAAGCAGAAAACGCTTGAATATGTTAGTTTTTGAAAGAAAACTTATTCGACCCTAAAACACGAGAGAGTTCGAGACGCTCACCACTTTCAATGTCACTTACACCTGATAAATGCTGTTATGACCCTCGATTAATCATTGATGTCCCTTTCCCATGGGGATGATAACTTGAGGGATATCTATATTCAAGGTTTGCGACTGGCTCAAGCGCCAAGGAATTGACACAGATGAATCCGAATCGGGAGTACGGCTTTGTTGATTACAGAAATCCGGATAGTGCAGAGGGGGGGGGGGTGCCTAAGTCTTCAAAGGAATATTTTCCGACCCGTCTCGGCCTCTCACAGTATTCAGTTCCAGAAAAGGAGCGAGGGAGACAATTAACATGCCGATAAGAAAAGCAGTTGCGGATTGAGCTCCACTCCAATCCTCCACGCAATGAACAATACTTTCTAAAACCCCGTTCAGTCTGAATAGTTTACATGGCATTTCATTATTTCTAATTTTATTATTACTTCTTCAATATTCGAATTAACACATGTCTTATATATTATAATTTGGGAAATTTTTGTACATCACATGCTCACATTCATTCCTGCTCCGTCCATATAAAGTGATAAAGGATTAGCTCGTTCTCCCATTCTGCATACCATAACATGTGTGAATCCACTTCTGATAGGGGAATTTACTCTGACCCTTCGCTTCCCTCCTTCTCCTCCTTCTTATCGTTGTATTTTTCTGTTAAAATTAAATAATATAAACAGATTTTATCGCACTCAATCACATTTTAAGCAGAATCAAGTGAAGAAGAGCGAAAAAAACAAAGGTTCGTATCAAATCAGATGATATCACGTATTTACAATTGAAAGATTGCATCATTTTTCTACTCAATCTTCTTCAGTCTCTCACTCATCTCATCCATCTCCTTCTCCTTCTTCTTCCCCTCCTCGATTTCCTCAATTCTTCCCTCGATCTCCTTCATTTTCTCTTCCATTTCCTCCATCATCATAGCGTATTCAACCATTCTTCTCTCGAATACTTCTTCTTTCATCATCAGAGTTTTCTCTTTGATCTTTAGTTCTCTCTCACGAGCAGCCAACGAAAGAACTGCTGCAGCTGCCTGCTGCATCTGCTGCACAGAAGGAGTGGGCTGCACGGTCTTCTCTTCCTCCTGTGACTCCTCTTCCTCCTCTTCATTTCCACTCTCCTCTTCAGGCTCTTCCTCACTCTCTTCTGTCTCCTCATCCTCTTCTCCCTCCTCCTCCTCGGTCTCCTCTTCATCTTCCTCTTCTTCTTCATCTCCACTGTCCTCTTCCTCTTCCTCTTCATCCTCACTCTCGTCCTTCTCCTCTCCTTCTTCCTCTCCATCCTCTTCTTCATCTTCAGGAGTCTCTCTCCTCGTCCTCTCCAGACCAGTAAGCCAGAACCAGGAGACAACCTGCATTAAAAAATAAGCATTATTCAGTGAAAACATTTTTTTTATTATTTTTTGCTTTGACAGGTAAAATCGTCTTTTTATCCACGCGGACTTACATGATCTGTGAGAAGCGACAGTACGCTCAAGAGGAACTTCGTATCCTTATAATTTGGACTGCTCATAAGCACCGCAAACTCCGTCAGCAACGCATTCTGAAATTTGCTCATTACTTCATAGAAAAGCGTAGCTAAAACAACCCAGATATGTAACTTCTAGCTGAATAATTAACCTGTGCCGCAGTGAGAGGGTTCTCGTCTTCCTTCTCAACTTCCTCCTCTTTCTCTCTAGGTGCAACTCCACCGAATCGACGGAGAACACTCTCGAAGACCGAATCCAAACTTTCGAACAACTGAAAAATATCGATTGAACTTTTGTTCGATAACCCGAAAACGAAGTCTTTCTACGCCGTTACGTATGTGATGCTATGTTTTTCGAAAATCTACATTTGTATGACTCCTCAATCAAATGAAAAAAGTACCCTCGGATGTTTGGAATACGAGTCCGTTGCGGGTGCATCAGCTGTTTGCTCCCTCTTCTTCATCTCATAAGAGCAGTCCTCCGGCGCATTTTCAATGTCATCCCTCCACTTGGAGGAACGATTGATGAACCAGATTTGCACCTTCAATGAAAAAATTTATTCGCATACATTTTAATGTGCTAATATTTCACCACTACCCCGATTTCCCTTAACATACGTGTTCTTGGGCAAGGAGTAGGAATGCCTCGAGCAGCTTCTGTTTCTCGGGATTCGTATCACGATGAATCGCCAATGCCTCTCTCATCAATGCTTCCTGAAGAAGAACAATTGAACGATAATATTGAGATTCTTACAATAGTCATTTTATGAAAGTCAAGTGGAAATGCTGGGGACAGGCGCTATCTATGAAGTGTTAAACTGAGGTGACTTGCCTGTTCCGAATCGAAAGAATCTTCTTCTGCTTCGTGCTGCGGGGACGATCCGCAGAGGTGGTTGTACATTGGGAGGACGAGATTCCTCACGAAACGCTGAAAAGGGAAGTTCGAAGTCTGAGCATCACAGGGATGGTGAGCAAGAATCTCGAAAAAAAGGGGGTGTCACTTGCTTCTATATTCAAAACAGTCTGAAACACCTTACCTCCTGGTATACCGAGGGTGTCTCCGAAGATGCAGAATCTGCTTCGAGTGCCTCCAACAGTTTCAATTCCTTCGCATCCTCAACGGGATCAGCGGCTGCCTTGATCTCCTTGATGTAGAAACGAGTGCGCTCTCCGTATTCCTGAGATATTAGGCGTATTCTATGAAGGAAAAGGCCAACTTCGAAAAACGTATTATAGTATCATATTATTGAGAAACATTTCGAGAAACTATTTCAGGCCGTGTATCATACCTTGCCATAAACAGGCCGCTGTCTGTGTTGCAACAGCATCGACCATCTGTTTTCACAATAAAGTATTTCAGTGGTCCGGCTGTACTCTCTGTTTCGGTTGAATCGGAACCATTCCTCCACCTGAACAATATCAATTAGATCATTTGGATATGTTTTTCAATAAGTTCAGATTTCGACGAGTCTACCATGAAAGGCGAGATATATCAATGAACAACTTACTTTCTCAGCCGAAGTGGAGACCGCATCAGCAAGTTCCTTCGCTTCTGCTTTGCTCACATACATGTTATAATTGAACCACTCCTGTAGGGCAGCTTCCTGAAGTCAGACTACAGTTATGCAGTTGTGGACAAATGGAAAATTTTGGGCGACTATGATCAAACATCTGAATTGCAATAAGCAGAAATGGAAGTGTGAATCACCTGATCAGTCGTAAGACACTCATTTTCAGCTTCAACAGCTGGGGTAGCAGAGGTGGTGGGAGCATCAGAGGATGCAACGTCCGTAGGAGTCGCAGTTGCTGCAGTTTCAGTCTCCGACTGGGCAGAGCACTCCTCCTCCTCCTCCTCTTCCTCCCGGACGACCAGTTGGACACAGGGAGACTTAGTCATGCTGAAAGAATGGTTTGAATCACTTGTACGTGATTTTATCTCTGATAAAGTTACGAACTTCGTTCTCGTTGTCTTGGCGAAGTCCACAGCAGCAGAGAGATCGTCTACAGTATCCAGAACCACGTCGTCGTCCTCATCTGGAAGATGGTCATTATGCGATCAACTTATACGATCTTCCAACTACTCTACCGTAACCATGAATACGGTATTCCAGTAAGAGCGATCCCTCCCTCACCTCTCCAGTACAACTCGAAGTCGTCTTTGTTCACGATGGAGGCGACTTTTCTTTTGATAGCAGTGAAGAGTTCCTCTCCAATCGGATACTCGGTTGAACGGAAACTGAAATTATTGATTGACTATTGATCAGTAGGTCAAACGAGTATCAAGATCGTACCGATGAATCGTTCCATTGTACGCAAGTTTGAAGAGAAAGCATTCGGCCATGATTCTGAAACGATAAAATATTTCCAATATTCGACAAATATGCGATATTGGGTTGTGTAGGGAAAGAAACGATGAAAAGGTTGATAGTGAATGGATGATAACCTATGGGTACTACTCTTTCACTAAATATATATATATAAAGAAGGGGGGGGGGTGGGCATTCATGGAACAGCTCGTGCGCGATAGGATACTACGCATTGGATGGGGAGGGTGAAGCGTTGATGGAACTGATTGAATGGAAGGAATAGAAAGGCATAGCAAGGGCTTGGAAAATTCCAGTCAGGAGAGATGCCATGAGCTACGGAGAGTCAATGAAGGAAGGCGTGATAGGATGGAGGAGAGGATGGACGAGAGCGAATGAACTTGGAACTGAATCGAGTTCCTTCTCGGCATTGGTAGGCGGAGTCTTGAAGTGAGAAGGGATATTCTTCCAATGAAAAACCTGCCACGGGGCGCGCTCCTACCGTATTTGAGGATTCAAAGTATTCGAAATTCTTAGGACGCTCGGCAATAAATCAGGAAGACCCAATCAGGCGATGGAGGTGAGAGGAGAGGAGCAATCCCCCCTGGCCATCCTTGTTCATTCAAAATGAGCAACACACGGCATTTCATGATAACTTCATATCACGAGTTATCATTCAAGACTTTCAAATAATTAGATATCCCCTCCCCAGTACAAGTTATTTCAGGATTGCAAATATCTTAGGATCATCATTTATCAAACAGTACCACTTTCGGTCAAAATGTAAACGAACAGCACTAATGAGAAAGTAACCAACAACAATCAACGTAAATTGGGTGTACAGAAGACGGCTCTCGTGACGATTGCTTTTAGAGATAAAGAAATAACAAAATAGATCAAGAGATCTAGTTTCAGAGTTCAATCAGGTCATTTCCAACGTCGATTTCAGTCATTATCGTGGAGGGATAGCTGCGGTCCTGTAATGAATATTGATATTCGTCGCGTTTTGAGATGACATAGCCCAGTTTCGTCGATCTATCCATCCGCTTTCCAGAATGCAGTCTCCTGTTGTTTTGGGGCCGCTGACTCATCGTAACCATAGTGAATCGTCCCCTTTCTCTCCCTTCCAATTCTACCTTCCACTGCAGAAGATCCTTGCCACTTCATAGACTCACGAAATCAGCTCTTATTTATTTCGAATCTCGTCTTGCCAGTCTCTTCCCCATTTTTCCTGACTCTTCATACAACGTTTTATCCATCAGTAGGCGCTCTGTAATAATCCAACATTCTCAGTATGTATTGTTCACTATTCGCCCAGTCTTCCTGACATTCCTTTATTTTGATGTGCCTTTTTCTTTCAATTATCAAATCTCACTTTAACAGGATGCACTTGCGCTGTCATTCCCGGGCTCCACTTCACTTCACAAACATCGAATTGCCCGTGGAAGTCATCGAAGCAGACGAAAATGGCGTGAACGTCCCTACAAAGATCTACCAATTCGTAAGAGGGATCAATCAGGCTGCCCATCGCCTCAAGGTAGGAAGGTCACGCTAGGAGTAACGGTAGGCATATCAGCAATCGATAATCAGGGGCTACTACAGCAAAAAGCAATCATACGTTGAGATAGTTTATGAAAAAAAGTGAAAGTGCTCGTTTGAGAGTGCTGCTCGTCGTTTGGCTGATCTCCGTCCGCCTTCTCCGAAATTGTCGACGGTGTTGAGATCTTCGATGGACGCCGTCAGAAGAATCGGGCGTCGATCGAGAACTAGACGAGAGCGAGGATTGCAATACACTTCACTCATTGAGGATGACCACCTCGAGTACGATGAGTAGAAGGAGTGACTCTCTCACCATTCTCCCGCACTGGGTTACACCAGAGACACGAAGAGATACATCCCTATTTATTCCTTCCCTTTTCAAATTTGGAACTGGTTTATCCGTCCTTGTGTTTATGCCATTGTAAAATTTGCAATAACACAAGGATTTCTGAAGCCAGATACTCATCTTTGTGTGACTATGAAGTAACGAGCAATAGAGGTGAGACTGCGACAATTGTGCAAGTCAAAACACGACAATAACCATTCACCATGTTCATAACCGTTTATCAAACACGCAAAGTTTGCTCACCACACGTTACAAGCCAAGATATGAAACAGTGTCATACATGAGTTAGTTAGTTGTCGATCGAATACACAATCGAGAACAATAGCCGTTTCGGATAGTACACATAAGTCAGTGGGGCGATTAATATGAATAATAATGAGTCACAGGGTGAGGGGGGAGGGGGTAGATCACTACATAGACAGATAGTGGAAGAACACTAGGTAGATAGGGGTAGGTCACTAGGGGTGGGGATGAGTGGTAGATCACAACTGCACATCACAGGGGGGAGGGATTGAAGGGTGGCGATTCATCTGCGGGCGAGTTTCTTCAGCGGCGACTCGCAGTCCGATCGATCGTTGACTGGGGTGGCGGAAGGGGACGAGACCTTGAAAAATCGATAATGGGATACACTATTCCTCCAGGAAAACTACATAAGCCACTGTTGGAAACCACACCCGTCAATTAGTCTTCTGGTACATATACGCACCATTTCTGATGCAAGTATACTTTGTCTATTCGCAATTATACGCGCATCCTTCCCGTCATCTAGCGTACCTTCGGGTCCTGCCCCGTCTCCTCCTTCACTCCCTCTCCCTCGAATGGATCGATGGCCCTTCTCAGTGGTCTCTTCATCGTCTCTTTCTTCTCATTTTCCTCCCTCTTCTCGATCGTCTCCTGCAATCAGAAACCACCTTATTAAACATTCATCGGAATATCATGCTTCGTATTCTGCTTTTCCTGGTTACGGTCTTCACACCTACCGTAATACTCTTCTCACCTGGTCGACTGTGTTGCTCGTCGTGTCACCGTTTGCACCGAAGTTGACCGCTACAATTGTTTTATGTTATTTCGCCGTTTCAATAGACAATGCTGAACCTACTATACAGCAAATTAATGGTATCTACAAGTTAAGCTTTTGACACTGACTCCCCGTGATGACTAACCAACAAGTGGTTAAAGAATCTCCTTGAGACATCGAATCATGACGTCGATCACTCACCGACCAGTGGTCTCCTCTGCCCACCTCTTTCCTTCTTCCTCTCCTCCCCTCCTTCCATCGACTCAACTTCCACCTTGATCTGGCACTGGCTGGAAATGGCAAGATTAAATTAGATAATGACATTGTGAAACATTTCTAGAAGTTTTGAAATACGAAGCTTTAATTAATTCCTCACCCGTTCTCCTTCTCCCCTCCCTCGTTCTCTTCGTTCTTCGTTTCCTCTCCCTTCTCCTTCTCCTCCTCTTCCTTCCTCTTCTCCTTCTCCTTCTTCTGCCTCTCCTCTTCATCCCTGGCTGCCATAATTGCAGTGAATGCGGCCACCACCTCATCTCTAGTGAGATTCGAGCTGCAATTCCTCATTCATACCGTTCTACAATATTCACATATTAAGCACAACAAATATCTCTACCTTTGCCAGTGGCTATCTAATATCATTCAGAATAACATAATTCTTGTTGAAAATGACCTTTCATTCATGCGAAAGCTCGCCCATAAATTTAAATCGCCAACGAGAAATTTCCAATCCTGTTGCAATTCCTTCCTTTTCTTCACTCGAATTTGCACTAATAAGCTCACCCTCCATTCTTTTTCTCCTCGACAGTCTCCTTGCGGCATGGAGACTGCAGCTCCATCGTCTCTGCTGCTGCTGCAGCCTCAGCCACTGGAGGCACGACCTCTGCAGCCTCGTCCACCGGCTGCACGACTTCCGCAGCTGTCTCTTCCATTGGCTGCACGACCTCTGCAGCTGCTGCGACGACTGCCGCGGGTTGGGCCGTCTGGGGAGTCTGCAACGACACAACCGTTATTTTTCTTTCATGCTCTCATTCACGCCCCTCCCATCCTACCAGTGGTTGGATACTATAAACAAAAAATAACAACCAAAGGATTGAATTGTAAGAGGAGATCACAGTATGATCTGCACAAAAGACCTACCTACAGTATCAATCAATGAATCTAGTCACCTCGTCCGTTCCTTCTCCTTTCTCCTCTTCCTCCACTTCTTTCACTTCCTCTTTGACTCCTTCTTCCTCCTTCTCTTCTTCCTTCACTTCCTCTTTGATTCCTTCTGGTTTCTTCTCATACTTCTTTCTAATCTTCCTCGGACGCACGACCTCTGCTGCAGCTGCAGCCTCTTCCACTGGCTGCACGACCTCTGCAGCTGTTGCGACCACCGCTGCGGGTTGTGCGGCCTGGGGAATCTGAAAGGACAGTCTCGTTCTTTTCCTGTCGCGCCCCTCCCATCCTAAAAGTAGCTGACACTTCTTTAACAACAAAAGGATTGAATTGTAAGAGGAGATCACCGTGTCATTTGCACAAAAGACCCTCTTACAGTATGTATCAATTAATTTGGTCACCTCGTCTGTTTCTTCTTCTTTCTCGTTTTCCTTCACTTCCTTCACTTCCTCTTTGATTACTTCTGGTTTCTTCTCCTTTTTACTCTTAAACTTCCTCGGACGCACGACCTCTGCTGCAGCTGCAGCCTCTTCCATTGGCTGCACGACCTCTGCAGCTGCTGCGACCACCGCTGCGGGTCGGGCTGCGTGGGGAATCTGAAAGGACACTTGATATTTTCCAATCATGCAAAACGCTCCTCCCACCCTCCCAGTGGCTGACACTATAGAAACGAAACAGCAGATCAAATGTTCAATTGCACAAAAGCCCTATGCTTAGTGTATATCAATAAAGCAAAGCAGAAATGTCAGTAAAGTGTACTAAATGTACCATTACATTCTGAAAGTACATTACAAAGTGCATTCTGTATTGAGTAATCTGGACACCTCATCGGTTTCTTGTTCCTCCTTCTGTTCTTTCTCTTCTTCCTTTTCTTCCACTTTGATCCCTTCTGGTTTCTTCTCCTTTTTACTCTTAAACTTCCTCGGACGCACGACCTCTGCTGCAGCCTCTTCCACTGGCTGCACGACCTCTGCAGCAGTTGCGACCAACGACGAGTGTTGGACCGCCTTGGTAATATGCAATGACTCACTCTTCCTTTCCTGTAATGCACCTCATTCAAGCATTCTACTAATCAACCAGTGGTTGAAACCATAGAAACGATAGAAGGGATGAATCGTACTAGGAGATCAAATGGTTGACCGTACAAAAGACCTACTCACAGGGTCTATCAATAAAGCAAAGCAGAAATTTCAGAAAAGTGTACTGAATGTACCATACAGTACACTCTGAAAATATATTACAAGGTACAGTCGCGCGCATAAGTGAGTGGGCAGAATTTGAATTTGTTGTATATGCTTGCCCAGGAAAGACATCATTCTGGCACTATGGTGTTATGTACCAAATTCATTGGAGATTATGGCTATGGTATTTGGGCGTTACGTCATCGCACAGTTATTGCGTAGTGATGACGCAATCAAACTGTACTTTTTCAAAACGGCATTATTCTTGCATGGATTTTTTCAGAATGATTTCTTTCCTGGGCAAACAGATACAACAAATTCAAATTCTGCCCACTCACTTATGCGCGCGACTGTACATTCTGAATTGAGCAATCTGATCACCTCGTCCATTTCTTCATCTTTCTCCTCTTCCTTCACTTCCATCTCTTCCTCTTCTATCTCCTTCTCTTCCTTCGCTTCCTCTTTGATCTCTTCTGGTTTCTTCTCCTTCTTCTTCCTAATCTTCCTCTCGAATTCTCCAATCTTCTCAAATCGAGGAGTCGCACTGCGCAAGGGAGGCAGGATAATCCACTGCAAAGCAATCAATTATACAAATAAACTACTTTTAAACAGCCAAAATGTATATTTTCCCTGAACTTGTATATTCAATGTTTTCTATTATCTTAACAAATCAGAGCTACTCATCAAGTGTTGGCAGACTAGGCTAGTAGGCGATCGAATGGGATAGATCACTCTCAATCGATCATCACCTCTTGTATGGGAATATCGATGATGGCCGATTCAGTCACTCGTTTCATAATCGGCACCGTCTCCGTCACCCACTGAAATTTAAATTTTGTTGGAAAACTTCATAGTAGAAATGACCAATTCCACAAACTCTAATGTGTTTCCAGCTTCTCAAATTCCACACATCAGTAAATCGTTTTCCGTCCCTGATAGATCACTCACTTCCCACTCCTCCTTTTCCTCCTTCTTCTTCCTCTCCTCTTCCTCTATCTCGTCCTCGTCCATCGTCGGCTCCCAGTAACTATCGTCCTGTAAGAGAGCATCGAGTTGTTCATCGAATCTTTCAACCAGATTTCAAAATTTACAATTCAAAATCAGATCTGAACACGAGCATACATATCACTGTTTCATCCCACCCTGGTCCCTTCCGGTCCCATCCCGCTTACCGTATCTTCGAGGGATCTTCTCCTGTCTCTCTTCCTCATCTTCTGCTGTGGATGTGCCCATTCCTCCTCTTCCCTCTCCACAAATTCATCTTCAATCTTCAGATCCCCCATATTCTCCTTCTCCTCTTCATAATTATCCATCTTCTCGTCTACTTGATGATATCCCTCATCAGATCCGGCCTCACTCCGTCGTCTCATCGGCGATAACGAAGGAGGAGGCTGCAATTATTAGGTCAATTAATTAATGCTAAGATATAAAGCGCTGTGCCGCGTGCCCTGATTGCAAACTAAGTCGAGAGAAATATCGAGCGCGTAAACAATCTGCGTCAAGTGCTATTGCGAAACCTCGCTGAAGTCTGGGGTGAGGGAGATACAGTCGCGCCGGAAAGTCACCGTACACTTTTTGAATTTGTTGTATCTTTTTGCCCAAGAAATGCATCATTCTGGCACTCAGGTATGATGGACCAAATCCATCGGAGATTATGATCATGGTATTGTGGTATGACGTCATCGCATAGTTATTGCGTAGTGGTGACGCAATCAATGTGCGCTTTTTCAAAACGGCATTATTCTTACATTGATTTTTTACTGTTCTCCAAACTTTCTATGATTGGAGATATGACCGAGGCCTACCCAGACTAAATTTTTGAAGGTGCTCCTCGGTCGCACATTTGCTGCAGCGAAGCTGCAAAAACAGGATCTGAAATTCGGAACTCGGCTTCTAGAGTAGCTAGAGACCCGTTCAAAGCATCAAAATGATCGTCATCATGAGTCCACATGATCCTGAGAATATGGATACGATATATCATAATTTGCCCTCAGGGCATGAAAAAATCACTATTTTGCATGACCATTTTTTGGACATCCATAACTTTAAGGAAAAGTTTAGTAAAAATCTGATTTTATCTGATAATGTTCAAAATGTATTGAGGAACTGAATTCCAACTTTTTAGAGCGATTGGATCTCTTTCCAGCCCGCGGCGTGCGTTTTTCGGAGGTAAACTAGGGTGGGGAAATACCTTGTTTACCCCTATGGGCGAGAGAGTGCAGACGACGAGAGAACAGCGTGTTTTCCGACCCTAGTATACCTCCGAAAAACACACGCCGCGGGCTGGAAAGATATCCAAACGCTCTAAAAAGTTGGAATTCAGTTCTTCAATACATTTTGAACATTATCAGATAAAAATCAGATTTTTATTAAACTTTTCCGTAAAGTTATGGATGTCCAAAAAATGGTCATGCAAAAAAGTGATTTTTTCATGCCCTGAAGGCAAATTTTGATATATCGTATTCCTATTCTCAGGATCATGTGTAATCACGATGGCGATCATTTTGATGTTTTGAACGGGTCTCTAGCTACTCTAGAAGCCGAGTTCCGCAAATGTGCGTCCGAGCAGCACCTTCAAAAATTTGTTCTGGGTAGGCCTCTGCCATATCTCCAATCATAGAAAGTATGGTGAACAGGAAAAAATATATGTAAGAATAATGCCGTTTTGAAAAGTGCAGATTGATTGCGTCACCACTACGCAATAATTATGCGATGACGTCATACCATAATACCATGATCATAATCTCCGATGGATTTGGTACATCATACATGAGTGCCAGAATGATGCATTTCCTGGGCAAAAAGATACAACAAATTCAAAAAGTGTACGGTGACTTTCCGGCGCGACTGTATCTCAATTCAATTCAATTATTTCAATATAAATAGATGACAAATGTGGGCACCATTGCTGTTAGCAGCAAGACCCTTCCAGCTTCAGACAGTGCCCATCACACTTCTTCTAAATGACAATTCCGTCTAGAATGCCAATTCCGTGAACATTGCCGGTTTTGTGGCTGAACTAGTGGACGCGCTCCCGGAATTCAAAAGTCTGCAGCATTGTCTGCCTCCGTACGATGTTATCACATCATACATTTTCATAGGCTTAATCAAACCAAAACATATAGTGACCCCCGCCTACCCAAATATCATGTGACCCCTTCCACTAAGAATATCATGTGAACCCCTAATTGAATTAGAAGATTAAAATGTATGTCCTCACCTCGTCCCTCTCCTTCCAGCTGATCGTCTTCTTCATTCCGCCCTTATTCGACTGCGTGACGTTCTCCTCTTCGTCTACCACTTCCATCACCTCATCCTCATCATCCTGCAACACACGCCAACTAGTTTACATCCACTCACTCTTCTATGGCTATGTTCAAAACATGTCTGCCGAAGAGAGCATGAGCAAAACATGTATAATCTTGCGGGTGCGAATTCCGACATGCCCATGCGGTAATTCATAACTAATAACCGACCGATGCCCTGCAGCGAAGCTAATATCACAACTAAATGGAAAGAGCACTCGAGCATCGCCTCTGAACTGTGAGTCTCCCACCTCATCCCTGCGTATCCACGAAGCCGCTACGACGGGGGGCCTTCGCCGCTTGGTCGTCCTCTCGGCGCGGACGTCCGCGTATCCGCGTGAGATGCGCCACGACTCGTCCTCCGAACGCATATTCGCCTGTAGTGATGAGGGAGTGTACGAATAAAATGAGTTGCAAACAATTCCGTAGGGATGAACAAAGATTTTTTGAATTCTCAGATGGAAGATCTTGGCAGTTTAACAGAAATATCGTGAAAATGCAAATACAATAGTTCCCTATACATTGCATCGAACGTGGAAAGCTTTACTTTACAGCTGATTTTCTCGTCGATTAGAGAATGGTCAAAGAAGTAGAGGTTCTCACCAGTTTGACGTTAATCAAATCAATCTCCTCAAGGAGATGGAATTCTCCATTTTGCACTTTCTCCTGAAACATACAATATTATTATTAATTTAGTTAAATGTTTCACCCAGGGTTCTAAAGCCTAGGGTGAACTTGGTTCCATTTTGGGGATGTACGTTTTGCCAACCAAATTTAAAGCAAAACGAACACCCCAGAAGTGAAAATAATATTATACCGTGGCACGAACACCCACGGTATAAGACTATTTTCACTTCTGGGATGTTCGTTTTGCTTTGAATTTGGTTGGCAAAACGTACACCCCCAAAATGGAACCAAGTTCACCCTAGGCTTTCGAACCCTGGTTTCACCACGTAATCAATAGTTTCAATATGTTACTCGTCTAAATATCCATAAAAAAACAAATCTCCTAATACAATAAAGCGATAATTAGAGGTTGTCTCACCGTCAGGGATGCCAGCGTCCGTTCGAGCACTTTGATCTCCCCACTATTTGGGCCGTCCAACTCCTGTAGTTCCTGCGATGAAAAGAGACCATTATTTAAACAATTCAAATTGCTCCGTTTCAGAGTTCAGTCCATAGGTGGGCGGGGGTTGAAGCTGGAAATCGAAAACCGGGTGTGTTTAGGGTCAAACGGAGGGAGGGTGATCGTAAATGATCGGTTTTGTGACAAAATTTTCCAAAAAACCGGGGATGTCCAATCCGAAAACCGGGGGTGTTTCACAGCTGGCTTCGATGGTGCCCACCTATGGTTCAGTCAAAGATTAAATTTCCAGTAACCAAATTAGCTATGACGGAGAAAGATCTCCTGGCACTTCTTCGATATTTAGCATCCCCTCCCCTTCCCCTATCATTTCTCAGGTCCTCTCCATCGCAGATGAGTTGGGGAACCGACAATCAGGGAGAAAGAGACATGAGTGAGGTAGGAGGAGGGGAGGGGGAGGCAATATCGAAGCAGTACCGATCTGCTGCACCAGCAGATCTTCTGGTGTATGCATTTCATTCGTAATCCTTGCCCACATTCGGCAGCCAAGCTTTCCGTGATAACTCTTACAGTAGCTCCTTTACAGTACCCCTCTACCGTACCTCTAGAATGAGATCGGGAGGGATCTCCTCACATTCATCGCCGACACTGGCTGGGTCGCCATTGAAGAAACCGAGATGGTCCTGGAAGAATAGAAATGAATTCAGAAATATCCCATAAGTGAACAAAACTACTATACGAACGGGCACAGTAGAAAATAAAACGGATAATCAATAGAATAATTAATTTACCGCAGTGAGACCTCCGTTCGGACCCTCATGAAATCGATCGATCCAATCGGGTTGTTGACCTGAAACATCATCTCTAGTATCTGGAGTACACTGCACTACAGTATTCCTACCGTACCGTTATCTGCGTGCTCCTCCTCCTCCTCCTCTTCCTCATCTTCTTCCTCGTCGTGGTCCCGTGATCCACCTGGAATGATGCACTGTTTCTTCACCGAATATTTAGGCATAGCAAATGCAGTCTAATTGCAGACCCACAATCATCATTACTAGGAAACGTTTTTGCGCATTCCAAAGAGGGCAAAGTCTAAAAACTTCTGCTGTTTTCGTATTTGCAAAACACTCATGTAAATGCCAGGGAGCATAGTGGGACCTGGACAAACTCTCGAAAGCACCTCTGAGTCTCGGTCGCTCCTTCATTCCGAGCACGATGATCTCGTCGACCGATCGATTCTTCCCGACTACAGTACTCTTCGAGCCCGCTTCCGTACCCCTTCCTCCTTTTCCATTGGCGAAGAGATCGAGCAGCCGACTGCGACCCGCCCCGACACCTGCAGCAGAAGAGGAGGAATATAGTGAGAGTACGGCACTTCTTGGATAATTGCCCCCCTCCCCCCTCTATTCTATCATTTCTCATTTTTTCGCAATCGCAGAGGGGTTGTCTTGACCAAAATCAAGGAGAGATGCCTAGAAATGAGTGAGATAAACGAGGAGGGGGGAAGGAGGGGGGAGGGAGGTGGGCCAAATATCCAAGAAGTGCTGAGAGTACTCTCTTCGCAAATCAAACAACAACTGATGATCTTAAGATAATGAGTACTAATCTCAGAATTGTCACATCCACTATCTACAGTATACTTCTCCTACTAACCTCCGAGAATCTGTCCTCCACCGGCGACTCCTTCAGCCACCGTCACTGCCTTCACTGCACCAGAGTCTGCGGTTCCTGATTGAGGAGAAATTATTTTTTTTTTTAAATTCTAGCATTCTCCATTCAACACGTCTTCGTCATTGTGTCCTTCATCTCCTTGCACTGATATTTTCATACTCACTAACCTTGAAATATGTATGCTAGAATCACTGTAATCCCTCTCTTCCCATCCCACTACAGCCCCCACTGACCCAGTCTTGTTCCTCCTCCCCCGAACACTGCATCGATTCGTGGCTGCTTCGCATCTCCATCGGGAGGGGCCTTCGCAGTGACTCCGCCCTCCTTCTTCGAGATTCCGCTCACTTTCTTCGAGACTCCGCCCTCTTTCTTGCCAATTCCGCCCTCTGCCTTCTTCTTCTCCGCCTTCTCTCGCTTCTCAGTGTACTCTTTCGGCTCGGAGACTTTGATGAATTCACCTCGAATAAATATTCATTGTAACCAATGCAACCACTCAAAAGCAATAATATTTTGCCCAGACATTTAAATTCTGGTTTGTCATCAACTAATTTAGCATTCCAACGTTGGGATCGGGATCAAAGCGACAGGATTAACACAACAATAGCTGACCAAGAATAATTTCTTTTACAGTGCCGCTCACCTCCACAGTTGTTCTGGTGATCCGCCCACCACAGATCGTTCTTGGAGGGTGCCCGATTGGAGGCTCTCTTCACCCATCCGAAGTAGGGACGACGTTCACGACACGAACCAGTGCAACTGCAAGCAGAAGGGGATTTACATCTATCGAATATATTCTGAACCACTCATAAGTAGGAATTGTAAAAAAAAACTGTTCGATCTCGTATAACATTAAGAATCTTGTCGCTGGTTTCCTTCCACCGTGCTCGTACTCCCCATCCCTTTCTCACCGCCAGTGGTGTTGTTTGTACACGGCGACCTCGGCGTGGAACGAGTGGTAGATGGTTATGTGAGTGCCCGCCTCCTTGTTGATACGCTGCATGTGCCACTGCAATGGCGAGATTAATTTGAGAGTATCGGTTGATTATCCTATCTACAGTACTCTTGCTCCCTTTCCTACTGTACTTCCATCCCACCTTCCCACAGTACTACCATCCTTCCTCACCTACCGTACCCTCCTCCTCACTTTACTACCGTACTCCCCTCCTTCCCCACCTGGAACTGTGGTCCGTGCCCGTCTCTGTCTCGGTCGCGCACTGTCACGAAGAGGAAGGCGTGGATCATTTCGTGCTGAAAAAAATTTGAATTATGAAAATGAATTAGATGACTTTGAAACAAAAATTATAAAAAAGCAGTAAGCTCGATCAATGTTTTCGTATCGGCCAAGTGAGATGCACTAATTTATTACGGCAAGATCTTATTATAATTAATGTCAAATGTTGGCACTTCTACGGGTTCTGGCCACCCCCTCCCTCTCTCCCTTTTCTAGCCCACTCATTTCTAGCTATTCTTCACTGACTTTCGGCCGCTCAACTCCTCAATGATGAGAAAGGATACAAAATGAGAGGATGGTGTCCAGAAACCGAAAAAGTGCCCAAATGTTTGCCCATGTACAACCAAGATCAGAAAGCACGCGCGAATCAAGAAAGATGATCACTGACCAATAGCGTCTCCACAAGATCCTTTCGAGGGCGCAGCTTGAGGAGAGGAGTGGAGAGTTTGATGGAGCACAGACCAGAACGGACATCGTAGCAGCAGATACCTGCGCATCTGCAGGGAAATTTTTATCAATTAATATTTATTAATTGTATTACTAAAAAATGAAAATATCACCAAAACAGATGTTTTTAAAAATACTTGCCTCTCAAAGAAACACGATTGGCAAAATCACAAGACCACAACAATATTCTTACAAGATTCTAGATTGTTAGAGCTTGCATCCCCAAAGGGACACTGCACCAACATAGCATAAATTGCCCTTCCCGTCACACGCCATGCTACGACAGCCTCCACCAATTGAACAATACCCCCCGTCTCTTCTTGCGCTCCCGTGAGAACACGCCAACCGTTACAAATAGCAAGCCCGATCCCCCGGGATAACATCGGCCATTTTCACCGTATTCTGCCTTACAAATTCACATCTCACGCGGCAAAGGGCAATATTCCGGGCATAATTGCCATCAATTCCTCGGGGGAAATCTGGCAGAGAGAACGGGATAAAACGAAAATATGCCATCATCCACTTCATTGTTTTACGTCTCTCCCCTTCCTTCTCCCACTGGAATTCTCACTCGAAATCCAATAATTCGCCCGGTCTTCTCCTCACAATGACGTTCCCCCTTGCATAGAATGCACTGCACCAACTTTCTCTGCAGCATCCCTCTCCCTCTAATCCCAGCCCTTCGCTTAGAACAAAAGCCTCGCTTCTTCTCCGTTATGCATGATGTCTCGCAGGCCAGACAACGCGATAAATCATTACAAAGGGGAGAAATGAAACCTCCTATTCTCCCCCCCCCCCCCCCCCCGACTTACCCCGTCCTCATTTCCTCTCCATTCTCCTATCATTCCCCCCCCCCTTCCATTATTTGTTTCCATCCAGGCGGATAAGTCAAAGGGAAGCAAGCCACGCGACTCCTTTTTGTTCTTTTCTCCAGAGACCTTTGATATTCTCTCTTCCTTTCGCCTGCTCTTCCGCATTATCTGAACAGCATCAGATCACTCAAATTAACGAGACCAAACAGACAGGGAGACGTCGGCCGTCTCGTGCCCACTTATCCATTTACAAGCCCTTCCTGCAATTCTTCCGAGAATTGCAATGATTTCCTTCAGCCCGTCCTTCCTTTCTCCAATTTATCCGAGAACATCCGGGTTTCAGAGTCGCTTTTTGTCTCTTAGATTGGCCAGCCGATACTTCTTCTCCTAGTTCCTCTTCAAGTCAATTTAACGCCTGCCCTTCCCCTTTCTACTCCTTTTTCTGCACGTGTCCCTCTCTCTTCCCACTTTACTAGAGCCTGAACAACAGCCAACCCACAATTTCGAATGCCTAGATATCAATCATCTCTCAGATCCCGTGCCTATCATGTTTCAGCATCTTTCGCGGTACGGAAACCGATAATCATCGCAGAAGCTTGCTGGCTTACATTCAGTATCTAATTTTTCGGATATTGTCATCGTTGACACATAATGACCTCCAGTTGTCTCCGAATCTACATCACCCATCGAGCACCTTCCTCCTCCCCGTCCTCATTTCCTCATCTCTGAGGCCTTTCCGGGAGAAATCTCCACGGGTGACTCCCGCACTAAAAAGGGTTGGCAGACAATTCATCTCCATCAGAGTCCCTGCCATGCTCAATTTCGGAGAGTCTTCCACCTCGTGTTCACTATCTTCGGATTCCATTACGCGTCATTCTCTCACGTAAATTCGATTCGCGACCGGGGATACAGCCTGTTTGCCTGGCCGTTCCCGTTCCCTTTCGCTTTGTGTGTTCAGACTGCCAGACGTAGATTGCTGACGCCATATGCCACCTCCACGAAGCCACAAGATTGTATGTGAACTCTCCAGACGAAGTCTACTAGACTATGAGATAATAACTCCCCTTCTTACCTATGAAATTCAGATAACGTATACAGTTTGCACATCATTCCATTGCCGAATATCGCCATAGAATAATCAAATTCTAGACCCACATAAAACTAAAAAGACCCTGCCCATTTCCACCGTTCGTCCATCTCTTTCTCCTCTCATTGTTGTTCATAACCGACTCCTCATTCCTGCACTTTCCTCCTTCTCCTATTGTGCTGCTATCTTCGAGTCTCACTCATTTCGAATCCCACAGGAAATGGAAGGAACGCTCAGTATTATTCTCTCCTCCAAATAATACCCTGCCCACCCCGCATTCATCTTCCGTCGCCTATAGTGTTTCCTCTCCCTTTTCGCAGTTAAACTGACTGATATGCCGACCTCGAAGACCAAATTTTCCTGCCACGAGTTCTGCTAAAGTCATCAGCGATTATATATTTTTTCTCGCTTCTCGATATGCGAGTGAAACCGAAGACCGCCAATATTCCTCCGAGCATATCAACGATTATGATCGTATTTTTGGTTGACTGGCCAATCCCGAGACGACTGCTTTCAGGGAGACAGAGATAGGGGATGGAGCAAGAGGTGGAATCCCCGGACTCCATCAAGTCATTTTCGACGACGATTTCAGTCATCACCGTGTAAGACTAGATGTCGTACTGACATGTGTACCGTGGCTTGTGGAGTGTACTGTAAGAAGGTTGCCACCTTTTGCTTGGGATATCCCACGTCATAGTCCCGGTTCGTCTAACCCTCTTTTCAGAATTTAGGCACCTGTTGTTGTGGGGGCGCTGACTTGGGGTAACCATAGCGAAGGGCTAACTCTCGCCCCCAGAAAGCCATCTCCCTCCCCTCCCTTCCCATACAGAAGCCCCATCATTTCTCACGATAACAGCCCGTATTCATTTTCAAGCTCCTGTAGTATTCAGGCTTCATGCATGGCTAACTATTCAGAGTCGTCTCCCCGTGACCGTATTGCCACGTCAGAATGCTCTCGTGTTTCCCCTTTGGGATGCCCAATTATCCACGATGGGAAGCCTCACTTGCAACCTCTCTCCATTACCTTCCTCGTCCAATCCTTTCTCTTTCCAATTATACTCATCCCACTGCTTCTATAACCTAATGATCTTTAAAATATTTACGCTATCCAATCGAGATTGATTTTTTTTGTGAGCCCTAGCCTACGAATCTGTGAGATGCTAACATACTATGGCAAGATTTGAGGCGCATTGTACCTGCTGGCAAAGTACGAAAATTGCATCCATAGTAAGCAAGAGGATGAGCAGAATGGTGTAACGTGAGATCTCCTAATCGAGGGCAAAAGGCTCTAACCTGCAGACCACCTAATTCAACGCGTCATGATTTATTGTGCCCCCCACTCTTCCCCTAGGTGAGACTGAGTGGGTCGCAAGTGGCCACCACATGTTCGTTTCTTACTGCGAGACCTGCGTAAGCGGGGGGGAGGAGCTCAATGATCTCAATCTAGAACACCTTCCTTCCCCACGTGCTCCACTCAGAGATTCGAACCGTCTCTCATCTGGTCTCTCTAATCAATTTCATGAAAACATGGGGGCGTTTTAGCCGCTCCACATTTCCCACATCTGCATTACACTGTTCGTTCAGTCATCTTGTCGTTCGTTTGTCGTGGTGTGCCCTTTTCCAACATTTATCAAATCTCTCTTGAACAGGATGCACTTACGTCGTCATTCGCGGGCTCCACTTCACTTCGCAAGCAGCGAGTTTCCCATCGAAGAATCGGCCATCGAAACTGACGAAAAGGGCGTGAACATCAGGGCACGGATCGATCAACTCGTAAGAGGGATCAACCAGGCTGCCCATCGCCTTAAGGTAAGAAGGTTACTGGAAGGTATACGGTAAAGCAGTTTTGGATAATGTGGGAAATCTGTAGAGGGGCACATAAGTGTAAGGCTTAGACGGGATGAAACGTAACCAGCGAAAAGTTCCACAATAAATATTTTTAGAAATATGGTCCAAAATTCACATTAAAATAAGAGAAATCAAATAACCTTATTCGTTTGAGAGTGCTGCTCGTCGTTTGGCTGATCTCCGTCCGCCTTCTCCGAAACTGTCGACGGTGTCGATGAGATCTTCGATGGACGCCGTCAGAAGAATCGGACGTCGATCGAGAACTCGACGAGAGCGAGGACTGCAATACACTTCACTCATTGAGGATGACCACCTCGAGTACTTCTATTAGAACACACGAGAAACAACACATTCCTATTTATTCTGGTCATAATTGTAATCACAGAGCATATACACGTGTTACACCGAAAATTTGTCTACGCCTATTTTTGTGGGATGGTGGGGAGCATAAAGATACTTGTACAAAGTCAAACACACGCGAAAACAAGCTATAATCGATAATTTCGAGCCGACAAATGAAAATTCAAAAATACCGCCAAGGCCGGAAAATGAACAAATGAGTGCCGGCAAAAGGCAAAAAGTTTCAATTTGCCTTACAGTAGGCAAAAGTCGATGGAATCGCACGTATTAGAATCGAAAACTGAAATTTTCGAATTTCGATTTTCACAAAAGTTGTTAGTGTTGTATTCGTGTTTATTGTGTTTACATTTGCATTTTTAGTGGCTAAAATGAGCGACAGCGAGGATGACTTCATGTCCGACAAGTATCTGGCGGGCACGGAGGAAATTCGACCCGGTACGTAGTGATCTTCTCTTTCCTCTTGAAATGCCCCTCGCTATTTTCCCTTTTCTACTCGAGAATGGCTCCATTGGCAGGCCTCGCTAAAACCAATCACCAACGACGGATCATGAAGATCGAAAACGAGCGCGCCGAGGCTGAGGCCGAGCGACTGCGACTGCAGAAACTGAAAAAGCCCGTGAGTTCGCAATTCTTGAATCTGTGTTTTACATTCACTTCCTTATTACACTTTGAATCCTTATCAAATAGTTCTCAGGCTTGCCTGTGATAATCTCAAAGTATTTACGCAAGCTACGATATTCATAATAATTATAGTTTTAATTATCTTTGTCTAATTGCAGCACCACATCGAGGCGGAGCGACGCGAGGAAGTAATGGCCAAGCCGATCAGCACGGAGTCCAAGGGATTCGCCCTCATGGCCAAGATGGGCTTCAAACCGGGAATGAGTCTGGGCAAGAAGAAGGACGGTCAGTCGAGATTTACTTGTTTGCCATCCGAATGTAGCCTCCAAATGAGTTTACAGTAATCACATTGAATAAGCCTTATTGAATAAGTATGTTCAAGTGGTTATTAATTGTTGGTTATGTGTGCTCAAACAGTTGATTGCTTTTGCACAATACTTTCTGATCCACAATGAACCTTTGGTGGGGAATTTAAAGTTATAGTCTCCTTTATAGACATGGTGGCACAATTATCATTATTATTCGCAGAGCATGACCTCGGGTCGGGCATCAAGGAGCCCATCAACATCGTCATTCGCAACCACAGAGGAGGACTGGGAGTGGAGAGTGAGGAGGTGGAACGACTGAAGAAGTGAGTGTGGTTGTGGTCCTGTGAGCTGCGACGTCTTTGTGCGGATTTGTTTGATTCATCAAAAGTATTGTGCAAAAATTTAAAAATTATAATATGCTATACTTCCTACAACCATCATCAATTTCAGGGAGGAGTCAACTGCGAAGGGACGCATCGAGGCACAACTGAAGAGGATGAAGGACCGAGCGAGGATGGCGGTGAGTCACATACATTTTCATTAACCTTGGGGAAACAATATAAGTGGCTCCCATTCCCTGGGATGGCAATATAAGTGGCTACCAAGGAGGTGATTTGTTATCAGCACACTACGGCGCATCTTTTGAGCCTACTCCCGAGTCTCTGGGACATAGTTGAAAAAATGCCAAAAATTGCTGTATTTGCATATAAGTGCCCACCGTTCTCTTGGATGGCAATATAAGTGGCTACCAATGAGGTGACGTGTTACCGGCGCCCCACAGCGCATCTTTTGAGCCTACTTCTAGATCTGGCAGACTAAATTCTGTTAAAGTGTGCACCCTCGGAGTCCGAGGGTATGAAAATATATGGTGAGTCATATCTTATACTGTGTTTAAATACTTTACAAGAATGGGATATTCACATGGATATTCGCGATATGAAAAATTGCCAGAAGTCGAATTCGCCTGCTAGAACCTTATTCGTTGATGTACCATTTATGAAGACTATTTTTCGTCGAGATATGATTTCATTTTAAATTTATTTATATTCAATTTATAAATAACGGATAATCAGGACGATCTCTCCGATGACTACCGTAAGCGAGCGAGGATGGCTTCGAATCGGAAGCAGATCATCGGGGATATCATCAAGAGCAGAAAGGCGTGCGTCGAGATGGATCTGAGGTGAGCCAGCAATAGTTCAGTTAAATTATGCTACTGTGGGATTATATCAAAGTGTAACCAGAATTTATCAGGATAAATTAGAATCCTCGTTTCTGTTTGGGAACAAAATTAGTCCAGACCTAGGAAAATCTAGGGCTAGGGAAATCTATGTGTAATTGATTGAGTAGGCTTGTTCTCATTTATTGTCCAATGAAAAGTCCGCAAATCGTGTAGCGCATGACTATATTTTTAAATACATTTTTTTCAGGAAGGAAGTGGAGCTTCCCGAGGAGTCCTGGTTTTGGCCGAGCTACAAGTGAGTCTTGCTTAATTATCTTGATTCTTCTCATAATCAATGCGCGAGAAAATCATGTAAAATGAGAGATTTGCAAGTAATCGCACTTTTCTGCAATTTTTAAATACAAGAGAGTCGGTGATTTAATCTTCTTCCTTGCAGGGAGAAGAAGATCGACGCGATTCCAACGACTGCGGTCGGCAGTACGGGGCGATACTTCAAAAGGGTGAGCTAGATGCTCCTTGTTTAGCACATTCTCTCGCTTCCTTCGTTACAAATTATAACTTTGTTAGCCTCGCAATATATTCGGAGTTGCTTATGCAAGTGATATCGAATTTTTGCATTGCAAATAGTTAGTGATCCAGGAAATATAGTATAAAGATCTCTCCTTTTCAGGAGGAGGATGAGGATGACGCCAAGTACCACTACTCGAATGGGAAGGAGGCGCCCAAGGAGGAGCGATTCGATGAGCTCACTGATGAGCTGTTGGAGGAGAGGTACGGTATCTGCGTGCAATTAATCAATTGAGAGCAGATGGGTATGAAGTCCGTAATATTGGCAGTAGTGGTTTGAATAGATTAGTGGGTATGTAAGGTGATACTTTGGTACGAATTTTTGTGTGTCTATCGGTTCATCGGCAAGGGGGGGGGGGTATCGGTGATTTTTTTCCAAATCATCAGTCGATTCGGGGTTGCACCAGCTATCCAAATCTTGAGGTCGATTGATACTGGCAATGAGTAAGACTCTGTTAATAGCTAAAAAAAACTTTTGAGGAGTGCATATCTACCGTACCTATTACAGTAGCCTACCACGACAGTCTATCACGCGTGTCGCGTAAGGATCGAATAAACACTGGCACATTGGAAAAGTCGAAAATGAAGCAAACCCAGTTTTCGATAGTCCATAGGGTCCCTCACAAGGTAGCGGAGAGCTTTTTGGAAAATTTTCATTTTCGACGATGTGAGACGTCGTCAAAAATTTTAAGCCCCGAAAAGTGCATTCTTTGAAAGGGCATAATTCGGTCCGGAGTGGGGCTAGCGAGAAATCCAAATAGGTATAGACGTCAAATTTCAAGGAGAATTCGCCTGTCAAAACCTTTGTTCCAAAAACTTATTAGTATTTTTGCTAATCGATTTAATTTATTGATTTTTTCCACATATTGTTACCAGAAAATGTTTTGAGCTGAACGGCTAGGCAATGATAAGACGAATCGAATGGTATGCTGAACTCCATACCTACCGAAGTGAGAAAGTACTCAAAAATGCATTTGAAAATTTCGAACTGATGCGGTATAGTTGTCAATCCTCAGCAATCGCATCTCACAATTCTCAAGTATGCGTTTCCTTTGCCGGCTGACATGTGATCTCGTGGCCTAATGGATAGTGGCTTTGGTTGTCAATCCCATCCTTTTTGGTCGTCCGATGTTGGATACCCGAAAGTTGTTCTGTCTTTTGCACATTTTTTATGAGCGAAATAACTTATTCTTTAACCTTTTTGATCGTGGCTTTGTTTGTTTTCATTATTCCACTCTTAAATAATTTGAAGCGAATTCGTGCGAACTGTTTTCTCGTGTTATTATTTTCAAATTGAGCGATTATGATAATATTTGAATGAATGACGTGAATCGTCAAGTACGGGTCAAAACAGCTACTGAAATAACTCTTTCTCTGACAAAAAATGTGCAAAAGACAGAACAGCTTTCGGGTATCGAACATCGGACGACCAAAAATAATGAGATTGATAACCAAAGCCACTATCCATTAGGCCACGAGATCACATGTCAGCCCGCAAAGGAAACGCGTACTTGAGCATTGTGACATGCGATTGCTGAGGATTGACAACTATACCTCATCAGTTCGAAATTTTCAAATGCATTTTTGAGTACTTTCTCACTTCGGTAGGTATGGAGTTCAGCATACCATTCGATTCGTCTTATCATTCTCTAGCCGTTCAGCTCAAAACATTTTCTGGTAACAATATGTGGAAAAAATCAATAAATTAAATCGATTAGCAAAAATACTAATAAGTTTCTGGAACTAAGGTTTTGACAGGCGAATTCTCCTTGAAATTTGGCGTCTATACCTATTTGGATTTCTCGCTAGCCCCACTCCGGACCGAATTATGCCCCTTCAAAGAATGCACTTTTCGGGGCTGAAAATTTTTGACGACGTCTCACATCATCGAAAATGAAAATTTGCCAAAAAGCTCTTCGCTACCTTGTGAGGGACCCTATGGACAATCGAAAAACGTTTACTGCAGGGGGGGGGAGGTAAAAATATGTGCCAAATATCTCCCGATTTTATTCGATTCTTCGGAGACACGCGTGCTATTACTGTAGTCTACAGTATCCCTTCTCATTACAGACTGGAGCAAATCACGGTGTATCTCCGATCCGTTCATTCCTACTGTGTCTGGTGCGGGTGCGCTTTCGTCAATGAGGCCGATCTGGATGGAGGCTGTCCGGGACCCGCGAGGGACGTCCACGATGAGGGAGACGAGTAGAGGAGAAAAGGGGAGGAGCCTGATTGGAAAGGGGCGTGGCCTAGGAAAGATCAAGTGAAACAAAATTGTTTTGCACAGTTATAAACTCGGATTATTTATTGATTCACATTTTCATAATGAAACTTTCATTGATTGTACGTGGCATTACGGGTAATAAAGTTGTTGATAACAATTGTTGTACTGAACTGTTTTGAAAGAGTTGAAATTGCTCGAAGCGTACCTCTTGATTTCGTGTTGCAGAACTGTCAGTATTGTGCAGGCAACATCTTTCTCTTAACGATCGTTTTGCTTTACCTTCACCCTACCGTACCCTTCCCTTCCTTCTCAGGCATGTCGGGTCACGTCAAGGTGCTGGCGTGCGGCGACGTGCAGGGCAAATTCGTGCAGCTTGTGAAGAGAGTGAAGGCGATCAATGAGAAGGTCAGCGAGCAGTAGTGACGAATATGCACTTCTTCGATACTCTGGTATGGTTTCCCTAGTAGGATCCTACTCATTTCCCTAGTAGGCTCCTACGTAGGATTCTAGTAGGGTGCAGAGTAGGAACCTACTGGGGTGTGCGCACTGAGTAGGATCCCAGTAGGGTGGAGAGTAGGATCCTACTAGGGTTTGAGTGGGATTCTACTGGGATGGCAGGCTCTTCCTTTGGCCCTGGATACTGTAAGTCAAATCGTCTTCGGTGTCTACTGCTGTGTGGAAACACTGGATATGCATTTTATTTCCAAATTTTCAACAACTGAATTTAAGGAATAGCATAAATTTGGAACAATGGGTGAGCTCACGGAATGAATTACACGTAAACGAACAATATACTTAACAATGAGAAAACAATCAAAGAAAATCTAACGAGATAAGAAAAGGGAATATAGAGTAGTCTTCTCACAGTGGCCCCTTGGGCATTCCAGTTGTCGAAGCATCGAAGAGAGGCGAGAATGCCCCCGAGTAGTCGTTCGTCTCCGCTCTGGTAGCGAAGTCGTACCCGCTGTAATCAAACATTTTAATATTATGCACTTTTGCTCTTTTGCTACCGTACTTTTGCTACCGTAACCCCCGAATTATGATAACCTCAATAGATTCAAGGTATATATATTCCTTAAATACTTAAATACTTAGAAAAGGTGCATATACTGTCACATATAAATTGAAAGAAATGGAAAGTAGTGAAAATTACGCTCGGTTTATTTAATTTTCAAGGATCACGCCACCCCCCCCCCTTTGAGTAAGCAGTTGTTAAATTGAGTAATAACATCAATAATCTGACTCATACCCTCCATTCATGAAGTGAGCTGCTTGCAGGACGGGAGTCAATACGGTGTAGCTCGTGGACTGGGCAATTCTGCAAATGGGAGATCAGAATTTTTCATAGCCTACTCACTACATCATTTTTACAATTTCGTAAGGGGGTAGACCAAATCAAATGTACCTAATAACCATGGATATGCAGAATAGTTTCTTCCTCGAAAAAATTAGTGTTATACCAAAACCAGTAATGAAAGTAGACTCGGTTTGAATGAAAACAATATGCAAAAAATGAGTAGGTAATGAAATTTTCAATCATACCCCGAAATCGAAGGAGAAGAGAAATCCCTCGTAGATGGCGATGACTGAGTGTGTGTGCTGCAATATATGATATTTGAAGCTAAAATACATCTATGAAGTAGATTCTTCCAATTTTCAAGGTGTAAAAAAAGAAACACGCTAATGACTCAATATAGTGCTAAAAATAATTCCACTCAGCATCCTACCTTGAATACGGAGATGCCACACCTCCTCCCTTGATGGATCCATTGTGCGCGTAGTGGACTGGAAGAGGATGACTCCTGAGAAATGCGAATTTCGAGAGTCATGGAAGCAATTTATACATAGCATTTGTATACAAAGCAGATATTTTTTTAATGGAGCTGCTAACGCAATTTAAGCTAATCTAACTATTATAAATTTTTGAACTGAACCATTTTTTTCATCAAACAAAATAATATTCGAAGCCATACGAATGGAGTGGTCCTTCCGTCGATCCAGTAAGGGATGCTGGTCTTCTCTCCATCGCGGATTGACCGACTCCAGCCGTCTGTCCTCGGAAAGGATAATTTCTGTAATGAGTTGCTTCTTCATAATTTCGCATCAGCATGACATGCTACAGAAACACCTTTTTGTGCTTTTCCTGGAGGGAGTCGAAGCTGACTCCAAGCTCTCATTTATCCTTGGTTTTCGAGTTACACCAATCCTCCTAAAAAGGAGTGAACATTACATACTACTTTTCCGGGGAGAAAAGACCTTCTGCCTTTGCCTCTGCCGATCGATGGAGTCACACTTTTGCCCCCCGTAGGCGTTTTTTCACCAATTCCTTCGCTTCTGGGAAGGATATTCTCCGTCTCTCTGAAGATATAAGTGTATGACATGTTCCCACCACGCCCAACTTACTCTTCTACTGCCTCAGTTCCGGAGTCTTCCTCTTCATGGTCTTCTTCTTCTCCGGTTTCACACACACTAGGAGTAGGGATCGAGCTACTACAATGCTCGCACTATTAAAAAAAACCATCTGGTTTCTTTTCAAACTCGGGTGGCGTCCAGCCCAGGGCGATAGCATTCTTCTTCAGGACTTCAAGATCCTTTGATTCGTTCTTCCTCATCTCGTTCAATTTCCCTTTCAGTGCGGCTCGAACACACGATGAGACTTTGGGGAGGAATTCGACCATTCCTTGAGTATCCATATTAGAGGAGATCATACAGCATTCTTGAAAGAATAGAAGTTTCTTTAGAAAGTGTCAGCTACTTACGGATGATTCCGTCGACGAAAGGTCGAGGTAGGGGATAATAAGCCACCGCTTTGGCCGCACCAGAGTAGTTTAGTTGAACTTCTCTCGGAAGAACCTGAGGAAAATTTGTATTTGACGAGGTTGGCTTACAGTTGCATAACCTCGTCAAGTACGAAGTTCGCCATTTGACCCCACTTGTCCGCGGAAGATTTGCGGGTAAAGATGACATGCGAGGCGATCTCTCGAAGATTCACCTGCTGTCCGGGATATCCTGGGCGATCCACCATCATCGTGGCATTCGTCAGAAGTGAGAGCTCCATCCGCACCTCCGGCAGTACGGCCTGTAGGTTTTCCAGAACATTCTGCCCCCTCCCCACTTTGACTTACTTTCGAGGCGTATGCACCCTGCAGATTCATGATGACACCTCCCTGATTGCCGAGCTGTTGACTCAGAGCAGACATGTTATAATTTTGCTGAAAATACAGCATGGAGTGGGGTTAAAATCATTGTTCAACAAACTGTCTCCATCAGACTGTAGCGGAAGATCTCATTTTTCCGTGCAGCAGTCGAGGGATCATCCCACTGGGAGAAGTGCCCACACACTTTACTTGAATCGATGGTCACAAGCTGCCCACCGTAGTACGTTGAGAGCCAGTTCTGTGGGCTGGACGTTATTACGATGAGGCTGTTTCCACAAACTTGGAGCCGGCCAGTCGCGCCATTGAGCGGTCTCACTCCGATGAGATCTTCTGCAGCTTGAAATACATCAAGCGCGGGTGCGTTCTCTCCGTCCATATCTTGGAGGAAAGATCATAATGCAGTTATGCACAGTTTAGATGAGAAAAGGTATCAAAGTGTAACAAACACTTGAGATCGTTCGGTGTTGAAGATATCTTTACTATGAGATCGTTTGGTGTTGAAGATATCTTTACTATGAGATCGTTCGGTGTTGAAGATATCTTTACTCAAATCGGAAACGATCTTTCTTAACGGTGAACAGTGTGAACGGGTAAAGGTGCTGAGATGTTTTAGAGAGACGGGCCACTAATTCAGTTGAATTCACAACGCGAGTGGATAGGGGAGCATCGATTGGTGATAGAAAGAAATTCAAATCGCAGAAATGTTTGACTAGATTGCCTAGGCGGGACATGATAATCGATCCTCGGTACACAACATCGATGTTATCGAAACAGGAAATTTTCGGCTGAATCTCGAGTTGTACGTGGATTTCATTATTCACTAGAGATATCTGAGAGATGCGTCCAATATCATTCGAAGTAGTTATCACGAAGTCATTGACTCGGATGGGCTCGTGGTCAACCTTCACTAATTTGAAGGAATTGCTATCAGCCTTCGATGGCTCGTAAAGTGTGGCGCCTCCCACGGATACGCCGTCGCCCGGAGATTGGAGGCTTGAAAACAAAATCGACGCACGGATCCGATCTCCTCCTGCTTGCCCCCTCAGCATTCTCAGTAGACTCATCCTACCGAGGAACTACAGAAACAGTTTACCTCAATCAAACCTTAATCAGTGTACCTCGAAGACTGCTTCAATTCGACTCCTCTTGTGGAACAAACATTTCGGCCAGCCATCAAGACCCTGCAAGTAAAATTTTATCATTGGATGGTTGCTAGGAGTGTCACTTACTTATTGAGAGATTCGAATGAGGCCATCGAGAAATCGTCAATAGATCCATGCATTTCCATCCGATCCGGAACATGGCACATCACGGTCTGCCAACATTCTTTGGAAAGCGTGATATAAATTTATACTCACATGCATCTTGTACGTGAATGCAGATTGAAGTCCTTCAGTTTCGTATTCAGTCTGGATGAGAGATGAAAGCTCTTTCAACAGCCGAATAGTATCGTGCGTAAACACGCGGCTTCGAAGAAGCTTCACGTATACGCACAAGGCGAACACGATGTGGCTGAGCCGCTTCTCATCAGATCCAAATTCGTCTTGGAGACAGAGAAGCACAACCGAGGTCTCGAAGTGCTGGAACAGGGCAGTGAATAGAATTCTGCATTCTTTGCAAAAGAGACTCACTACACTCTTCTCCGATCCCATCTTCGAATCGAAAAGGGGTCGAAGTTTGCCCCATCCGGATGGTGTAACGATCTTGATCCCGTAGGAATCTTTCACTGCGTTTGGTCCCACATAGAAGGGACTCTGAGCAGAGGATGCACCTACAGAACATAAAACGTAGGCCCTCTTGTTCCTCTTATTAACAAACCTTGGATCACATTCGTGATGACTCCCTCGTCGAGGAGATGGAGGGAGTCGTACAAACACCGATGAAGCAGCACGACCTTAATAGGGATTGCCCTCGTCAATGCGACACACACACATGCCTCATGCATGAAGCTGATTCCAGACTTGAACCCGCACTCCGCCCGTGAGGCATGGTCGACAGTCTCTTGCGGTAGACGGTCTACAATTCTTGGGAGTGATCCACATGTGAGCACACAATTGCCAATTAACCAGAGAATACATACCACGGTATGGGTTGCCTTGCGAGGGTGGGTATTTGTTTGAGTTTCCGATTCTGACACCCGGGTGGATGCACGAGAAACAGCCGAACTTTCCGTTCCAACCGTTGTGGTTGTAGAGGAAGCGGATCATCTCAGCGTCCATCGATCCGAATCGAATCGATGCTCTTATCCTGATGTGATCATTCAGCACACATATTAGTTACAGCATCGAACCTCCAACCGTTTATGTCGAATTCGTGAGACTCGACCACTCTCTTCAGATAGGTCAGATATTCTTCCCAGATAGTGAGAGAGACCTTCGAACGGGCCCCAAGCACAGCGAAAACAGCGACATTTTCAACTCGTCCTCGAACATGAGACGGTAGATCAGTCACTTGCAAGAGCACTGGTGTTATCGAATATCTAAACGTTATCGAATAATCGAATATATATGGAATACCGAATTAATAGTAACGGATACCTTTTTGTGGCGGGAAATCCGTCACAGTTCAGTACGAGCTGTACTTTTATGCTCTTGTGCTCGAAATCCAACTTCGATTCCACAGATCTCCGGAACTCAGAGGAATCCGAGAACTCGTTGTACTCAGTCTTCACAATTCCGGTATGGATCTCCGAGTGGACACTCAGAATCGCTTGCAGATTCGATGCGATTATCTCCTTTTACTCAGATCGTTCGTGCGGGACAAGATATTTCACTTACCTCCAGTTGTGCATCCACTCCATATTTAACAATCGTGACAACACGCCTCGCAGCTGCGCGAGTCGGGTCCCTAGAGCGTGCATAAGTACAATAGAGTTGTAAACTCATTACCGTCTTGGGCAGCATTTTCGAGTGGACGATATAATTCTGCGATTGCAGAACATGCAACGGTAAGAGATTGATCGTGAAATCCTCCTCAAGATTTCCTCTTTGACTGAATCACCCCTGAGGAGATACTCTCGTACTCCGGGTACTGTAGCCGCCAGAAAACGGACCGCTAAACGGCGTCTTTGACTGGACACCATTAAACATCCCTGTACAATTTTGTTCGGAGTCGAGGGAAGCAGCGGCGGCTAGCAAGTCCTCGGTGGAGTACTTCGGAGGACGACTTGCAACGGTAGATGGGGCGCGCGGTGGCGAGGGAGGAGGCGATCCAGGCGTAGGAGGTGACCCAAGATGGGGAGGAGTCTTGAAAATGTATTACAACGACAATAATATAACATGAATTAAAATTACAAGGAAAGTATATAAAACGCAAATAAATGTTCTGCGTTATCAAGTTCACTTATTTCGTAATGGATCTAGAAGGGACATATGATCTATTAAGTATCAAGCATTTTTTTAAAAAACCGATTCATCGCATCCACTATTCGTATGAAGACCGTATCAAAATAGAAGACCGTAAAAAATATTACCAGCCGGGCCAAAATTAACACCGTAATATTATGTTGCTATCTGATAGGAGATGCTGCAATATGCTGTGAACGAATATACAAAAATTCTAAAAAAATAAACAATAACCCCCAGGGATGGCCGGAAAATCCACAAGATGCGCGAGTAACACGTGCAACGATCGGGAGTTCATCCTCGGCTTGTAATTTTAATAACTATAATTAATAAAGGAAAATGGGTAAAAAAGGGTAAATTTTAAAAATGTATATTTCATTATTAATGGTAACTATAAATTTTCAAATGTCCGATAGAAATACGTTTTAAATTTTTAAAAAGGAACATGGGAAAATTCGTACACTAACCTTCCTCAAAACATACACCTTCCTCAAACATAAAACATACAGGCCCTCCATTTTATATTCTCTATTTGATAGCCGATGGCTGAATTAGTTGAGAAAGGACATGCAAAACTACGAAAAAATCAATAATAGCCCCGAGCGAAAGGCCGGAAAGGATCAGGTTGAAATTACTCTCTAACTTTTGCATGCTCTCTAATATACGCGACGCGAACGCAACACGTCGCGTATAGGGATCTCTTTCGGTAAGTTCAAAAAGTATTATTCAAATATAAATGACAGTATTTAAACACGATCTACCATTTTAAACCTCCTATCAACCTTACTCCAAAGGTTGGATGTGAAAAAATGGTCAAAAACATTAAACTTCAATTACTGGATATTATGACGAAATTGTGCAGTTGAATTTTTAAAAGTTATCTTACTTGGCTGCTTCCTCCCGACGTCGGTTGACGACCTCCAAACCATGCCGTCCTTCTCAAAACAGCTTAGATGTTCGATTCATCCAGAAGGCCTGCAGTTTTACCATCAAAATCATAGTAAACAGCAGTAATCACAGGGAAATATATGACACGTATGCGCAAGTTTGTTAGGACTAGTAAGTGCCCTAGATTGGGCAACCAATAAGCCAAAAGGTAAGTTACGCGCATACCTCTATTCGTGCTCATCCTACTATGCTCATCGCTCAGTCAGTCTTCTTCACTCCTTCCATGAATGGCTGGACTGTACTCGTCTGAAATTGCAAAGTCATAATACGTTGAAACATGAGCAATACGGAGCAACAACGAAAGCCACAAGTGAAGGAAAGGTAAGTTTTCGAAATGACGCAATCACAATATTTACTCGCTGTTTGTATAGAATATAGCTCTGAACAATCCCTAATATTCATGTCAGAACAGCCCTATGCGACGCAGAATCATATTGGAAATGTAAAACAGACAAAAAAATGGTAGCAACAGATGAAAATCGATAATTGAGTTCAAACAACGCCGAGTCGCCTCGAATGCGTACAACAACTTGTGCGCAAGTATTATCCGGTCGCACGAAATGCGCTCTTGGTTCCTAGTAGGGAAAATGAGTAGGAACCTACTGGGGATTTGCCTCTCCCCCTCTCCCTACCGACAGAGTAGGATCCTAGTAGGGATTACGCAGTAGGTTTCTAGTAGGGTCTTTTAGTGCTCCACTGACCGTACACAGAGTAGGTTCCTACTAGGGAATCGACCAAAATGACCAATTGAGTAGGATCCTACTGGGAAAACCATACCAGAGTATCTCGCCCACCCCTTCTTTCCCTTTTCCACCTGCGACTGAGCTAACCCTATCCCAACGTAGCCCTAGTCCTATCAAGAAGTCAGAGGAATATATAACACCGAAAAGTAGGGATAGAAAACATAAAAATGAGGAGATTTAATTCTCCGATTGATGACGTCACTCCTTCCGTTTCAGTCTGGCCCCTTCGAGATGCTCCTTTGCACGGGGGAGTTTTTCGGGCCTTCCGAGGAGGAGAACGAGAAAGTGACCAGCGGCCAGATCGAGTTCCCTATCCCCACCTACATCCTCGGTGAGTAACCCGAGAGTACCAGGCTGTATTAGGGTGTCAGTAGGGGTTCGTGATGATGCCTATTTGTGACTGAGTTCCCTTCAGCTGTAAAATAGTGTTCAAAATAGGGGGTGTGTCTAACTGTAAGTTCCCTCTCGCAGGCCCCTGCTGCCCCTCGACGTCAGGAATGTACCCAGAGGAGTCGGAGGAATTTTCTTCCAATGTCACCTACCTGGGACGGTGAGTGGAACGGGATTTGATGGAGAATATACACAGATAAAATTTCAAAATGATTACACTGTTTGTGAAGTATGCAATTTTTGGCCTAGCACATGATCAGGGGAAATGATCTTTCAAAACTGGGTGACAGATTATCAGAAATGAGCGTATCCCTTGACCGCCCAGACATTGGATTGAAAAATATTTCAAATTCTTAGACGCGGTCTGCTGAACACAGCCTCCGGCCTGCAGATCGCCTATCTGAGTGGAGTGGACGGGAGTCGGCCGAATCAGTTCACGTTCGGATGGGATGATGTGCAGGTATGCTAAAATGTTTTGTAAATATTGTTTAACAGTTTGTTTTTTCCTAATAAATTGTAATCAATTGTTGTGTAGGAACTACTCGTTCCAATCAGAGCGACCTCTGGATTTCTCGGAGTGGACATCCTTCTGACAAGCATGTGGCCTTCTGAGGTACGGTAGAATCACCGATGTGCGGTAGGGTTTCTAAGTACGGTAGTTCCGTAGTTAGGTGTAGCGAGGAAATGTTTTGTTGAGAAATGTGGTGTAATTAAAAAAGCAATTCATACGACCCTAATGGCACTCTAATATATCGATCGATAATTCGCTCTCCCCAATCGCCTCCTCATTCCCTCCCTCTCTCAGGTGGCCAAGCACGCGCACAATCAGCCGACTCGCGAGGTGGAGGGAGCCCCTCTCATCTCCCGTCTCGCATCCGCACTTAAACCGAGATACCACTTCGCAGGCATGGGCACTCACTACGAACGAGACCCCTACAGGTATACTGTAGGCGATATTGATTGGGTAGGATTTTCAGTCACGAGGGGAAGCATGCGATTTGATGGCTGACAAGTATCACCTTTCAAAATGAGTGCATTGCTTGTCATCTTCAGCCCATGACGATAATACCGTATCCTCACCCTGATCTTCCCCTTCTTCCCCTCAGGAACCACCGAGTGCTGCTGGAGCCAGCGCAGCACGTGACTCGCTTCATCGGTCTGTCTGCAGTGGGGAACGAGGAGAAGGAGAAGTGGATCTACGCCTTCTCCATCCAACCAATGAAGAAACTCACGAGGTAGACGACCTGTTCACTTTTTAGTGTCAAAGGGAATGGTTAGGGGTATGCTAGACTAGCATTGTTAGTACATTGTTCTTACTTCCTGTAGAGGGAAAGTGCGTTGCCGAGGGAAAAATATTGACAATGGATGTTTTTGGTTGGAATTTATCCGACCTGTTTATGGTACAACATTAAAGTGCGTTGATCCAAATTTCTTATATTTTAGATTTTCCACCATACAAAGAAACCGAGTGAATGTACAGAACGAAGGGAGCGAAAGTAACCTATTCTTCTCCTTGCAGGTCCGAGCTGACAGTGCAACCTCCCAACTCGAGCGAGTTCCCCTACATGGACCTCATCACGGACATGCTCAGGAGGTAGCCTATACATTTTTTATACATTTTAAGTCCAAAGTTAATAAAATGCAACTTTCTAAATTAGCGTTTCGACGAATGACCATTACGCGATTGTCTTTGGAGCTGTCGATATGTGGCAGCCCGTTTAACATGCAATTGACGCGAACTCCATTCTCCGTCACAAATGGACGGAGAACGTCATTCTCCGTCCATTCTCCATTCTCCATTCTCCATTCTAGCGCTCGTGATGGGCGGTCGTCCCTGACCCCGCTCTTTTCCGACCTAGTTTGGGGAATCCTCTCCCGTCAGCTTGGGCAACCCGGAGAGTATCGCCTACTTGGTACACTTCAAGAGGAGGAGCACGGACGGATTCCCATCGTCTCGAGTGATCTACCGTCAAGAAAGCCCCGCTGTCTGCGTTGTGAGTTCCTAACCGGCGCAAGTCAGGTGTTCGGCGGCAGGATGATCTACTTCGATGCTCAACGGAGATCCGTCACGATCGTCCCTACAGTTGACCAGAGAAGCCAAAGAAGATCCCATCCCTTGACCTAACGACGCTCTGAGACCGAAGATCCCCATTCCCTCCACACTGAAGTCACTCTCCTGCAGGACCATTGTGCCTGAAGTCAGGATAAATATGAATATGAAATATGATGACGCGAACTTACATCCAATAATAGTTGCAATTAATGGTGTGATAATTCACAATTTAATTTAAAGCTTTTTTAAAAATGTTTTACATATATGCAGAGAGGCAGCGGAGGCTCGCGCGAAGGAACCGAAGAAGAACAATGGCGAATTCTTTTTCGATATGAGCGAGCCCGTGGAGGATACGGTAGACAGAGGAGGAAGGAAGAGGAGAGGAGACAGAGGTCCGTAAAACTGTAATGAAAGGGGAGCCAAGCACCTGGTGTATCGAGAAAAGAACAATGCAAGAATGAGGTTAGCGTAGGTAAATTCGTGCTATACTCACTGAGCAAGTTTGATCTGACAGGAATGGTAGTCCATCTATAAATGGTCATCGATTGCAGATCAGTTCTTCCCTCCGGCCGAGAAGCGACCGCAGCAGCCGTGCTGGTTCTGCCTCTCCAATAATGATGCGGAGGTACTGCCCCAGGAGTACCTTTCCCTCACCTTGACAGCCATCGCAAGTTGTATACTGTCGTTTTGATATCTTGATTGTGTTGCAGAACTAATTGAACACTTATCCAAAAATTAATCAAATATTGCTATTTACTTGTTTACTCACTCCCCTCTTCCCATTGCAGAAGCACCTGGTGGTGGCAGTGGGCACTCACTGCTACTCTGCCATGCCCAAGGGACCCCTGGTCGAGGACCACGCCATGATCCTCACTGTCGGTACGGTAGCAGACCAGTTATCGATTGGATCAAAGCTATACCGTACCTCACCGTAATCCATCTCCATTCAGCTCACATCCAATCGATGGCTGCTGCGGGTGAGGAAGTGAGAGCGGAAGTGGACAAGTTCAAGAACGCCTTCACTCTCATGGCACACAAGGTACGGTAGCATACTTCGGATACTGTAGGATACTGTAGCCGGCGAGAATATTCAAAATATGCTCTCCTTTTGTGCGCTATTCTTTCAGGTTTCCTATCAACCTTAGAGCTGATGAGTTCAAGTTGGGAGCTATAAACGTGCATTCTTCTTCAGGAAGGCAAGGCGGTCGTTGTCTTCGAGCGCAACTTCCGTACTCAGCATCTGCAAGTGCAAGTCGTCCCCGTGCCCAAGGCATGCATCAAGGGACTCAAGGTATGGGAGAGGGGAGATCGCAAGGAAGTTTTAGCCCAATATCAGCTGCTATTAGTTACCGGCCGTTTCTCGAATTGATAGTCACTGAATGTGAATTGAAATGACTGGGTTTTTTGTGCCAAATTCACATAGTAGTCTGTCACAATCAGATTAGAATGGTGTGGAAGGGATCACGATCGTAGGCTCTCCCTTCCTAATCCTCTCTCGTTCCAGAGTGCCTTCCAGTCGCAGGCGCAGATCGCGGGCACCGAACTGGCACTGCTGTCGCACGACGAAAATGTGAGACGATTGTAGGGTAATTGATTAGGCGATAGCGAAAGCATTGGTGTACGAGGTGTGAAAGTGATTGAGTAGCACACTTGAAACAATGTATTTTTTTGTTTAGTTCTTTATAATTCTTGAAACCGCGAATATTTTGGAACATGAAAATTCAGTTATCTTTAGAATGGAATTAGTTTTTCTTCTTTTTTCTTACTTTTTTTCGAATAACAATTTAAATCATATTAATTATTTTCATAATTGGTAAATCAATAATCCCCTCTATTCTGCAGGTGTGGGAGCAAGTGAACGAGGGCTGTCCCTACTTCTACGTCGAGTTGCCAGATGGATCGAAGCTGTTCACTCGACAGATGAAGGGATTCCCTCTCCAATTCGCCAGAGAGGTCAGATTGATCTTTGATCTTTTGAATCTTAGCTTTGCAACAATAGCTTCCATGTGAATACAAATATATAAAAGTATTAAAAATTAGAACGAGCCTCTTGTCTCTCTTGCCCACATGCTGAATACAGCCTCCAATGGGTAGTTTCATAGTGTCTAGTATGGTCTCTGTCAGTGCTACTGGCAATTCTGGAACATCCATCATATTTCCTACAATCGTGAATCGATATGCAGGTGCTTGCCTCTGACGAGATTCTGGGATGCGAGGACAAAGTCGACTGGAGGGCGTGCGAATTGGGAAAGGAGGAGGAGACGAAACTGACCAAGAAACTGCAGGTCCGGTAGGGGATTGGGTACTGTAGGCGACTAAGGGAGGGAAGTCTGTATGAATATTAGGAAATGCCTCGCACTGGCTCGTAGCGGCTCCAAGTACTGATTGGATGACAATGAAACGCAAATTATCTTTCAGGATTTGTGATAGGGTCAAATAAATAATTCTTCGTTTCAGGAGCGATTCAAGCCCTTCGACTTCACTGATGCCGATGACTCGGACTAATTGGAGCTACTTATTCATGTTTATTTTCGTTCTTAAGATCTCAAAACATCCAGTTCACACATATTGTTGTTGTTTGATTTTCTCAGTAGTGTTGTTCGTTTACATTTTGAATCCGAAAAGTGTTGCTGTTTGATAAATGAGGATCTTTAGATAATTACAATGTAAGAAACAACCGCATTGAAAAAAAGAGAAAGGGAGAGGGGAGGGGGGTATCACATTCGATGGTTGCTATTAAAAGGTAAAAAGGTCAGGTATAGGTGCAGCCACGTCAAGCGATTTTACAGTCGTGAACGACTACGCTAGGTGGTGTAGTGCGGTGAGGCCGACTAATGGCTGCTATTACAGAAGGGGGGACCAATGGGTTCACTCCTGTTCTCACCCCCCCCCCCCCTGCTAATGGAAAATCTAATGGAGTCCAGGCATATCTATTGCATTTGATCGACTCCTACGGTAGGAACGCGCCCCATGGCAGGTATCATAGATGACTATACATTACAACCTCCAGACTCCGCCCATAAATGCCCAGGATGGGACTCGGTCCACTCATCATCTCATTCGCAATTATTGCTCCTCATCGGGAGGTCGTGCTTGTTCCCCTTTCCATTAGTCATTGACTATTAATTATTTACTCTTAATTTGGATTTAGCCCCTATCTTGCTGTCCTCTTTCTCATCGATAGAATTAGCATTTACCCGACTCCTTCTCTCCGTGTAATCTTCACAGTACTGAGGAGTGCGCTGCGATCAACCCGCAAAGACTCTTGCCATACACAGTCAATAGTCTCGAGAGTAATCATGCTCGAAGTTGTGAAGTGCTACCATAATCTCGTCATTTATTTGTCACTCGTCTGTCTTACTTTACGCTTATTTAACCATTTCAGAATCATGGCCGAATGCTTCCTCTTCAAACTTGCCTACAAAGAAACGGTTCATCGGTGCGTTTTCGATGCTCGTTTGACCTACTGATCGATAATCAATCAATAATTTTAGTTTCCATTCAACCGAGTATCCGATGGGAGAGGAACTCTGCATTGCTGTCAGTAGAAAAGTCGCCTCCATCGTGAAGAAAGACGAGTTCGAGCTCTACTGGAGAGGTTAGCGAAGTGAAGACATTATACCTGTTGATGACTCTTTTGTAATACCGTATTTATGGTTACGGTAGAGTAGTTTAAATATCGAATGACTTGATCGCATAATGAGTTTATTCCAGACGAGGATGACGACGTGGTTCTGGATACTGTAGACGATCTCTCTGCTGCTGTAGACTACGCCAAGACAACGAGAACGAAGTAAGTGACTTTATCAGAGATCAAAGATCAACCAAATGATTCAAAATTATCTTTCAGCATGGCTAAGTCTCCCTGTGTCCAACTCGTCGTCAGGGAGGAGGAGGATGAATGTTCTGTCCAGTCGGAGACTGCAGCAACTACGACTCCTGCAGCTGCAGCAGCAGATGCTCCTCACACCAGTGAGGCTGCAGCTGCTGCAGATGATCATCTGTTTTCGGAAGCTCTTCCTGCAGCAGCAGAGAAGAAGTCTCTCACTACGATCACGCCCCAATCTGTCTCTCCGATTGGACATGAGTGGGAGGAAGTAAAGGAGGATGAAGATGAGGAAAAGAGTGGAGAAGAGGAATGGAGTTACTGGTAGGAAGGAGGGGAAGAAGAGGAGGACGGAGAGGATGCCGCTCCTCTGCAGCAGATGGATGCAGCTGCAGACACTCGTGAGGAGGAGAAGACGATCGTTCCTGAAGCAGATCTTCATGAGACTGCCCTCGATCGTTTCTGCTCGGCTCTCTTGCGACCCCGTGAGGTGAGAGTTTCTTACTCTCCTCCCCCCCATTAATACAATTCTGTAGGACAATCAAGCAGAAGGGACGAAAACTGCTGCAGCTGCTGCAGATTCCACTAAACCCCAATCGGTCTCTCCAATGGGAACGGACTGGGAGGAAGTGAAGGGGAAGGAAAATGTAGAAAAAAGCGGAGAAATTTCCGCCCCTGATTATACAGCTGAGGTCACTGCAGAACAGGTTTGTCTACAATTCCTTTTTTGTGTTGTTTAGCTTGTATGAAGAAAACAAAATGGGAAAAAAATCAAGAACAGCATATTAAGGTTGCGGATCTGGAAGACACTTACAAGCGCAATCCTTACCCAAATCCTGTACAGAAGCGATTCATCGCAGAACAGGTAAGACTCGTGCATTTATATCTAAATGCTATTGAAGCCTGATGAGATAATATTAATACAATAATTTCAGGTTTCAACGTGGTTCAAGAACAAGAGAGCGACTGAGCGAAAGGCGACTAGAGAATCGGCGGTCCAGAAGGTTCGTTCCCATTCACGTTGTTAGGAATGGAAAATAACACAATATGCTCATTTTGAGTTTCTAAGAGCCCGCTTTCGAACGAAGTCTCAAATTTACCTTTCTCCTGTTGATGTACTCATTCTTAGAAAGAAGCAGCACAAGAACTGATGGAGGAGATGTTCAAGGTCAATCCCCACATGTCCGTGGAACAACAGAAGCGAATGGCTTATGGTCTGGCACTCTCGGAAGAGCAGGTACGAGTGCGATAGAGAATAGGAGTATATTTTGGTGACTTGCATTCATTTTCGATACAATAAAATTAACAGGAAATCATGCAGGTTTTGCAGTGGTTCGGAGACCGTCGTGAGAGGTCGATGAAGGAAATGGAGCAGGAGAAAAATGATAAGGAGGAGGAGGACGAAACTCAGGATGAAGATGAAGAGGATGAGGAGGATGAGGAGAGTGAGGAGAGTGAGGAAGAGTCCGAAGAGGAGAGTGGAGATGAAGAGGATGAGGAGGATGAGGAGGCTGAGGAGAGTGAGGAAGAGTCCGAAGAGGAGAGTGGAGATGAAGAGGATGAGGAGGAGAGTGAAGAGACCGCATTTGATTCCGAGGAGGAGGAAGAGGAGGAAGATAAAGTAGAGGAGGAGTCACAGAACGAAGATAAGACCGTGCCACTCCTGCTGTGCAGCAGATGCAGCAGGCAGCTGCAGCAGTTCTCTCTTTGGCTGCACGTGAGAGAGAACTGAAGATCAGAGAGAAAACTCTGATGATGAAAGAGGAGATCTTCGAGAGAAAAATGGCCGAATTCGCAGTGAAGATGGAGGAAATGGAAGAGAAAATGAAGGAGATCGGGGGAAGAATCGAGGAAATCGAGGAGGGGAAGAAGAAGAAGGAGAAGAGGATGGATGGGGCCGTTGCACTATAAAGATTATCTCTGTGTAATTGCAATGTTTGCACGAATTTTTGATACTTCTGACTTGTTTTGATTCGGCTTTCTAATATGACTTCTGTCCGATAAATTCTGGATATGTACATAGAGTGAAAATTGTGTGTCTAATGAATTTGGGCTACTTACTATCAATCTCCGTAATGCATGCTCTAATGCAAGAACTCTCCTTCTAATTAGTTGCCTAAACTCTTTTCTCGCTCTGATTCAATATGGTAGCTTATCATAAATGACGGAATTGAGGTGAATTGTACGACTGTGATTTAACTAAATCAATGGCTAAATATTAAATATCTGTGAAATTCTGTTCAAATATGGAGATACAGGTTCTGATGCTCAACGTTTCATAGGCCCATTTGCGAGAGTGGAATGAGGAGGAGAACGTGGGCGGAAAGAAGGAGTATCGAGTGAATTCCGTTCTCTCTTGTATATTCACCAGACGCGGCCTCTCCCCTCAACCCTATGTACCCCTCCCATCTTTTGCCGGTCACGGAGCGTCGTGGCGGGCGCTTGTGAGCCAGCTTCTAGGCCGTAGATGATGGAGGAGAGAGTGAGGGAGGGATCCCTGGGCGGTGTTCGATCTACGAAGACCGGGCGTCCGTGCCAAGCGATGCGTCTCTAGGGTGATTGACTCGGAAGGGTCGATCAGCCGGGTGGATAAGGACAGTCGGATGGCTCAGGCCCGAAAGGGAGCAGGCAAAAGGTTGCGCGCTTTGACAGTGGCCGGATAGCGTCTGCGAGTAGAATGACCCGATCAGCCCTTCCAACACCTCTCGACCCATCATCGCCTTTTGCATTTTTTTATTGTTATTTGCAATTTGTATTTTTTTGCAAATAATTTGAAACAAATTTTGCTAATCAAGGGATTTTTTTCTAGAAGAAGCAATGTGTACCGTTTATCTTTCTCTTCACCAAGAACAATCTAAGCAATACTCTGATTTAGTGTATCTATTTCTTTAAATATTGTACTCTTTCCATGGATGTGCAATGTGTTTGGATAAGCATTCAATTAGCAATCAATTTATGTGTTCAATTTGTTTTCGAGTTGCCATCTAATTTGTTTCACGGCCGAGAGAATGATCTTTGATCCCTCTTCACTTCTGCTCCTTCTCGTTTCTGTCCTCGCTTCTGTCCTCGCCGGTCTTGCCGCGGTAGCTGGGCATACTGTAATCAATTATCGATTTGTGATCGATTAGCGATATCAAACTAAAGAAATCGTCACTAGATAATAGCAACCTAGAGAAAATGCTGGAATACTGTATTCACCAATGTTCGACCTCCGGCGGCTCCTTTCCGTCAGGCGAGCACGCGGGGGAAACTGGCAACAATTAGAATTACTCCATTTTGATCGTTGATCTTTTATCATTCTTTTTAAATCAATAAGCGGAGCAATCGGGGGTCTCACTGGAACAGCTGTGTTTGCTGTTTATCAATCCACTTACTATTTTAACTTAGGCACACAAAAATTCGTTTCCAGAGGTAACTTTTCATTCTCTCCACGATGGTATATTAGTCATCTTCCTGTATGCGCGTATTCATCGGTATCGCAAGAGAATTTTGGTTGAGCATCAAAAATACAGGTCACTCCGCAGAGATGTTTGTCACAATTCCAAATCTCCCTAAAATGTTAATTTGCATCCTATATTCGCGCACTTGAGAGAAGCAGCAATATCATTCAACCTACCAATGTCTCCTTTACCACAAGGGCTCAGATGGTGTAGAAAATGTTGGACCGTGTTTTTCAAATGAAAAATGGGACATGACATAAGAAGAGATAACGTAGTATACGATCTCTGAAGGTCGAAGAAAGCGAGAGAGTTCTCTTTATTCTTGCAAGCAGTGGCTAACCAGTTACAGGGGGCGGGGTTTGGGTCTATCAGTTGTTGATCGTACTTGTAGGAAAATGGATTCAATGATTTATCAAAAAGAAAATTGCCCATTTTTAGGGTAATTTGGCATTGTGAGAAACATCTCAGCGGAGTGACTTAAAGCACCCGAAACCACGGAGAATCCCGCGCGGAAATCCCTTAGCAATGACGGGAACGCTGCATGTAAATCGGAGGAGCGATAGAGGAGGCGAGAGCGGCAGACCGAATGGGTAAGTCCGCTCCTCTCCCCTTCCCTTCCCTTCCTCTGTGTTCTCTGACCATTTACATAGACCGCTTACCTGAATCTAACTGATTTTAAACAAATCCTGATTGTCCCTTAGCCCTGTAGAAACTTCAAACGCGTGTATCTCGGCTAAAAGTTGAGCTAGACACTGCAAATTTTGGATTTGCATTATGGTTCAAGGATCCTATTTGTACATGCCTACGGTATCCTAATATAATCTAAGGGGTTTATCCTGCTTTAATCTACGTTTGAGGCTTAACCAAAAATTCTCTTGCGATACCGATGAATACGCACTTACAGGAAGATGACTATTATACCACCGTGGAGAGAATGAAAAGTTACCACTGGAAACGAATTTTGGTATGCCTAGCGCAATTCAAAATAGTAAGCGGATTGATAAACAGAAAATGCTGTTCCAGTGAGACCCATGTCCCACGAAAGTAGTTCAAACGTGCAAAATGAAATTCAATATCGTAATCAGCATGCTGCACTACCCAAGAACCCAAGTTTTGGAAAAATCGCTCCCTCCAATGAATTGTCAGGTTCACGCTGTGAAATTGAGGGACTTCATATTTGAACTTTCCACTCTGAGATTTTAGCAAAGGGGTAGAATTCCTAATGTCATATTTCGACAGCATCTGGCGTCGCTTGGAGATGTACACCAGTTTCAAATGCAGTTTTGTCAAAGGTTTATCATCCCATATGAATGAAATATATTCAGAAAAACAAAATACAAAGAAAACTAATTTGGGTGCACTTCTGTTCTTGATTTGGTCAATAGAAATTGGATCAATTTGCATGAGTTCTTGAGGATGAGATAAGGTTGGCCCTGTTCATATTATTAAATGTTTTATTGGATTGAAAATGTTCATAATTTTCGTAGAAGATTGAATTTAATTATCTTTGTCATCCCCTCATGTCGAATATCAATCCGATTTCGTTCTTCTCTACCCTCGTCTCCATAAACGAGAATAACATGTTCTCTCACTGGGAATCTTCTGATGGTACGATTATCAGAGGTTCTGGCGTTGAAGCAGAACGGTTTGTCAAAGATTTCGTTGTGAAGATTCTGAAAATATAATATTATTTTAGAATGAATCTAAATTCGAGAAAATACAAACCTCGGATAGAGCGATTGCGTCGTTTACAGAGAGTTCAATAAATGAGGATGACATATCGAGATATGAGCATCTTCTTTTCAGAATGCTATGTGCAAGTTCCGAAATATAATTGAATGAGCAGTTGAGTAGATCATTCTTGAATTTTTTGTTGTAGACGGTAACAATAGTGTCCACCATTTCAGCCAATTGTTCGAGAAACAGTTCTAAATTTTTGTTATTATCAACATTATTTTTAATTTCTTCATTATGAAAATAATTATACCTGATGGTAGCACTTTGAATATTGCCCAAATATGAGTAGAACTTAGTTGATGAACGAGAGTAATTATAAAGTTTCTGGAAATACAATATATTTTTGCCGATGTTATTTGGTTTATGAAAGACGAGGAAATTCGATAGACTTACTCTGTTTCCTCTGGATAATCGAGTTCGAAACTCAGATCGGAAATAATTTTTCCATTAAAAAAATTGGATGTCATCGAGAATATTTCCATCGAGCAAGGGTAAAGAGACAAGGTATTGCACTGCACTCTTCCCATGAGTGGAGTGAGATAATCAAAGAGCAATGAGGTGTCAGAAGGAGATAACATCGCCACCATTTCCTATAATGTTTCATCTTCTGATATTTAATATTTTTATGCGTAAAACGCGTTCTCGGTTAGAGTGCAGTGGGTGTGGTACAACTCCGCGACAATGTTCTCCCAATGCTGAAACGTTCAGAATATGATCATCATGGACTAGCAATCATTCATTCGAGAGTTGAAGCCAAAATATCGATTTTGACACACAAAAATCATCATTAAATTTTCAGAAATTTGGCACTGAAAATATGGACATTTAGGATGTTTATCGTATTCTACTATAAATTAGGAACAAAATATATCGAAACTGGAGGGTGGGCGGGACTTTGAGATGGCTGTTGCGGCCGCATATGTATAACACGGATCTCCCGTAATAATGCAGGAATGGATGCTACAGAAAAATATTTTGGGTCATGGATTTCGCTGAAATCAGAAGGACTGACCAAAGTGAGGATGGGGAACACGCCTATCAACCTCGTTTTTCAAAATTTGCATATTTTGACCTACCACTTTGGAAGGCTGTATCTCGGTCGATTTTTGAGCTACACCGACCGCATTTTTTTCCAATCGATGCGCATTCAGGTCATATACAAATAAGTTCACTTATTCTAAGTGCAGAAATTATGTTTTCACATTGTTTTGCTCAAAAAACATATTTTTTGACTTGAAACTACCCTTTATGATTCGAAATGTACGATTTTTATGTTTGATTCGGATTCCCCGCCCCAGAATAGGGGTACGTACATAGTTCGTTTGTCATAAGAGGGTCATATCGCCACTCAGTAGGTTGACCGCCTATCGAATATATTCATTACGCGAATGACGAGGAATGACGTGTTATTCGAAATCTCTATTATTCGATTGACCAGTCAATCAAATAACACGTTATTCGAATAACGAGATTATTCGAATGATTATTCGAATAATTATTCGATTGCGAGAGCAAAATCGATTTAAATTTTAAAAACAAAGGAGAGGAGACCGCGCGGCGACTTTCGAGCGAGTGAGGATAACCGAATACCGAGAAATGACTATTCAAATAATGAAAGTGAGAGGGGACGAGATTATTCGAATAACAAAGGTTATTCGATTGAGCCATTCGAATAATGCTTTCAATATCTGTTTGGTCAATTATATTGCGGTCTCTAGTAGGTAGAATCTGAACTTGGTCTATTTTTTGGGATGAAACACTTTTCGGCGCGTATATCGCTTAAGAGACGTTCCACGAGAAAACGTACCTTTTGGGAGGGGTCGACGGATGGCTTTTTTTGCAACCCCCCTCAATATTTTGCTGGTGAAGTTCCCATACTGAGTGCTGATATTTGGCCCAATATGAGCGGCTGTGGTGAAAAGTATGATATTATAGGTATTATAGGTATATTTCAAATTTTCAAAAAGTATGATATTATAGGTTTTTCTGGAGTATTTTTTGATGAAAATAACGAAAAAGATAGTTTGAAAACCGAATGAGGTCGATAAGTGGTCGAAAACATCGATTTTCGTGGTTTTTTGGCCGTCCTGAAATTTTTTTAATTCCGCGGTCAATTTTTTATTCTATTTTTGCAATCTTCATGTAAAACTACCCTTTGTGTCCACTTTTCACGAAATTTTATGTATGCGCCCGGAACTTATAGATCCCAGTAGAAGGAACACTCATTGATCGACGGCCAAAAAACCACGAACATCGCTGTTTTCGACCACTTATCGACCTCATTCGGTTTTCAAACTATCTTTTTCGTTATTTTCATCAAAAAATACTCCAGAAAAACCTATAATATCATACTTTTTGAAAATTTGAAATTTCCGATATTTTTTGGCCCTGGTCTGGCATTTTTCGGAAAGTGCACCACAGCCGCTCATATTGGGCCAAATATCAGCACTCGGTATGGGAACTTCACCAGCAAAATATTGAGGGGGTTGCAAAAAAAGCCATCCGTTGTGGAAGTACGTTTTCTCGTGGAACGTCTCTTAAGAATTATGCAAATTTACAAAGTAAGACTACCTTGCGATAGCTCTAGAGAAGGCCTCCAAGAATGACCAAGGGGGCCAAAACGCAAAAGTTGACCGTATTTGAGATATTGCGCGAAAAACACTTTCACAGATTTACTGTGGAGGGAGTCGTCTCATCTTCCACAGAGTTCTACTGAAATAGTTTTCACGCCGTATCTCGCAAACGGTCAACTTTTGCGTCTTGGCCCCCTTAGTCATTCTTGGAGGCCTTCTCTAGAGCTATCGCAATGTAGTCTTACTTTGTAAATTTGCATAATTCTTAAGCGATATACGCGCCGAAAAGTGTTTAATCCCAAAAAATGGACCATGTTCTGATTCTACCTACTGAGTGGCGATATGATAAGCCCCCTCTTATGACAAATGAACTATGTACGTACCCCTATTCCGGGGCGGGGAATCCGAATCAAACATAAAAATCGTACCTTTCGAATCATAAAGGGTAGTTTCAAGTCAAAAAATATGTTTTTTGAGCAAAACAATGTGAATACGTAATTTCTGCACTTAGAATAAGTGAACTTATTTGTAGATGACCTGAATGCGCATCGATTGGAAAAAATGCGGTCGTTATAGCTCAAAAATCGATCGAGATACAGCCTTCCAAAGTGGTAGGTCAAAATATGCAAATTCTGAAAAACGAAGTTAAAGTTACCCAACAAGGACGAAACCTTGATCCCACCCTGATCCCGTCGCGTGTACGAGAGAGTATGCGTGTTCCCCATCCTCACTTTGGCCCGTCCTTCTGATTTCAGCGAAATCCATGACCCAAAATATTTTTCTGTCGCAAAGTGGTGTCATTTTCCTGCATTTTTACAGGAGATCCGTGATAAAGTAACGAAAAATCACACATTTTGATCGATCTCTCCTTCCATATTGTTTATTTTTAGCGAAAACATAATTTCTTGAACAATTTTCCACGAAATGAATATAAGTTTCAAAATCTAAAGATTGAAATTATCGATTGTCGTAGGTCAAAATCGATATTTTCAACTCTTAAATGAGTGGTACATAATAGTCAGACTCTAAAAGTTTGAGCACTGGACGATCATTTTGACGGAGTTGTTCTACTATCTCAGCCTTTCACTGCGTTCTTACGGAGAACGCGTTTTAAATAAAGAGATAATTTGGTACATTAAACTAAATGAGTGAGATTGTTGTGAATTAACACATCCCCTTTAATTTATATTTGTAATGTTGCGAAACCGAGATATTGTGAATAATCAAGATGAGATCACGAATTCGAAAATTTAAAAAATCACTTGAAGCAATTTAGGACTTTCAATAACTGTTCACCTTTTTAACGTAATCGAAGACTGCGATTTGTAGATAGCTCACGGAGGATAAGACAAACAGTTTTGACGAAATTTTGTGTTGCTCTATTTCTTGGGATGAGAAAATGAATACAGTTTGTATCGTCTCATAATTCTGAAACAGTTTCGTAAGGCTTTATAATTAATTAATGTACTAGCCTTTCGCTTCAGAATAATTTCGTCGATCACAACATTCTGACTTTGATTTATAGCTGTATGTTCTGCTAGCTGTTTGGCAAAGCGATTGACCTGATGATGAATTGAGATGTAATGTATTCATTATTAACTACATATAATTGTTTATATATTCTAAAATAGTATTCATTATATTGTATGGTAATATAACTGATAGATAAATTTATGAAAATTTTTTGTAGTACAACATTCATAATCGTTTGCAAAAATGTAAATTAAATTTACCTCTCTCATTGCGATAAGCGACTTCTCATCCAACAGGTCAAAAATAATGTTTACCAACTCAAGTGGGAGATGCAGCAATGTCGCCATTTCTGAAATACGATTGACAATTCAAACCAGAATTCAGGAATCACACAAATCATATTCACGAGCCGTGTCCATAAAGTGTCTGATTCTTTAAAAAATCGGGTTCTTATGCATTCTTAAGAAATACACGTTCTCCGTAAGGGAGGGTGACAATACGACAACGACATAACGGCAAATTATAAGAAGTATGAGGATACAAGGGAGGGATCCTTATAGATTATTTTCACTATTTTACTTCACTATTTTACTATTTTACTATTTCACTATTTCACTATTTTACTATTTTTCTACTTATTTTTCACAGGTGCTAAAAACATGGGAAAATGTTGTACAATTTATAAATAGAGAGAACAAGAAGGAATGACATCCCAATCGGGAGGCAGGAGAGGTTATGGTTTGAGTAATTAGCCGAATTCCTTCTCGGCATTTATGACCGGAGTCTGGAAGTGACAATGGATAGTCATGATTGATCTTTGCCACGGGGCGCGTTCCTATCTCGATTCAAAAGTATTCTCTACGCTTGTGCCACAAGGCAATTATATTTGGCAATGACTGTGAAAAGAGAAGCGAACTCTCTCCTAGGTCCTCCCTCTCACCCTCGTAATAACATCAATTGAATACGATACCCCCCCCCCCCCCCCCACCTTCTCTATATCACTTTCTCTCCTCAATGCATTTGTTTCCTACATTGAAATTATATTAAGATTTATGCGAACTAGCGAACCAACGATACTCAGTCCGGAGTACTACTGTAGCTACAGTAACCGAGTAGAGCAGGGACAAGCTTTGGACGTTTGATGGAAGGAGACTGACTGTGACTCTAGGTGAATGTGTGCCCAGGATACTGTAGACTGATACGATGTGAATGGAACTACAGATAAATCAATAATTTGTCACTACAGTAAGAAGGAGGGAAGGGGAGGGGTACGGTAGGAGGAAGACTTAGGGGTGAGATCCGTGAGGATCAGTGAGGATGACTGAGATCCAAGTTTGGACGAAACGGGGTGGACGAGCTGGTCCTAGAATGAATGAGATCCTTGTGTGGATCAAAACCGCGACTGAAGACTCCTGGTGTGCACGAAGAGAGGTTCGCTGTAACTCTGAGATGACAACATGTTATTCGAGCTCGAGTGTGATGAGGAGATTATTCGGCCTTTGAATTTTCCGGCCACAATGTGATTTGAGGGTTTCTTCTGATCCAGACACTGAGAGTATCTTTCTCATGTTCCAAGTTGAACGTGGCGTGTTGCCTGATTTGTCGATGATGAGGACTATGGCAGCTCGTTTAGGAATGATTGTCAACGAGCGGTAAACATGGAGTGAATCAGGGTCCTTTTTCGAATCTCTGAATGCGATCAGATACGAAGTGTGCCATTTGGACCAGAATGACTGCTCTGCTCATGTTCTCTTCCCCTGGTGGAATTCCAAAGTTTGTGAAATTTTTATTCCGAAGGCGTCACAGTTGAGTGATCTTCCGAGTTCAAGCCCCGCGAAAATATGGTGATTTTAGCGTTTAATGAGATTCAGCGTTGAATAATGCATAATTACTTCAGAATAGGGTCTTGCAAATCACATCATATGCATTCATGTCATGATCTATTGGGGTGTCCGGAAAGTTCGTATAATGCTTCGGAAAAAAGTCAGTTCGCGATCAAATGCAGTGATTGCGCAATCTGTTTGTCAACATGTATTGCATCATTCTGACGTTGAGTAGTGAGAGGATTTAATCAGTCTCCTAGTTGCTACATTGATTCTTGTGATGGACTCCCATCTCTACCTCCGAGCAGTTTTACTTCATTACTACCGTCTTGGCCGATCCGTGAAGGAGGCCCACTCTGCCCTGGCCCAGTCGGAAGGAGCTGACGCCCCCTCCATACCCTTCTGCTATAAGTGGTTCTCCCGCTTCAAGAAAGGGGAGTTTGGTCTCGATGATCAACCCCGCTCTGGACGCCCTCCCTCCCTCGATCAGCCTCTCGTTCTCCGCACACTGAAGCGCAAGCCCATGGCCAGTGTGCGTGAGTTGAAGAAGGATACTGGTACTCCCAGATCCACGGTGTCCGATATCCTCCATTGATCTGGGAAGAAGCCGAAACTCCCACAAGTGATTCCCCATGACCTCTCCCCCGAAGAGCTGAAAAATCGTGTTCAAGTCTGTCGGGAATTACTCCATCGTAGATCCAATCTTCGATGGGTCAATTCCATCATCGCTACAGATGTGAAGTGGATCACGTACGATAACCCTGTGAGGAGACTGCAATGGGTGGATGCAGATGAGAAGCCCACGCCCGTCCCGAAGAAGGAAGAGCACGGAAAGAAGGAACTCCTCTGCTTCTTCTTCTCAGTGCTCGGTCCCTACTGGGAGATCCTCGCCCCTGGCACCAGCATCAATGCCGACCTCTTCTCTGAACAACTGGAAGATGTCGCGATCAGAGTCCCTCCCAGACTCCTGAACCAGGGCAAAACTCTTCTTCTGATGGACAATGCTCGCCCACATCGAGCGAAGATGACCCAGAAGAAACTGGACGAGCTGAAGATCGAGAGGATTCCCCATCCACCGTATTCCCCGGATCTCTCCCCATGCGACTACCACTGCTTCCGCTCTCTCTCTGACTTCTGCAAAGGAAAGAAGTTCAAGAATCGAGATGAAGTTGTGAGGGCTTTCGTGAACTGGGCGGTCTCGAAGAAACCCGCATTCTGGAAGAGAGGAATCGAGACCCTGCCCAATCGCTGGAGGGAGGTAGTGAGAAAGAAGGGGGCATACATTGGTCACTGAGAATTGTAAATAGAGTGCGGAGAGGAAGAAGGAAGACCGCTCGGCGAGGCGCGAAATGAGTTTTGCTCTTCCGGAAGAATGAGAGGGAGGGGGAAATTCTTCCGGAAGACCTCGTAGTCTTCCGGAAGACCAAAATTCCAAAATGGCTTGTTTCTATCGATTTTTTTTCGCTTTTGCATGTTAAATGCTGGAAGTGATCGAGAGAAGTGGGTTTCGGTGCCAGAACCAAACAAGCAACAAGTCAGGAAGATATAGGAAGATTCTGAAAAGGGAGAGGCAGCATCTGGTCTAGGACCTAGCACTACTAGACGGGGGAATCAGTCATTCAGGATCACATCTGCCCGATACAGTGATAATTACGCAAAAGAACTGTTCAGGGGTGAAAGATTAGTAAACACTCACAAAGTGCGTAGTCCTAGTCAGATTTCAGTAGACTCCCGGTTGAAGTAGGCTGAATTCTGCAGCCTGAAAGCATCCGTTGATGTGCAGGACACGGTAGACGCTCAAGGTGTGGTACACATGATCAGAGTTGGCACTGATATAACAAGTGATTAAGAGTAGCAAGGGATTGTGACAGGAAACCAAAAGGATAACGAACTGAACAAAGAAGAGGGAAAACGAGCCTGAACAGTCGGCCGCCGCAGTACGAGAATTGAGTGGTGCCCGAGACGAGGTTCCTGGGTAGAGTCGGGTTTAGCAGGGAAGCAAAGTGGACGAGAAAATGAAAAATACAAGAAACAGCAAGAAGAAACAACGTGTGATAACGCCCAGACTGAAATTGACGTCTGCACTCTGCTCGCGCATGTAAATTGGTGCAGAGACTGAATAATCTCCTCCTGATATGTAAAGGGAAGGTCTAACATGTAAATGGACACTGAAAATGTGCCAACAACGGTTAAATCTTGCTCAAATCCTTTTAAAAAAAGGTCCAACTCTTCCGGAAGATCGCAAAGTCTTCCGGAAGACTTTGCACTTTCCTCTCCCTCTTCCTCATTCCTCGCTCTCCCCCTCAAAAGAGCGGCAGAGTCTTCCTCTTCCTCTTCCTCTCCGCACTCTAATTGTAAAGCATTGAACAAAAAATAAAAACAAAAAATTATACGAACTTTCCGGACACCCCAATACAAAAAGTAATGAAAAAGTTCACTCTTAGAGCTTTATCTGACGTCAACGTTGATAGATTCTGGATTCCTTATAAATTCTTAAATAACTTTTCATGCTCATTCGAATGAGCTATCGCACCAAGTCGAATTCTGAAGTTTGAAAAATCGATTTCGGTAGATCAAAAATCGATAATTCGGGTCGCGCCTTCGGCTGAAAAGTTCCTTACCCCAAGGGGTCATGTTCTAAAAGGTTTGAACTCCGGGCGACCATTTTGACCGAGTTGTGCCATCCTACCTGCAGTCTTATGGAGAACGGATCACACTCAGAGATTCGAAAAAGGACCCTGATTCACTCCATGTTTACCGCTCGTTGACAATCATTCCTAAACGAGCTGCCATAGTCCTCATCATCGACAAATCAGGCAACACGCCACGTTCAACTTGGAACATGAGAAAGATACTCTCAGTGTCTGGATCAGAAGAAACCCTCAAATCACATTGTGGCCGGAAAATTCAAAGGCCGAATAATCTCCTCATCACACTCGAGCTCGAATAACATGTTGTCATCTCAGAGTTACAGCGAACCTCTCTTCGTGCACACCAGGAGTATTCAGTCGCGGTTTTGATCCACAGAAGGATCTCATTCATTCTAGGACCAGCTCGTCCACCCCGTTTCGTCCAAACTTGGATCTCAGTCATCCTCACTGATGTTGCGACATCTCACAACTCGGATATCGATCTCACAGACCGTCCCATTCCACATAAAATGACGAATAGATCGAAATCAGTCACCTCTCGTTAGGCGGGAGGACATTTTCTCCTGTCAATGTGTCACTGTATTCACAGTGCGTCTTCGCCGTCAACAATTCTTTTTTCCCTTTGCATCGGCTATGACAAGGCGACTTGCGCCTCTATATAAACCCTCCCTCTCATCTCAGAGTTACAGCGAAGTTCTCTTCGTGCACACCAGGAGTCTTCAGTCGCGGTTTTGATCACAAGGATCTCATTCATTAGTTAAAGTCACCAATTATTAGGGAAGGGTGCTCTAGCTAGTCGCCAGATTAAGGTAATCTAAGAAGGGGGCATTCGAGGAGAGTGGGGAATTTGGGGCACGATATACAGTAATGATTCTGAGCGAATTATTAGGAAGTGAACGAGAATTGGAATAAATGTCAATAGTAATGCATTCGTAGCCAGGTATGATTCACTAAGACACAAAAATAAGGAGTAATTTCGAGCGTGCATAGATAAGTACTCCGCCACCTCTAGAATCAACGCGATCGGCTCGGAATACAAAGTAGTTACTTAGGCCTCTCAACAGAAGAACATCACTATCCGTATCGGTAAAGCCAACTCTCGGTAAGGGAAAGAATGTCAAGATCACGCTGTAAAAGTAGGATGGTTATGGTATCAATAACGTTCCTAACGCTCCGGCAATTAGCAAAAAAATAAGGAACGATTTTGACTATATTGGGAACCGTTAGGAGGGACACAATTTAAGAGGTTTGTAGAAAGAGAGGGAGGGGTAGGACTCACGGCGCTGCCACATAATCCCTAGAAGACAGAGGGTGCTCGTTTGTCCTCCACCGTTGTACCACCTGAAGCAGTTTGAGAAGGGGACTCTTTGGACTGTGTCTTATTGTTGAGGGTTGAAACATGAGGCATCGGACGATCAGTAAGTGCTTTCGAAGAATCGTCAGTTGATTTGGATTGCGAGATCGTCGTCTTCTGTTCTTCAGAGAGTTCATTCGTCTTATGAGGCGAATCGCGAGAGAATCGACCATTTGAGGGGGGGGGGGTCAGCGGCGGTAGGATTAAAGTTTGTCATATCCCGCTATAATTTTGGTTATAGGTACTTTGAATGACGCTCTTCAAAACTGCGTCGTCAGAATTTAGATATCTGTCGTCATCTTCGAGATTCAGAAGGTCAAACATGGGACTATCACTTTTCGACAGTCAAATTGCGCTCACTTAAAGGAGGAGCAAACTCAAAATTCAATTTTTGAAGTTATCATATGCACTGCCTTGAGCTCCACAACGATAAGAAGCTCCGAAATTCTCACATTGATATCTCCATTCAGAACAGAGTTATAGCTAGTTGGCTGGAAGCCAGATCAGGGAAAGCTCAGGGAAGGGGCGAGATAGCACGCGACTTGAAGAGAGTGCGTCCCTAGGTGAAACATATTCCAACCGGGCGCGCGTTTGCATTTACTCTTCCTTTAAATGATCATAAATCTGGTCAAAGTGAAGATAGAGGGTCGTTCTTTTTTTCCAATGACAGCCACCATCATGCGCTACAACTTTTATGTTGACGTCATCATTCCTGGACCTCACCCTGGCGCGGAGCTGTCGGGTGAACCAAAAACGACGTAACTTTTCAAATCGGAACTACCTTTTGGGTTATCATGCTTTTAAGCATGATAACTTAAAAGTTGTAGTATACATATGTGCTTCACTTCTCGCCAAAAAATGAGAGAAATCTGAATATATATAAAAAAAAAGGGGGCGCACTTTCGTGAGGGGACCCCCAAATGAGTTCCGGAATAGAGTTCTTCTGAACTTTCTATAGCCACTATTTGTGCTCAAAATCATTCAAAAAACATCGAAAAGAACATATAAAATTGTTTCCACGCATATTGTAACACCTTGATTGGTCATACATGATCACATGACCCAACATTTGAATATCGATATTTTAACCCATATCACCTTGGGGGAGGGCCCCAATGCGTGAAATGGGTTTCAAATAATGTAGAAATGTCCCTCTCAAATAGTCAGATAGAGGGGGCATCTATAAATGTGAGTTTTCATATGAGGAATTCAAGAAAATGCGCAAAACTGTACAATAGGTCAAAGTGGTCATAGAGATCCGGCTTATGGCTAGAAATGTAGAGCACGATAGTTAAACATTTCATCTGTTGAAAGTGAGTCTCTATCTTCTCGTTGAAGCGAGCTACAGAGCCTGGAAGAAGGCTAGAAACAGGCTAGAATCCACCGAGAGCGCGTGCTCTAACCGTCTGGTGCTCTCGCCGTCTGACCTCCCTCTCCCTCCCCTGTATTTAGCGCTCCCTCGCTCGCCTATTTCGTCGTTTTCTGCCATCTCCCAGGCTCTGTAGCTCGCTTCAACGAGAAGATAGAGACTCACTTTCAACAGATGAAATGTTTAGCTATCGTGCTCTACATTTCTAGCCATAAGCCGGATCTCTATGACCACTTTGACCTATTGTACAGTTTTGCGCATTTTCATGAATTCCTCATATGAAAACTCACATTTATAGATGCTCCCTCTCTCTGACTATTTCAGAGGGACATTTCTACATCATTTGAAACCCATTTCATGCATTAGGGCCTTCCCCCAAGGTGATATGGGTTAAAATATCGATATTCAATTGTTGGGTCATGTGATCATGTATGACCAATCAAGGTGTTACAATATGTGTGGAAACAATTTTATATGTTCTTTTCGATGTTTTTTGGATGATTTTGAGCACAAATAGTGGCTATAGAAAGTTCGGAAGAACTCGATTCCGGAACTCATTTGGGGGTTCCCTCACGAAAGTCCCCCTTTTTTTATATGTACAGATTTCTCTCATTTTTGGCGAGAAGTGAATATATATATTTTATCTACGCTCGGTGGCGCAACGAAAGACGAATAATTACTTATGTGTTATGATACAAGAGAATTGACTCTCCTCACACTGAGGACAAAATACGATAGGAAGGGGGGAATGTGGGGGGGGGGTGGAAGTGCAATCTTAAAATGAGAAGATCCAATCGGCTGGTCTCATCTGTCTTCGTCTGGTCTGATGGGGAGTTTTATCGAGGAGGAGGCACTCGAGGTAGACCAGGTAGACTCTGCTCCGAGAACCAGCGTCAGAGGATCTCTAAAGGGGGGGAGGGGGTGGGGAGAAGAGTGGATGAATGGGGACTATGGAATGGGTAAAGTAGTGGAAGGAGGAAATACTATTGGAAAATATATTTCCTAAAATCAAATTCTAGAGCTCTCAATCTCTTCTTGTAGACATAGATGCTGGGGGATGACAATACATGGGTGGGAAGAGCGTTTAAGATCCTAGCAACTCTACGAGAAAAACAGTGATATCGAGGTGTGGATTTGGTTTTCTCAATATAGATTCCAAAGTTGTTGGTCCTTTCTCTTAGGGGAGCAAACAGGAAAAATTTACTTCTATCTAGTATGGTGTCTCCATACATGATCCTACGGGCCAGGACTAGATCATAAATGACTCTCCTCTCAAAAAGCGCTTGAAGACCAAGGAAAGACAGACGTTGAGAATAGGAGGGAAGACTAAGAGGATATGAAGGAGACGGAAAGCACCGATAGTATAGAATACGAGTGAATTTTTCTTGGATTTTCTCAAGCTTCTGACTCTGTTTCTTAATATGAGGGTTCCAGAAAGGACAAGCGAATTCAATGTGAGGGAGAACATATGTTTTGAAGCATTTGATTAGGATAGTGGGATCATTCACGGATACAGCACGAAGCATAATATGCATGACAGTGGTGGCTTTCTGGACACGATCGTCAATACTGGCAGAGTTATTAAGGGAGGGAAGTACATGTACACCGAGATCACGTTGTTGGGGGACTTGCTCGAGGACAACGCTATTAATTAGATATTGGGGAGCGGGGGAGGAACCAATGTGAAGATGAGTGCATTTAGATTCAGAGAGTGACAATTGATTGGATATAGTTCACGAAGAGATGGCGTCCACGGCATATTGTAATTGGGTAGTGCGAGAGGCTTTAGTTTTACTGGAGTAGGAAACGTATATCTTAATGTCATCTGCGTAAGCTTTTACACACACATCGGGGAAGGGAGCAATGACATGTGTTATATCAGCTATATAAAGAGAGAATAGAATAGGCCCTAGCACAGATCCTTGTGGTACGCCGGAAAGAACGGGGAAGGGCTTGGATACGGTAGTACCTAATCTTACGGAGAAATGCCTATCCGTTACAAAATCAGAGATCCAATTTAAAAGATTACCAGCAATACCATAATGCAAACATTTAGAGATAAGCTTGGGAAAGGGGACGGTGTCAAATGCACGAGAAAAGTCGAGGTAAATAACATCAGTTTGCTCTTTACGGGAATGAGCGAAGGTCCAGTCATTTTCACAGTCTACGAGGTTGGTAAGAACAGAGGCACCGGATCGAAAACCATGTTGGTAATTAGGAATGATATTGGAGCGGTAAAGGTAAGGGGCAAGCTTATGCTTGACAAGGCGTTCCATTGTTTTAGAGGCGGGAGACAGTATGGAGATAGGGCGATAAGAGTCGGGTACTTGGGGATTCTTGTTTGGTTTGGGGATTGGGGTAATGCGTGAGAATTTCCATAGTGATGGGACAGTGCCGGTTTCCATACTAATATTGAAAATATCGCACAGGGGGAGGGAGAGGGCATGTGCACATTTACGAAAGACAATCTGAGGAATGTTATCATGGCCCGTAGAGCATGATGGTGAGAGCTGCTTTAAAGCCTTATACACGTCATGGGGGAAGAAAGATACATTTCTTAGATATGAGGAAGAGGGGTGAGAGGGAATGGATGGTAATAATCCGTCATCAAGTGTGAAGTGGGATGCAAATCGGGATGCAAGGGAATTTGCTATGTCTAAGGTACTAGTTATGATAGTTCCTGAAGAATCAATAAGTTGCTTGGGGACGGATGGTTTCGGCTGGGTAAGGGTACAAATGTGACGGTAGAGATCTTTAGTGTTTTTCAGTTTTTTATGTTCGCAAAATTGGTTCCATTTTTTAATTTGAAATAGTAGATCTCTACTGCACTTTTCGTATTGAGGGCGAATTGAGAGTAAATGATACTTCGTGAACAGAGAATTTCGGTGTTGAATTAGTTTTCGAATATGAGGAGGGTAAGAATGGATCGTAGGCTTAGGGCAGTGATACGGTACGAAAATATCAATGGCGTGATGGATTACAGATACAAAGTTGGAATACATGTTCTCGGGATTAGGAGCTTGTGAAAATATTGCAAACCAATCAAAGGTGAGAAGGAAGGACGAGAGTTGGTCATAGTTGGCGCGAGCGAAATCTCTAACTAATGATTGTGCGGGAGGGAGGCAAGATGAATCAATAGAGAAGGATATACCAAAATGATCGGATGAGGGAAAAGAGGGAATTACAGACTGATTGTGTACTATTGATGAATCACTCGAAAGTAGCCAATCAATACATCGATCGTTTCTAGTGGGACTACGGATTAGATGGATGAGGCGGGAAGTGGAGACAAAGGAGTGAAGTGTTTGCTCTGTGGTTGGAACGGTACCTGAGATGATATCGCTATTGAAATCTCCTAGGAGTATGATAGGATGGGGACTGGTAGAAAGAAGGTCTGAGAGGCAGTCAACGAGGCAGTTTCTGTCTGGGCTGTACTGTAGCTAGGAGGTCGATACACAACACAGAGACGAACGAAAGAGGAGGAAGAAGTGAGCAAGTCAATAGCTAGGCATTCGAGACTACTGTGGATGGAACCTATGATCGAGTAGTGGTAATGATCACGTAAGACTATAAGTGTGCCGCCTCCACGCCCATTGGAGCGATCGCGTCTAATGGCATGATACGGTAAATCAGCGAGTATCAATGAGGTAGGGATGCGAGACGTTAGACATGATTCGGTGATAAGAACAATATCTGGTTTTTCTACTCTCAGAAGGTTGTGGAAAGATGGTAACTTATTGACCAACGATCGGGTGTTGTAATACAAACATGATATCCTAGGTGGGATGTGTGAAACAGGAATGGATAGATTGGACATTTCAGCTTGAGATGAAGTTGAGGACTGAACAGAAATGAGTGAGGGGGAGAGAGAGAAATGGCTAGAAGGAGGAGGTGGACTGCAAGGTGGATTAGGGATTGGGGTGGGTCTGCAGTGGTGTCCTAGTTTCCCTCCGACTCCTTGGCAGCTGACTTCGCGTTGGCCTTGAAGGCAGGGACATCGTCCTTCTTCATGAGCACTCCGGCGTAGATCACCCATGTGCCCATTCCTTCCTTGATCAACCTGCGCTTCCTCTCCCTCAACTCGTACTGCTCATGCCTCTCCTTCTCCGAGAGGGAGGGGCGAATGCGCAGTGACGAGTACTCTCGCTTCTCCGTGATCTTCTTTGAGCGAGTGAGAAGGAGTCTTTGCGAGGATGAACGAGGAAGGAGGATCTTGAGGGGGCGGGGTCTACCTTCCTTGAACTCACCCATGCGGAAGACCGTCTCGGGACGGACCTCGACACCGGTGAGGTTGAGGAAGTGCGTGGCATGGGCAAAGTCATCCTCGACTCTCTCACTCGGGAGTGAACGAGTAGACTCCGCCAGATTCTCCACAACGATCGCCCGCGCCCTTTTCTCCGCCTCCACAGGGCTCTCAGAGGGCTGCAGATGCTTCTCAAGGGTATGAGAGAGCACCAGGACGCAAGCCTCGAGAGCAATGTAGAGGGGGTCAGAGGAACGCGCCGATTCAGTGGAGAGGTATGCCACCAGCTTCGACGTGACTCCCTCCAGTTGGCTCTTGGCAGCTGCCCGGAAAGCCTCCTGCGTCTCGGTGGCGTGACGCTTGCGGCCATCGGAAGATGAAATGGGGGCAGGGGTGGAAAGGGAGAATAGGGAGGGGATGGAGGGGACGGAGGGGATAGTGAGGGTAGACATGACTAGCGAGAGAGCACACTAGAAAGGGAGAGGGCGAGAGAGAACGAGAGGAAGGTGAGAGAGCACGGGAAAAGGGGAGAGGCGAGAGACAGGTGGCGGGAAGGGGTGAAAATTAAGTGTTTAAGCGATTATAAGCTAATTATGAGTGATCAATACATGGAAAAGGGTAGAGTACAGAGGGATGGGAGGGTCAGAAGCTTGGATCAGAAAAAATGTAAAGAAAAGAGGCTAATAAGCCGTAATTAACGCTAAAGGCGAGAGAGAGGATAGCGCGTACCTATCGAAACAAGGGACGAGAGGAGAGTGAGGGACGAGAGGAGAGTACTACAACTTAAGCATGATAACCCAAAAGGTATTTCCGATTTGAAAAGTTACGTCATTTTTGGTTCACCCGACAACTCCGCACCAGGGTGAGGTCCAGGAATGATGACGTCAACATAAAAGTTGTAGCGCATGATGGTGGCTGTCATTGGCAAAAAAGAACGGCCCTCTATCTTCACTTTGAACAGATTTATGATCATTTAATTGAGCGCAATTTGACTGTCGAAAAGTGATAGTACCATGTTTGACCTTCTGAATCTCGAAGATGACGATAGATATCTAAATTCTGACGACGCAGTTTTGAAGAGCGTCATTCAAAGTACCTATAACCAAAATTATAGAATTATTATTCTAAAATTATTCTCTTCTCTTATCTCGCTATCCCCTCTCATTCTCGCACATTTCTGTAACTGATGAAGCACCTACGTGGTGTACGATAAATAAATAAATATAGCGGGATATGACAAACTTTAATCCGACCGCCGCGGCGTGGTCGATTCTCTCGCGATTCCTCCCTTATATTGAGAATTACGGTAGTGAGAGGGGAGAGGGCGGAAGTTCGGACCACGGAATTGAATCAGCTCACAGTCACGTACACCCCATTTGAGGCAATTGGCTTCGATATTTCTCTTGCGAGCTTCATCACGCGCTTTACGCTCCTGCTCCAATTTAGACGGCATAAGATCTCTCCTTACGAATATGGATGGTTCGAAGAACGAGGGGCGGCCAATCGAGCGGATTCCAGACGATCGCGGAGGGTAGACGAGGGCAGGGTAAACTTGATGATTCGCTTTCCGGGAGGCTTGTTTTCGGGAAAGCGATGATGAGTGATTTGACCCCTGTCGTATGCTTCCTTCAGTTCTGAGGGTAGATTCATCGTGAGTGGCGGTTTCCTTAGGAGTTGATTTTTCAGTAGAACCAACTAGAACAGCTCTTTAAGCCTTGCTCTTTATCTTCTCCGAATCAGCGATGGCGCGCACGACCGAGGGATACGTGCTGTTATCGATCGAGGGTGGGGCAGAGACAGTAGGCTTGAGGGAGGCGGGAGGGGACGACAAGGCGGCTCAATTTTTGTCTAGCTTAGCGTGAAGACTCACTACGAGTTCGGTGAGGCGGTCTGCGGACTCCTGTGACGCCAGAGGGGGCGGGGAGGAGGACATAGAGAGAGGAGAAATGGGCGAGTCGACCACTCAGCACGATAAATGAATAGTGATGGGATAGTGATGATGTAATGTCAAGTTTGGGAGAGTTCACTCTGGGGAGTGTAACGGTCAAGGTCCGGGGTCTGGGTGATAACTTTGAAACGAGATATAGACGAAAAACGAAAATTACGTCATATTGCGAAATATTGCATCATATCATCATATTGCACCAGCCGATTGCGCGCGCCGAGGCGCGCGCATTGGACTGGCATGCTCCGAAATGTGTTCTTAGTATATATGTTAGTATATAGTATATATGTTCTCGTCTTATATCTGTCGAATTCTCTCACTCACCCTCTTTCCTCTCCCTCTATCTTCCTCTCCCTCCCTATCTCCTCTATCCTTCTATCCCTCTCTCTACCTCTCTCCTTCTCTCCTCTCTCCTTCTCCAACATTTTCGAACTTTCTGGAACATTCTAGAAGCTATGGAACATTTTCGAACTTTCTGGAACATTCTAGAAGCTTTGGAACATTTTCGAACTTTCTGGAACATTTTAGAAGCTTTGGAACATTTTCGAACTTTCTGGAACATTCTAGAAGCTATGAAACATTTTCGTACTTTCTGGAACATTCTAGAAGCTGTGGAACATTTTCGTACTTTCTGGAACATTCTAGAAGCTGTGGAACATTTTTTTAACTTTCTGGAACATTCTAGAAGCTATGGAACATTTTCGTACTTTCTGGAACATTCTAGAAGCTTTGGAACATTTTCGAACTTTCTGGAACATTCTAGAAGCTTTGGAACATTTTCGAACTTTCTGTAACATTCTAGAAGCTGTGGAACATTTTTTTAACTTTCTGGAACATTCTAGAAGCTATGGAACATTTTCGTACTTTCTGGAACATTCTAGAAGCTATGGAACATTTTCGTACTTTCTGGAACATTCTAGAAGCTGTGGAACATTTTCAGTACTTTCTGGAACATTCTAGAAGCTATGGAACATTTTCGTACTTTCTGGAACATTTTAGAAGCTGTGGAACATTTTCGTACTTTCTGGAACATTCTAGAAGCTTTGGAACATTCTAGAAGCTTTGGAACATTTTCGAACTTTCTGTAACATTCTAGAAGCTTTGGAACATTTTTTTAACTTTCTGGAACATTCTAGAAGCTATGGAACATTTTCGTACTTTCTGGAACATTCTAGAAGCTATGGAACATTTTCGAACTTTCTGGAACATTCTAGAAGCTTTGGAACATTTTCGAACTTTCTGGAACATTCTAGAAGCTTTGGAACATTTTCGAACTTTCTGGAACATTCTAGAAGCTGTGGAACATTTTTTTAACTTTCTGGAACATTCTAGAAGCTATGGAACATTTTCGAACTTTCTGGAACATTCTAGAAGCTATGGAACATTTTCGAACTTTCTGGAACATTGTAGAAGCTTTGGAACATTTTCAAACTTTCTGGAACATTCTAGAAGCTTTGGAACATTTTCAAACTTTCTGAAACATTCTAGAAGCTATGGAACATTTTCGAACTTTCTGGAACATTCTAGAAGCTATGGAACATTTTCAAACTTTCTGGAACATTCTAGAAGCTATGGAACATTTTCGTACTTTCTGGAACATTCTGGAAGCTTTGGACCATTTTCGAACTTTCTGGAACATTCTAGAAGCTTTGGAACATTTTTAACTTTGTGGAACATTCTAGAAGCTTTGGAACATTTTCAAACTTTCTGGAACATTCTAGAAGCTTTGGAACATTTTCGAACTTTCTGGAACATTCTAGAAGCTATGGAACATTTTCAAACTTTCTGAAACATTCTAGAAGCTTTGGAACATTTTCGAACTTTCTGGAACATTCTAGAAGCTTTGGAACATTTTCAAACTTTCTGGAACATTCTAGAAGCTTTGGAACATTTTCAAACTTTCTGGAACATTCTAGAAGCTATGGAACATTTTCAAACTTTCTGGAACATTCTAGAAGCTTTGGAACATTTTCAAAACTTTCTGGAACATTCTAGAAGCTATGGAACATTTTCGAACTTTCTGGAACATTCTAGAAGCTATGGAACATTTTCAAACTTTCTGGAACATTCTAGAAGCTATGGAACATTTTCAAACTTTCTGGAACATTCTAGAAGCTTTGGAACATTTTCAAAACTTTCTGGAACATTCTAGAAGCTATGGAACATTTTCGAACTTTCTGGAACATTCTAGAAGCTATGGAACATTTTCAAACTTTCTGGAACATTCTAGAAGCTATGGAACATTTTCGTACTTTCTGGAACATTCTAGAAGCTGTGGAACATTTTCGTACTTTCTGGAACATTCTAGAAGCTTTGGAACATTCTAGAAGCTTTGCAACATTTTCGAACTTTCTGTAACATTCTAGAAGCTGTGGAACATTTTTTAACTTTCTGGAACATTCTAGAAGCTATGGAACATTTTCGTACTTTCTGGAACATTCTAGAAGCTATGGAACATTTTCGTACTTTCTGGAACATTCTAGAAGCTGTGGAACATTTTCAGTACTTTCTGGAACATTCTAGAAGCTATGGAACATTTTCGTACTTTCTGGAACATTCTAGAAGCTTTGGAACATTTTCGAACTTTCTGTAACATTCTAGAAGCTGTGGAACATTTTTTTAACTTTCTGGAACATTCTAGAAGCTATGGAACATTTTCAAACTTTCTGGAACATTCTAGAAGCTATGGAACATTTTCGTACTTTCTGGAACATTCTAGAAGCTGTGGAACATTTTCGTACTTTCTGGAACATTCTAGAAGCTTTGGAACATTCTAGAAGCTTTGCAACATTTTCGAACTTTCTGTAACATTCTAGAAGCTGTGGAACATTTTTTAAACTTTCTGGAACATTCTAGAAGCTATGGAACATTTTCGTACTTTCTGGAACATTCTAGAAGCTTTGGAACATTTTCGAACTTTCTGTAACATTCTAGAAGCTGTGGAACATTTTTTTAACTTTCTGGAACATTCTAGAAGCTATGGAACATTTTCAAACTTTCTGGAACATTCTAGAAGCTATGGAACATTTTCGTACTTTCTGGAACATTCTAGAAGCTGTGGAACATTTTCGTACTTTCTGGAACATTCTAGAAGCTTTGGAACATTCTAGAAGCTTTGCAACATTTTCGAACTTTCTGTAACATTCTAGAAGCTGTGGAACATTTTTTAAACTTTCTGGAACATTCTAGAAGCTATGGAACATTTTCGTACTTTCTGGAACATTCTAGAAGCTTTGGAACATTTTCGAACTTTCTGTAACATTCTAGAAGCTGTGGAACATTTTTTTAACTTTCTGGAACATTCTAGAAGCTTTGGAACATTTTCGAACTTTCTGGAACATTCTAGAAGCTTTGGAACATTTTCGAACTTTCTGGAACATTCTAGAAGCTGTGGAACATTTTTTTAACTTTCTGGAACATTCTAGAAGCTATGGAACATTTTCGAACTTTCTGGAACATTCTAGAAGCTATGGAACATTTTCGAACTTTCTGGAACATTCTAGAAGCTTTGGAACATTTTCAAACTTTCTGGAACATTCTAGAAGCTTTGGAACATTTTCAAACTTTCTGAAACATTCTAGAAGCTATGGAACATTTTCGAACTTTCTGGAACATTCTAGAAGCTATGGAACATTTTCAAACTTTCTGGAACATTCTAGAAGCTATGGAACATTTTCGTACTTTCTGGAACATTCTGGAAGCTTTGGACCATTTTCGAACTTTCTGGAACATTCTAGAAGCTTTGGAACATTTTTAACTTTGTGGAACATTCTAGAAGCTTTGGAACATTTTCAAACTTTCTGGAACATTCTAGAAGCTTTGGAACATTTTCAAAACTTTCTGGAACATTCTAGAAGCTATGGAACATTTTCGAACTTTCTGGAACATTCTAGAAGCTATGGAACATTTTCAAACTTTCTGGAACATTCTAGAAGCTATGGAACATTTTCGTACTTTCTGGAACATTCTAGAAGCTGTGGAACATTTTCGTACTTTCTGGAACATTCTAGAAGCTTTGGAACATTCTAGAAGCTTTGCAACATTTTCGAACTTTCTGTAACATTCTAGAAGCTGTGGAACATTTTTTAACTTTCTGGAACATTCTAGAAGCTATGGAACATTTTCGTACTTTCTGGAACATTCTAGAAGCTATGGAACATTTTCGTACTTTCTGGAACATTCTAGAAGCTGTGGAACATTTTCAGTACTTTCTGGAACATTCTAGAAGCTATGGAACATTTTCGTACTTTCTGGAACATTCTAGAAGCTGTGGAACATTTTTTTAACTTTCTGGAACATTCTAGAAGCTTTGGAACATTTTCGAACTTTCTGGAACATTCTAGAAGCTTTGGAACATTTTCGAACTTTCTGGAACATTCTAGAAGCTGTGGAACATTTTTTTAACTTTCTGGAACATTCTAGAAGCTATGGAACATTTTCGAACTTTCTGGAACATTCTAGAAGCTATGGAACATTTTCGAACTTTCTGGAACATTCTAGAAGCTTTGGAACATTTTCAAACTTTCTGGAACATTCTAGAAGCTTTGGAACATTTTCAAACTTTCTGAAACATTCTAGAAGCTATGGAACATTTTCGTACTTTCTGGAACATTCTGGAAGCTTTGGACCATTTTCGAACTTTCTGGAACATTCTAGAAGCTTTGGAACATTTTTAACTTTGTGGAACATTCTAGAAGCTTTGGAACATTTTCAAACTTTCTGGAACATTCTAGAAGCTTTGGAACATTTTCAAAACTTTCTGGAACATTCTAGAAGCTATGGAACATTTTCGAACTTTCTGGAACATTCTAGAAGCTATGGAACATTTTCAAACTTTCTGGAACATTCTAGAAGCTATGGAACATTTTCGTACTTTCTGGAACATTCTAGAAGCTGTGGAACATTTTCGTACTTTCTGGAACATTCTAGAAGCTTTGGAACATTCTAGAAGCTTTGCAACATTTTCGAACTTTCTGTAACATTCTAGAAGCTGTGGAACATTTTTTAACTTTCTGGAACATTCTAGAAGCTATGGAACATTTTCGTACTTTCTGGAACATTCTAGAAGCTATGGAACATTTTCGTACTTTCTGGAACATTCTAGAAGCTGTGGAACATTTTCAGTACTTTCTGGAACATTCTAGAAGCTATGGAACATTTTCGTACTTTCTGGAACATTCTAGAAGCTGTGGAACATTTTTTTAACTTTCTGGAACATTCTAGAAGCTTTGGAACATTTTCGAACTTTCTGGAACATTCTAGAAGCTTTGGAACATTTTCGAACTTTCTGGAACATTCTAGAAGCTGTGGAACATTTTTTTAACTTTCTGGAACATTCTAGAAGCTATGGAACATTTTCGAACTTTCTGGAACATTCTAGAAGCTATGGAACATTTTCGAACTTTCTGGAACATTCTAGAAGCTTTGGAACATTTTCAAACTTTCTGGAACATTCTAGAAGCTTTGGAACATTTTCAAACTTTCTGAAACATTCTAGAAGCTATGGAACATTTTCGAACTTTCTGGAACATTCTAGAAGCTATGGAACATTTTCAAACTTTCTGGAACATTCTAGAAGCTATGGAACATTTTCGTACTTTCTGGAACATTCTGGAAGCTTTGGACCATTTTCGAACTTTCTGGAACATTCTAGAAGCTTTGGAACATTTTTAACTTTGTGGAACATTCTAGAAGCTTTGGAACATTTTCAAACTTTCTGGAACATTCTAGAAGCTTTGGAACATTTTCGAACTTTCTGGAACATTCTAGAAGCTATGGAACATTTTCAAACTTTCTGAAACATTCTAGAAGCTTTGGAACATTTTCGAACTTTCTGGAACATTCTAGAAGCTTTGGAACATTTTCAAACTTTCTGGAACATTCTAGAAGCTTTGGAACATTTTCAAACTTTCTGGAACATTCTAGAAGCTATGGAACATTTTCAAACTTTCTGGAACATTCTAGAAGCTTTGGAACATTTTCAAAACTTTCTGGAACATTCTAGAAGCTATGGAACATTTTCGAACTTTCTGGAACATTCTAGAAGCTATGGAACATTTTCAAACTTTCTGGAACATTCTAGAAGCTATGGAACATTTTCAAACTTTCTGGAACATTCTAGAAGCTTTGGAACATTTTCAAAACTTTCTGGAACATTCTAGAAGCTATGGAACATTTTCGAACTTTCTGGAACATTCTAGAAGCTATGGAACATTTTCAAACTTTCTGGAACATTCTAGAAGCTATGGAACATTTTCGTACTTTCTGGAACATTCTAGAAGCTGTGGAACATTTTCGTACTTTCTGGAACATTCTAGAAGCTTTGGAACATTCTAGAAGCTTTGCAACATTTTCGAACTTTCTGTAACATTCTAGAAGCTGTGGAACATTTTTTAACTTTCTGGAACATTCTAGAAGCTATGGAACATTTTCGTACTTTCTGGAACATTCTAGAAGCTATGGAACATTTTCGTTCTTTCTGGAACATTCTAGAAGCTGTGGAACATTTTCAGTACTTTCTGGAACATTCTAGAAGCTATGGAACATTTTCGTACTTTCTGGAACATTCTAGAAGCTTTGGAACATTTTCGAACTTTCTGTAACATTCTAGAAGCTGTGGAACATTTTTTTAACTTTCTGGAACATTCTAGAAGCTATGGAACATTTTCAAACTTTCTGGAACATTCTAGAAGCTATGGAACATTTTCGTACTTTCTGGAACATTCTAGAACCTTTGGTACATTTTCGAACTTTCTGGAACATTCTAGAAGCGATGGAACATTTTCGTACTTTCTGGAACATTCTAGAAGCTATGGAACATTTTCGTACTTTCTGAAACATTCTAGAAGCTGTGGAACATTTTCAGTACTTTCTGGAACATTCTAGAAGCTATGGAACATTTTCGTACTTTCTGGAACATTCTAGAAGCTTTGAAACATTTTCGAACTTTCTGTAACATTCTAGAAGCTGTGGAACATTTTTTTAACTTTCTGGAACATTCTAGAAGCTATGGAACATTTTCAAACTTTCTGGAACATTCTAGAAGCTATGGAACATTTTCGTACTTTCTGGAACATTCTAGAAGCTGTGGAACATTTTCGAACTTTCTGGAACATTCTAGAAGCTTTGGAACATTTTCGAACTTTCTGGAACATTCTAGAAGCTATGGAACATTTTCAAACTTTCTGGAACATTCTAGAAGCTTTGGAACATTTTCAAAACTTTCTGGAACATTCTAGAAGCTATGGAACATTTTCGAACTTTCTGGAACATTCTAGAAGCTATGGAACATTTTCAAACTTTCTGGAACATTCTAGAAGCTATGGAACATTTTCGTACTTTCTGGAACATTCTAGAAGCTGTGGAACATTTTCGTACTTTCTGGAACATTCTAGAAGCTTTGGAACATTCTAGAAGCTTTGCAACATTTTCGAACTTTCTGTAACATTCTAGAAGCTGTGGAACATTTTTTAACTTTCTGGAACATTCTAGAAGCTATGGAACATTTTCGTACTTTCTGGAACATTCTAGAAGCTATGGAACATTTTCGTTCTTTCTGGAACATTCTAGAAGCTGTGGAACATTTTCAGTACTTTCTGGAACATTCTAGAAGCTATGGAACATTTTCGTACTTTCTGGAACATTCTAGAAGCTTTGGAACATTTTCGAACTTTCTGTAACATTCTAGAAGCTGTGGAACATTTTTTTAACTTTCTGGAACATTCTAGAAGCTATGGAACATTTTCAAACTTTCTGGAACATTCTAGAAGCTATGGAACATTTTCGTACTTTCTGGAACATTCTAGAACCTTTGGTACATTTTCGAACTTTCTGGAACATTCTAGAAGCTATGGAACATTTTCGTACTTTCTGGAACATTCTAGAAGCTATGGAACATTTTCGTACTTTCTGAAACATTCTAGAAGCTGTGGAACATTTTCAGTACTTTCTGGAACATTCTAGAAGCTATGGAACATTTTCGTACTTTCTGGAACATTCTAGAAGCTTTGGAACATTTTCGAACTTTCTGTAACATTCTAGAAGCTGTGGAACATTTTTTTAACTTTCTGGAACATTCTAGAAGCTATGGAACATTTTCAAACTTTCTGGAACATTCTAGAAGCTATGGAACATTTTCGTACTTTCTGGAACATTCTAGAAGCTGTGGAACATTTTCGAACTTTCTGGAACATTCTAGAAGCTTTGGAACATTTTCGAACTTTCTGGAACATTCTAGAAGCTATGGAACATTTTCAAACTTTCTGGAACATTCTAGAAGCTTTGGAACATTTTCAAACTTTCTGGAACATTCTAGAAGCTTTGGAACAATTTCAAACTTTCTGGAACATTCTAGAAGCTATGGAACATTTTTAACTTTGTGGAACATTCTAGAAGCTATGGAACATTTTCAACTTTCTGGAACATTCTAGAAGCTGTGGAACATTTTTTTAACTTTCTGGAACATTCTGGAAGCTTTGGAACATTTTCAAACTTTCTGGAACATTCTAGAAGCTATGGAACATTTTAAACTTTGTGGAACATTCTAGAAGCTATGGAACATTTTCAACTTTCTGGAACATTCTAGAAGCTTTGGAACATTTCCGAACTTTCTGGAACATTCTAGAAGCTATGGAACATTTTCAAACTTTCTGGAACATTCTAGAAGCTATGGAACATTTTCGTACTTTCTGGAACATCCTAGAAGCTATGGAACATTTTCGAACTTTCTGGAACATTTTAGAAGCTTTGGAACATTTTCGAACTTTCTGGAACATTCTAGAAGCTATGGAACATTTTCGTACTTTCTGGAACATCCTAGAAGCTATGGATCATTTTCGTACTTTCCGGAACATTCTAGAACCTTTGGTACATTTTCAAACTTTCTGGAACATTCTAGAAGCTATGGAACATTTTCAAACTTTCTGGAACATTCTAGAAGCTATGGAACATTTTCGTACTTTCTGGAACATTCTGGAAGCTTTGGACCATTTTCGAACTTTCTGGAACATTCTAGAAGCTATGGAACATTTTCAAAGTTTCTGGAACATTCTAGAAGCTATGGAACATTTTCGTACTTTCTGGAACATTCTAGAAGCTGTGGAACATTTTCGTACTTTCTGGAACATTCTAGAAGCTTTGGAACATTCTAGAAGCTTTGCAACATTTTCGAACTTTCTGTAACATTCTAGAAGCTGTGGAACATTTTTTAAACTTTCTGGAACATTCTAGAAGCTATGGAACATTTTCGTACTTTCTGGAACATTCTAGAAGCTATGGAACATTTTCGTACTTTCTGGAACATTCTAGAAGCTATGGAACATTTTCGTACTTTCTGGAACATTCTAGAAGCTTTGGAACATTTTCGAACTTTCTGTAACATTCTAGAAGCTGTGGAACATTTTTTTAACTTTCTGGAACATTCTAGAAGCTATGGAACATTTTCAAACTTTCTGGAACATTCTAGAAGCTATGGAACATTTTCGTACTTTCTGGAACATTCTAGAACCTTTGGTACATTTTCGAACTTTCTGGAACATTCTAGAAGCTATGGAACATTTTCGTACTTTCTTTAACATTCTAGAAGCTATGGAACATTTTCGTACTTTCTGGAACATTCTAGAAGCTGTGGAACATTTTCAGTACTTTCTGGAACATTCTAGAAGCTATGGAACATTTTCGTACTTTCTGGAACATTCTAGAAGCTTTGGAACATTTTCGAACTTTCTGTAACATTCTAGAAGCTGTGGAACATTTTTTTAACTTTCTGGAAGATTCTAGAAGCTATGAAACATTTTCGTACTTTCTGGAACATTCTAGAAGCTGTGGAACATTTTCAGTACTTTCTGGAACATTCTAGAAGCTATGGAACATTTTCGTACTTTCTGGAACATTTTAGAAGCTGTGGAACATTTTCGTACTTTCTGGAACATTCTAGAAGCTTTGGAACATTCTAGAAGCTTTGGAACATTTTCGAACTTTCTGTAACATTCTAGAAGCTGTGGAACATTTTTTTAACTTTCTGGAACATTCTAGAAGCTATGGAACATTTTCGTACTTTCTGGAACATTCTAGAAGCTATGGAACATTTTCGAACTTTCTGGAACATTCTAGAAGCTTTGGAACATTTTCGAACTTTCTGGAACATTCTAGAAGCTGTGGAACATTTTTTTAACTTTCTGGAACATTCTAGAAGCTATGGAACATTTTCGAACTTTCTGGAACATTCTAGAAGCTATGGAACATTTTCGAACTTTCTGGAACATTCTAGAAGCTTTGGAACATTTTCAAACTTTCTGGAACATTCTAGAAGCTTTGGAACATTTTCGAACTTTCTGGAACATTCTAGAAGCTATGGAACATTTTCAAACTTTCTGAAACATTCTAGAAGCTTTGGAACATTTTCGAACTTTCTGGAACATTCTAGAAGCTTTGGAACATTTTCAAACTTTCTGGAACATTCTAGAAGCTTTGGAACATTTTCAAACTTTCTGAAACATTCTAGAAGCTATGGAACATTTTCGAACTTTCTGGAACATTCTAGAAGCTATGGAACATTTTCAAACTTTCTGGAACATTCTAGAAGCTATGGAACATTTTCGTACTTTCTGGAACATTCTGGAAGCTTTGGACCATTTTCGAACTTTCTGGAACATTCTAGAAGCTTTGGAACATTTTTAACTTTGTGGAACATTCTAGAAGCTTTGGAACATTTTCAAACTTTCTGGAACATTCTAGAAGCTTTGGAACATTTTCGAACTTTCTGGAACATTCTAGAAGCTATGGAACATTTTCAAACTTTCTGAAACATTCTAGAAGCTTTGGAACATTTTCGAACTTTCTGGAACATTCTAGAAGCTTTGGAACATTTTCAAACTTTCTGGAACATTCTAGAAGCTTTGGAACATTTTCAAAACTTTCTGGAACATTCTAGAAGCTATGGAACATTTTCGAACTTTCTGGAACATTCTAGAAGCTATGGAACATTTTCAAACTTTCTGGAACATTCTAGAAGCTATGGAACATTTTCAAACTTTCTGGAACATTCTAGAAGCTTTGGAACATTTTCAAAACTTTCTGGAACATTCTAGAAGCTATGGAACATTTTCGAACTTTCTGGAACATTCTAGAAGCTGTGGAACATTTTCGAACTTTCTGGAACATTCTAGAAGCTTTGGAACATTTTCGAACTTTCTGGAACATTCTAGAAGCTATGGAACATTTTCAAACTTTCTGGAACATTCTAGAAGCTTTGGAACATTTTCAAACTTTCTGGAACATTCTAGAAGCTTTGGAACAATTTCAAACTTTCTGGAACATTCTAGAAGCTATGGAACATTTTAAACTTTGTGGAACATTCTAGAAGCTATGGAACATTTTCAACTTTCTGGAACATTCTAGAAGCTGTGGAACATTTTTTTAACTTTCTGGAACATTCTGGAAGCTTTGGAACATTTTCAAACTTTCTGGAACATTCTAGAAGCTATGGAACATTTTAAACTTTGTGGAACATTCTAGAAGCTATGGAACATTTTCAACTTTCTGGAACATTCTAGAAGCTTTGGAACATTTTCGAACTTTCTGGAACATTCTAGAAGCTATGGAACATTTTCAAACTTTCTGGAACATTCTAGAAGCTATGGAACATTTTCGTACTTTCTGGAACATCCTAGAAGCTATGGAACATTTTCGAACTTTCTGGAACATTTTAGAAGCTTTGGAACATTTTCGAACTTTCTGGAACATTCTAGAAGCTATGGAACATTTTCGTACTTTCTGGAACATCCTAGAAGCTATGGATCATTTTCGTACTTTCCGGAACATTCTAGAACCTTTGGTACATTTTCAAACTTTCTGGAACATTCTAGAAGCTATGGAACATTTTCAAACTTTCTGGAACATTCTAGAAGCTATGGAACATTTTCGTACTTTCTGGAACATTCTGGAAGCTTTGGACCATTTTCGAACTTTCTGGAACATTCTAGAAGCTATGGAACATTTTCAAACTTTCTGGAACATTCTAGAAGCTATGGAACATTTTCGTACTTTCTGGAACATTCTAGAAGCTGTGGAACATTTTCGTACTTTCTGGAACATTCTAGAAGCTTTGGAACATTCTAGAAGCTTTGCAACATTTTCGAACTTTCTGTAACATTCTAGAAGCTGTGGAACATTTTTTTAACTTTCTGGAACATTCTAGAAGCTATGGAACATTTTCGTACTTTCTGGAACATTCTAGAAGCTATGGAACATTTTCGTACTTTCTGGAACATTCTAGAAGCTATGGAACATTTTCGTACTTTCTGGAACATTCTAGAAGCTTTGGAACATTTTCGAACTTTCTGTAACATTCTAGAAGCTGTGGAACATTTTTTTAACTTTCTGGAACATTCTAGAAGCTATGGAACATTTTCAAACTTTCTGGAACATTCTAGAAGCTATGGAACATTTTCGTACTTTCTGGAACATTCTAGAACCTTTGGTACATTTTCGAACTTTCTGGAACATTCTAGAAGCTATGGAACATTTTCGTACTTTCTTTAACATTCTAGAAGCTATGGAACATTTTCGTACTTTCTGGAACATTCTAGAAGCTGTGGAACATTTTCAGTACTTTCTGGAACATTCTAGAAGCTATGGAACATTTTCGTACTTTCTGGAACATTCTAGAAGCTTTGGAACATTTTCGAACTTTCTGTAACATTCTAGAAGCTGTGGAACATTTTTTTAACTTTCTGGAAGATTCTAGAAGCTATGAAACATTTTCGTACTTTCTGGAACATTCTAGAAGCTGTGGAACATTTTCAGTACTTTCTGGAACATTCTAGAAGCTATGGAACATTTTCGTACTTTCTGGAACATTTTAGAAGCTGTGGAACATTTTCGTACTTTCTGGAACATTCTAGAAGCTTTGGAACATTCTAGAAGCTTTGGAACATTTTCGAACTTTCTGTAACATTCTAGAAGCTGTGGAACATTTTCAAACTTTCTGGAACATTCTAGAAGCTATGGAACATTTTCGTACTTTCTGGAACATTCTAGAAGCTATGGAACATTTTCGAACTTTCTGGAACATTCTAGAAGCTTTGGAACATTTTCGAACTTTCTGGAACATTCTAGAAGCTGTGGAACATTTTTTTAACTTTCTGGAACATTCTAGAAGCTGTGGAACATTTTCGAACTTTCTGGAACATTCTAGAAGCTGTGGAACATTTTCGAACTTTCTGGAACATTCTAGAAGCTTTGGAACATTTTCAAACTTTCTGGAACATTCTAGAAGCTTTGGAACATTTTCAAACTTTCTGAAACATTCTAGAAGCTATGGAACATTTTCGAACTTTCTGGAACATTCTAGAAGCTATGGAACATTTTCAAACTTTCTGGAACATTCTAGAAGCTGTGGAACATTTTCAGTACTTTCTGGAACATTCTAGAAGCTATGGAACATTTTCGTACTTTCTGGAACATTTTAGAAGCTGTGGAACATTTTCGTACTTTCTGGAACATTCTAGAAGCTTTGGAACATTCTAGAAGCTTTGGAACATTTTCGAACTTTCTGTAACATTCTAGAAGCTGTGGAACATTTTCAAACTTTCTGGAACATTCTAGAAGCTATTTAACATTTTCGTACTTTCTGGAACATTCTAGAAGCTATGGAACATTTTCGAACTTTCTGGAACATTCTAGAAGCTTTGGAACATTTTCGAACTTTCTGGAACATTCTAGAAGCTGTGGAACATTTTTTTAACTTTCTGGAACATTCTAGAAGCTATGGAACATTTTCGAACTTTCTGGAACATTCTAGAAGCTGTGGAACATTTTCGAACTTTCTGGAACATTCTAGAAGCTTTGGAACATTTTCAAACTTTCTGGAACATTCTAGAAGCTTTGGAACATTTTCAAACTTTCTGAAACATTCTAGAAGCTATGGAACATTTTCGAACTTTCTGGAACATTCTAGAAGCTATGGAACATTTTCAAACTTTCTGGAACATTCTAGAAGCTATGGAACATTTTCGTACTTTCTGGAACATTCTGGAAGCTTTGGACCATTTTCGAACTTTCTGGAACATTCTAGAAGCTTTGGAACATTTTCGTACTTTCTGGAACATTCTAGAAGCTATGGAACATTTTCGAACTTTCTGGAACATTCTAGAAGCTTTGGAACATTTTCGAACTTTCTGGAACATTCTAGAAGCTGTGGAACATTTTTTTAACTTTCTGGAACATTCTAGAAGCTATGGAACATTTTCGAACTTTCTGGAACATTCTAGAAGCTGTGGAACATTTTCGAACTTTCTGGAACATTCTAGAAGCTTTGGAACATTTTCAAACTTTCTGGAACATTCTAGAAGCTTTGGAACATTTTCAAACTTTCTGAAACATTCTAGAAGCTATGGAACATTTTCGAACTTTCTGGAACATTCTAGAAGCTATGGAACATTTTCAAACTTTCTGGAACATTCTAGAAGCTGTGGAACATTTTCAGTACTTTCTGGAACATTCTAGAAGCTATGGAACATTTTCGTACTTTCTGGAACATTTTAGAAGCTGTGGAACATTTTCGTACTTTCTGGAACATTCTAGAAGCTTTGGAACATTCTAGAAGCTTTGGAACATTTTCGAACTTTCTGTAACATTCTAGAAGCTGTGGAACATTTTCAAACTTTCTGGAACATTCTAGAAGCTATTTAACATTTTCGTACTTTCTGGAACATTCTAGAAGCTATGGAACATTTTCGAACTTTCTGGAACATTCTAGAAGCTTTGGAACATTTTCGAACTTTCTGGAACATTCTAGAAGCTGTGGAACATTTTTTTAACTTTCTGGAACATTCTAGAAGCTATGGAACATTTTCGAACTTTCTGGAACATTCTAGAAGCTGTGGAACATTTTCGAACTTTCTGGAACATTCTAGAAGCTTTGGAACATTTTCAAACTTTCTGGAACATTCTAGAAGCTTTGGAACATTTTCAAACTTTCTGAAACATTCTAGAAGCTATGGAACATTTTCGAACTTTCTGGAACATTCTAGAAGCTATGGAACATTTTCAAACTTTCTGGAACATTCTAGAAGCTATGGAACATTTTCGTACTTTCTGGAACATTCTGGAAGCTTTGGACCATTTTCGAACTTTCTGGAACATTCTAGAAGCTTTGGAACATTTTTAACTTTGTGGAACATTCTAGAAGCTTTGGAACATTTTCAAACTTTCTGGAACATTCTAGAAGCTTTGGAACATTTTCGAACTTTCTGGAACATTCTAGAAGCTATGGAAAATTTTCAAACTTTCTGAAACATTCTAGAAGCTTTGGAACATTTTCGAACTTTCTGGAACATTCTAGAAGCTTTGGAACATTTTCAAACTTTCTGGAACATTCTAGAAGCTTTGGAACATTTTCAAAACTTTCTGGAACATTCTAGAAGCTATGGAACATTTTCGAACTTTCTGGAACATTCTAGAAGCTATGGAACATTTTCAAACTTTCTGGAACATTCTAGAAGCTATGGAACATTTTCAAACTTTCTGGAACATTCTAGAAGCTTTGGAACATTTTCAAAACTTTCTGGAACATTCTAGAAGCTATGGAACATTTTCGAACTTTCTGGAACATTCTAGAAGCTGTGGAACATTTTCAGTACTTTCTGGAACATTCTAGAAGCTATGGAACATTTTCGTACTTTCTGGAACATTTTAGAAGCTGTGGAACATTTTCGTACTTTCTGGAACATTCTAGAAGCTTTGGAACATTCTAGAAGCTTTGGAACATTTTCGAACTTTCTGTAACATTCTAGAAGCTGTGGAACATTTTTTTAACTTTCTGGAACATTCTAGAAGCTATGGAACATTTTCGTACTTTCTGGAACATTCTAGAAGCTATGGAACATTTTCGAACTTTCTGGAACATTCTAGAAGCTGTGGAACATTTTTTTAACTTTCTGGAACATTCTAGAAGCTATGGAACATTTTCGAACTTTCTGGAACATTCTAGAAGCTATGGAACATTTTCGAACTTTCTGGAACATTCTAGAAGCTTTGGAACATTTTCAAACTTTCTGGAACATTCTAGAAGCTTTGGAACATTTTCAAACTTTCTGAAACATTCTAGAAGCTATGGAACATTTTCGAACTTTCTGGAACATTCTAGAAGCTATGGAACATTTTCAAACTTTCTGGAACATTCTAGAAGCTATGGAACATTTTCGTACTTTCTGGAACATTCTGGAAGCTTTGGACCATTTTCGAACTTTCTGGAACATTCTAGAAGCTTTGGAACATTCTTAACTTTGTGGAACATTCTAGAAGCTTTGGAACATTTTCAAACTTTCTGGAACATTCTAGAAGCTTTGGAACATTTTCGAACTTTCTGGAACATTCTAGAAGCTATGGAACATTTTCAAACTTTCTGAAACATTCTAGAAGCTTTGGAACATTTTCGAACTTTCTGGAACATTCTAGAAGCTATGGAACATTTTCAAACTTTCTGGAACATTCTAGAAGCTTTGGAACATTTTCAAACTTTCTGGAACATTCTAGAAGCTTTGGAACATTTTCAAAACTTTCTGGAACATTCTAGAAGCTATGGAACATTTTCGAACTTTCTGGAACATTCTAGAAGCTATGGAACATTTTCAAACTTTCTGGAACATTCTAGAAGCTATGGAACATTTTCAAACTTTCTGGAACATACTAGAAGCTTTGGAACATTTTCAAAACTTTCTGGAACATTCTAGAAGCTATGGAACATTTTCGAACTTTCTGGAACATTCTAGAAGCTTTGGAACATTTTCAAACTTTCTGGAACATTCTAGAAGCTTTGGAACATTTTCAAAACTTTCTGGAACATTCTAGAAGCTTTGGAACATTTTCGAACTTTCTGGAACATTCTAGAAGCTTTGGAACATTTTCAAACTTTCTGGAACATTCTAGAAGCTTTGGAACATTTTCAAAACTTTCTGGAACATTCTAGAAGCTATGGAACATTTTCGAACTTTCTGGAACATTCTAGAAGCTATGGAACATTTTCAAACTTTCTGGAACATTCTAGAAGCTATGGAACATTTTCAAACTTTCTGGAACATTCTAGAAGCTTTGGAACATTTTCAAAACTTTCTGGAACATTCTAGAAGCTATGGAACATTTTCGAACTTTCTGGAACATTCTAGAAGCTATGGAACATTTTCAAACTTTCTGGAACATTCTAGAAGCTATGGAACATTTTCGTACTTTCTGGAACATTCTAGAAGCTGTGGAACATTTTCGTACTTTCTGGAACATTCTAGAAGCTTTGGAAGATTCTAGAAGCTTTGCAACATTTTCGAACTTTCTGTAACATTCTAGAAGCTGTGGAACATTTTTTTAACTTTCTGGAACATTCTAGAAGCTTTGGAACATTTTCAAACTTTCTGGAACATTCTAGAAGCTTTGGAACATTTTCAAAACTTTCTGGAACATTCTAGAAGCTATGGAACATTTTCGAACTTTCTGGAACATTCTAGAAGCTATGGAACATTTTCAAACTTTCTGGAACATTCTAGAAGCTATGGAACATTTTCAAACTTTCTGGAACATTCTAGAAGCTTTGGAACATTTTCAAAACTTTCTGGAACATTCTAGAAGCTATGGAACATTTTCGAACTTTCTGGAACATTCTAGAAGCTTTGGAACATTTTCAAACTTTCTGGAACATTCTAGAAGCTTTGGAACATTTTCAAAACTTTCTGGAACATTCTAGAAGCTTTGGAACATTTTCGAACTTTCTGGAACATTCTAGAAGCTTTGGAACATTTTCAAACTTTCTGGAACATTCTAGAAGCTTTGGAACATTTTCAAAACTTTCTGGAACATTCTAGAAGCTATGGAACATTTTCGAACTTTCTGGAACATTCTAGAAGCTATGGAACATTTTCAAACTTTCTGGAACATTCTAGAAGCTATGGAACATTTTCAAACTTTCTGGAACATTCTAGAAGCTTTGGAACATTTTCAAAACTTTCTGGAACATTCTAGAAGCTATGGAACATTTTCGAACTTTCTGGAACATTCTAGAAGCTATGGAACATTTTCAAACTTTCTGGAACATTCTAGAAGCTATGGAACATTTTCGTACTTTCTGGAACATTCTAGAAGCTGTGGAACATTTTCGTACTTTCTGGAACATTCTAGAAGCTTTGGAAGATTCTAGAAGCTTTGCAACATTTTCGAACTTTCTGTAACATTCTAGAAGCTGTGGAACATTTTTTTAACTTTCTGGAACATTCTAGAAGCTTTGGAACATTTTCAAACTTTCTGGAACATTCTAGAAGCTTTGGAACATTTTCAAAACTTTCTGGAACATTCTAGAAGCTATGGAACATTTTCGAACTTTCTGGAACATTCTAGAAGCTATGGAACATTTTCAAACTTTCTGGAACATTCTAGAAGCTATGGAACATTTTCAAACTTTCTGGAACATTCTAGAAGCTTTGGAACATTTTCAAAACTTTCTGGAACATTCTAGAAGCTATGGAACATTTTCGAACTTTCTGGAACATTCTAGAAGCTGTGGAACATTTTCAGTACTTTCTGGAACATTCTAGAAGCTATGGAACATTTTCGTACTTTCTGGAACATTTTAGAAGCTGTGGAACATTTTCGTACTTTCTGGAACATTCTAGAAGCTTTGGAACATTCTAGAAGCTTTGGAACATTTTCGAACTTTCTGTAACATTCTAGAAGCTGTGGAACATTTTTTTAACTTTCTGGAACATTCTAGAAGCTATGGAACATTTTCGTACTTTCTGGAACATTCTAGAAGCTATGGAACATTTTCGAACTTTCTGGAACATTCTAGAAGCTGTGGAACATTTTTTTAACTTTCTGGAACATTCTAGAAGCTATGGAACATTTTCGAACTTTCTGGAACATTCTAGAAGCTATGGAACATTTTCGAACTTTCTGGAACATTCTAGAAGCTATGGAACATTTTCGTACTTTCTGGAACATTCTGGAAGCTTTGGACCATTTTCGAACTTTCTGGAACATTCTAGAAGCTTTGGAACATTCTTAACTTTGTGGAACATTCTAGAAGCTTTGGAACATTTTCAAACTTTCTGGAACATTCTAGAAGCTTTGGAACATTTTCGAACTTTCTGGAACATTCTAGAAGCTATGGAACATTTTCAAACTTTCTGAAACATTCTAGAAGCTTTGGAACATTTTCGAACTTTCTGGAACATTCTAGAAGCTTTGGAACATTTTCAAACTTTCTGGAACATTCTAGAAGCTTTGGAACATTTTCAAAACTTTCTGGAACATTCTAGAAGCTATGGAACATTTTCGAACTTTCTGGAACATTCTAGAAGCTATGGAACATTTTCAAACTTTCTGGAACATTCTAGAAGCTATGGAACATTTTCAAACTTTCTGGAACATTCTAGAAGCTTTGGAACATTTTCAAAACTTTCTGGAACATTCTAGAAGCTATGGAACATTTTCGAACTTTCTGGAACATTCTAGAAGCTATGGAACATTTTCAAACTTTCTGGAACATTCTAGAAGCTATGGAACATTTTCGTACTTTCTGGAACATTCTAGAAGCTGTGGAACATTTTCGTACTTTCTGGAACATTCTAGAAGCTTTGGAACATTCTAGAAGCTTTGCAACATTTTCGAACTTTCTGTAACATTCTAGAAGCTGTGGAACATTTTTTTAACTTTCTGGAACATTCTAGAAGCTATGGAACATTTTCGTACTTTCTGGAACATTCTAGAAGCTATGGAACATTTTCGTACTTTCTGGAACATTCTAGAAGCTGTGGAACATTTTCAGTACTTTCTGGAACATTCTAGAAGCTATGGAACATTTTCGTACTTTCTGGAATATTCTAGAAGCTTTGGAACATTTTCGAACTTTCTGTAACATTCTAGAAGCTGTGGAACATTTTTTTAACTTTCTGGAACATTCTAGAAGCTATGGAACATTTTCAAACTTTCTGGAACATTCTAGAAGCTATGGAACATTTTCGTACTTTCTGGAACATTCTAGAACCTTTGGTACATTTTCGAACTTTCTGGAACATTCTAGAAGCTATGGAACATTTTCGTACTTTCTGGAACATTCTAGAAGCTATGGAACATTTTCGTACTTTCTGGAACATTCTAGAAGCTGTGGAACATTTTCAGTACTTTCTGGAACATTCTAGAAGCTATGGAACATTTTCGTACTTTCTGGAACATTCTAGAAGCTTTGGAACATTTTCGAACTTTCTGTAACATTCTAGAAGCTGTGGAACATTTTTTTAACTTTCTGGAACATTCTAGAAGCTATGGAACATTTTCAAACTTTCTGGAACATTCTAGAAGCTATGGAACATTTTCGTACTTTCTGGAACATTCTAGAAGCTGTGGAACATTTTCGAACTTTCTGGAACATTCTAGAAGCTTTGGAACATTTTCGAACTTTCTGGAACATTCTAGAAGCTATGGAACATTTTCGAACTTTCTGGAACATTTTAGAAGCTATGGAACATTTTCAAACTTTCTGGAACATTCTAGAAGCTTTGGAACATTTTCAAAACTTTCTGGAACATTCTAGAAGCTTTGGAACATTCTAGAAGCTATGGAACATTTTCAAACTTTCTGGAACATTCTAGAAGCTTTGGAACATTTTCAAAACTTTCTGGAACATTCTAGAAGCTATGGAACATTTTCGAACTTTCTGGAACATTCTAGAAGCTATGGAACATTTTCAAACTTTCTGGAACATTCTAGAAGCTATGGAACATTTTCGTACTTTCTGGAACATTCTAGAAGCTGTGGAACATTTTCGTACTTTCTGGAACATTCTAGAAGCTTTGGAACATTCTAGAAGCTTTGCAACATTTTCGAACTTTCTGTAACATTCTAGAAGCTGTGGAACATTTTTTTAACTTTCTGGAACATTCTAGAAGCTATGGAACATTTTCGTACTTTCTGGAACATTCTAGAAGCTATGGAACATTTTCGTACTTTCTGGAACATTCTAGAAGCTGTGGAACATTTTCAGTACTTTCTGGAACATTCTAGAAGCTATGGAACATTTTCGTACTTTCTGGAACATTCTAGAAGCTGTGGAACATTTTCGAACTTTCTGGAACATTCTAGAAGCTTTGGAACATTTTCGAACTTTCTGGAACATTCTAGAAGCTATGGAACATTTTCGAACTTTCTGGAACATTTTAGAAGCTATGGAACATTTTCAAACTTTCTGGAACATTCTAGAAGCTTTGGAACATTTTCAAAACTTTCTGGAACATTCTAGAAGCTTTGGAACATTCTAGAAGCTATGGAACATTTTCAAACTTTCTGGAACATTCTAGAAGCTTTGGAACATTTTCAAAACTTTCTGGAACATTCTAGAAGCTATGGAACATTTTCGAACTTTCTGGAACATTCTAGAAGCTATGGAACATTTTCAAACTTTCTGGAACATTCTAGAAGCTATGGAACATTTTCGTACTTTCTGGAACATTCTAGAAGCTGTGGAACATTTTCGTACTTTCTGGAACATTCTAGAAGCTTTGGAACATTCTAGAAGCTTTGCAACATTTTCGAACTTTCTGTAACATTCTAGAAGCTGTGGAACATTTTTTTAACTTTCTGGAACATTCTAGAAGCTATGGAACATTTTCGTACTTTCTGGAACATTCTAGAAGCTATGGAACATTTTCGTACTTTCTGGAACATTCTAGAAGCTGTGGAACATTTTCAGTACTTTCTGGAACATTCTAGAAGCTATGGAACATTTTTTTAACTTTCTGGAACATTCTAGAAGCTATGGAACATTTTCGTACTTTCTGGAACATTCTAGAAGCTATGGAACATTTTCGTACTTTCTGGAACATTCTAGAAGCTGTGGAACATTTTCAGTACTTTCTGGAACATTCTAGAAGCTATGGAACATTTTCGTACTTTCTGGAACATTCTAGAAGCTTTGGAACATTTTCGAACTTTCTGTAACATTCTAGAAGCTGTGGAACATTTTTTTAACTTTCTGGAACATTCTAGAAGCTATGGAACATTTTCGTACTTTCTGGAACATTCTAGAAGCTATGGAACATTTTCGTACTTTCTGGAACATTCTGGAAGCTTTGGACCATTTTCGAACTTTCTGGAACATTCTAGAAGCTTTGGAACATTTTTAACTTTGTGGAACATTCTAGAAGCTTTGGAACATTTTCAAACTTTCTGGAACATTCTAGAAGCTTTGGAACATTTTCGAACTTTCTGGAACATTCTAGAAGCTTTGGAACATTTTCAAACTTTCTGGAACATTCTAGAAGCTTTGGAACATTTTCAAACTTTCTGGAACATTCTAGAAGCTGTGGAACATTTTTTTAACTTTCTGGAACATTCTAGAAGCTATGGAACATTTTCAAACTTTCTGGAACATTCTAGAAGCTATGGAACATTTTCGTACTTTCTGGAACATTCTGGAAGCTTTGGACCATTTTCGAACTTTCTGGAACATTCTAGAAGCTATGGAACATTTTCAAACTTTCTGGAACATTCTAGAAGCTATGGAACATTTTCGTACTTTCTGGAACATTCTAGAAGCTGTGGAACATTTTCGTACTTTCTGGAACATTCTAGAAGCTTTGGAACATTCTAGAAGCTTTGCAACATTTTCGAACTTTCTGTAACATTCTAGAAGCTGTGGAACATTTTTTTAACTTTCTGGAACATTCTAGAAGCTATGGAACATTTTCGTACTTTCTGGAACATTCTAGAAGCTATGGAACATTTTCGTACTTTCTGGAACATTCTAGAAGCTGTGGAACATTTTCAGTACTTTCTGGAACATTCTAGAAGCTATGGAACATTTTTTTAACTTTCTGGAACATTCTAGAAGCTATGGAACATTTTCGTACTTTCTGGAACATTCTAGAAGCTATGGAACATTTTCGTACTTTCTGGAACATTCTAGAAGCTGTGGAACATTTTCAGTACTTTCTGGAACATTCTAGAAGCTATGGAACATTTTCGTACTTTCTGGAACATTCTAGAAGCTTTGGAACATTTTCGAACTTTCTGTAACATTCTAGAAGCTGTGGAACATTTTTTTAACTTTCTGGAACATTCTAGAAGCTATGGAACATTTTCGTACTTTCTGGAACATTCTAGAAGCTATGGAACATTTTCGTACTTTCTGGAACATTCTAGAAGCTGTGGAACATTTTCAGTACTTTCTGGAACATTCTAGAAGCTATGGAACATTTTTTTAACTTTCTGGAACATTCTAGAAGCTATGGAACATTTTCGTACTTTCTGGAACATTCTAGAAGCTATGGAACATTTTCGTACTTTCTGGAACATTCTAGAAGCTGTGGAACATTTTCAGTACTTTCTGGAACATTCTAGAAGCTATGGAACATTTTCGTACTTTCTGGAACATTCTAGAAGCTTTGGAACATTTTCGAACTTTCTGTAACATTCTAGAAGCTGTGGAACATTTTCGTACTTTCTGGAACATTCTAGAAGCTATGGAACATTTTCGTACTTTCTGGAACATTCTGGAAGCTTTGGACCATTTTCGAACTTTCTGGAACATTCTAGAAGCTTTGGAACATTTTTAACTTTGTGGAACATTCTAGAAGCTTTGGAACATTTTCAAGCTTTCTGGAACATTCTAGAAGCTTTGGAACATTTTCGAACTTTCTGGAACATTCTAGAAGCTTTGGAACATTTTCAAACTTTCTGGAACATTCTAGAAGCTTTGGAACATTTTCAAACTTTCTGGAACATTCTAGAAGCTGTGGAACATTTTTTTAACTTTCTGGAACATTCTAGAAGCTATGGAACATTTTCAAACTTTCTGGAACATTCTAGAAGCTATGGAACATTTTCGTACTTTCTGGAACATTCTGGAAGCTTTGGACCATTTTCGAACTTTCTGGAACATTCTAGAAGCTATGGAACATTTTCAAACTTTCTGGAACATTCTAGAAGCTATGGAACATTTTCGTACTTTCTGGAACATTCTAGAAGCTGTGGAACATTTTCGTACTTTCTGGAACATTCTAGAAGCTTTGGAACATTCTAGAAGCTTTGCAACATTTTCGAACTTTCTGTAACATTCTAGAAGCTGTGGAACATTTTTTTAACTTTCTGGAACATTCTAGAAGCTATGGAACATTTTCGTACTTTCTGGAACATTCTAGAAGCTATGGAACATTTTCGTACTTTCTGGAACATTCTAGAAGCTGTGGAACATTTTCAGTACTTTCTGGAACATTCTAGAAGCTATGGAACATTTTCGTACTTTCTGGAACATTCTAGAAGCTTTGGAACATTTTCGAACTTTCTGTAACATTCTAGAAGCTGTGGAACATTTTTTTAACTTTCTGGAACATTCTAGAAGCTATGGAACATTTTCGTACTTTCTGGAACATTCTAGAAGCTATGGAACATTTTCGTACTTTCTGGAACATTCTGGAAGCTTTGGACCATTTTCGAACTTTCTGGAACATTCTAGAAGCTTTGGAACATTTTTAACTTTGTGGAACATTCTAGAAGCTTTGGAACATTTTCAAACTTTCTGGAACATTCTAGAAGCTTTGGAACATTTTCGAACTTTCTGGAACATTCTAGAAGCTTTGGAACATTTTCAAACTTTCTGGAACATTCTAGAAGCTTTGGAACATTTTCAAACTTTCTGGAACATTCTAGAAGCTGTGGAACATTTTTTTAACTTTCTGGAACATTCTAGAAGCTATGGAACATTTTCAAACTTTCTGGAACATTCTAGAAGCTATGGAACATTTTCGTACTTTCTGGAACATTCTGGAAGCTTTGGACCATTTTCGAACTTTCTGGAACATTCTAGAAGCTATGGAACATTTTCAAACTTTCTGGAACATTCTAGAAGCTATGGAACATTTTCGTACTTTCTGGAACATTCTAGAAGCTGTGGAACATTTTCGTACTTTCTGGAACATTCTAGAAGCTTTGGAACATTCTAGAAGCTTTGGACCATTTTCGAACTTTCTGGAACATTCTAGAAGCTATGGAACATTTTCAAACTTTCTGGAACATTCTAGAAGCTATGGAACATTTTCGTACTTTCTGGAACATTCTAGAAGCTGTGGAACATTTTCGTACTTTCTGGAACATTCTAGAAGCTTTGGAACATTCTAGAAGCTATGGAACATTTTCGTACTTTCTGGAACATTCTAGAAGCTATGGAACATTTTCGTACTTTCTGGAACATTCTAGAAGCTGTGGAACATTTTCAGTACTTTCTGGAACATTCTAGAAGCTATGGAACATTTTCGTACTTTCTGGAACATTCTAGAAGCTTTGGAACATTTTCGAACTTTCTGTAACATTCTAGAAGCTGTGGAACATTTTTTTAACTTTCTGGAACATTCTAGAAGCTATGGAACATTTTCGTACTTTCTGGAACATTCTAGAAGCTATGGAACATTTTCGTACTTTCTGGAACATTCTGGAAGCTTTGGACCATTTTCGAACTTCTGGAACATTCTAGAAGCTTTGGAACATTTTTAACTTTGTGGAACATTCTAGAAGCTTTGGAACATTTTCAAACTTTCTGGAACATTCTAGAAGCTTTGGAACATTTTCGAACTTTCTGGAACATTCTAGAAGCTTTGGAACATTTTCAAACTTTCTGGAACATTCTAGAAGCTTTGGAACATTTTCAAACTTTCTGGAACATTCTAGAAGCTGTGGAACATTTTTTAAACTTTCTGGAACATTCTAGAAGCTATGGAACATTTTCAAACTTTCTGGAACATTCTAGAAGCTATGGAACATTTTCGTACTTTCTGGAACATTCTGGAAGCTTTGGACCATTTTCGAACTTTCTGGAACATTCTAGAAGCTATGGAACATTTTCAAACTTTCTGGAACATTCTAGAAGCTATGGAACATTTTCGTACTTTCTGGAACATTCTAGAAGCTGTGGAACATTTTTGTACTTTCTGGAACATTCTAGAAGCTTTGGAACATTCTAGAAGCTTTGCAACATTTTCGAACTTTCTGTAACATTCTAGAAGCTGTGGAACATTTTTTTAACTTTCTGGAACATTCTAGAAGCTATGGAACATTTTCGTACTTTCTGGAACATTCTAGAAGCTATGGAACATTTTCGTACTTTCTGGAACATTCTAGAAGCTGTGGAACATTTTCAGTACTTTCTGGAACATTCTAGAAGCTATGGAACATTTTTTTAACTTTCTGGAACATTCTAGAAGCTATGGAACATTTTCGTACTTTCTGGAACATTCTAGAAGCTATGGAACATTTTCGTACTTTCTGGAACATTCTAGAAGCTGTGGAACATTTTCAGTACTTTCTGGAACATTCTAGAAGCTATGGAACATTTTCGTACTTTCTGGAACATTCTAGAAGCTTTGGAACATTTTCGAACTTTCTGTAACATTCTAGAAGCTGTGGAACATTTTTTTAACTTTCTGGAACATTCTAGAAGCTATGGAACATTTTCGTACTTTCTGGAACATTCTAGAAGCTATGGAACATTTTCGTACTTTCTGGAACATTCTGGAAGCTTTGGACCATTTTCGAACTTTCTGGAACATTCTAGAAGCTTTGGAACATTTTTAACTTTGTGGAACATTCTAGAAGCTTTGGAACATTTTCAAACTTTCTGGAACATTCTAGAAGCTTTGGAACATTTTCGAACTTTCTGGAACATTCTAGAAGCTTTGGAACATTTTCAAACTTTCTGGAACATTCTAGAAGCTTTGGAACATTTTCAAACTTTCTGGAACATTCTAGAAGCTGTGGAACATTTTTTTAACTTTCTGGAACATTCTAGAAGCTATGGAACATTTTCAAACTTTCTGGAACATTCTAGAAGCTATGGAACATTTTCGTACTTTCTGGAACATTCTGGAAGCTTTGGACCATTTTCGAACTTTCTGGAACATTCTAGAAGCTATGGAACATTTTCGTACTTTCTGGAACATTCTAGAAGCTATGGAACATTTTCGTACTTTCTGGAACATTCTAGAAGCTGTGGAACATTTTCAGTACTTTCTGGAACATTCTAGAAGCTATGGAACATTTTTTTAACTTTCTGGAACATTCTAGAAGCTATGGAACATTTTCAGTACTTTCTGGAACATTCTAGAAGCTATGGAACATTTTCGTACTTTCTGGAACATTCTAGAAGCTTTGGAACATTTTCGAACTTTCTGTAACATTCTAGAAGCTGTGGAACATTTTTTTTAACTTTCTGGAACATTCTAGAAGCTATGGAACATTTTCGTACTTTCTGGAACATTCTAGAAGCTATGGAACATTTTCGTACTTTCTGGAACATTCTAGAAGCTATGGAACATTTTCGTACTTTCTGGAACATTCTAGAAGCTGTGGAACATTTTCAGTACTTTCTGGAACATTCTAGAAGCTATGGAACATTTTTTTAACTTTCTGGAACATTCTAGAAGCTATGGAACATTTTCGTACTTTCTGGAACATTCTAGAAGCTATGGAACATTTTCGTACTTTCTGGAACATTCTAGAAGCTGTGGAACATTTTCAGTACTTTCTGGAACATTCTAGAAGCTATGGAACATTTTTTTAACTTTCTGGAACATTCTAGAAGCTATGGAACATTTTCAGTACTTTCTGGAACATTCTAGAAGCTATGGAACATTTTCGTACTTTCTGGAACATTCTAGAAGCTTTGGAACATTTTCGAACTTTCTGTAACATTCTAGAAGCTGTGGAACATTTTTTTTAACTTTCTGGAACATTCTAGAAGCTATGGAACATTTTCGTACTTTCTGGAACATTCTAGAAGCTATGGAACATTTTCGTACTTTCTGGAACATTCTAGAAGCTATGGAACATTTTCGTACTTTCTGGAACATTCTAGAAGCTGTGGAACATTTTCAGTACTTTCTGGAACATTCTAGAAGCTATGGAACATTTTTTTAACTTTCTGGAACATTCTAGAAGCTATGGAACTTTTGCGTACTTTCTGGAACATTCTAGAAGCTATGGAACATTTTCGTACTTTCTGGAACATTCTAGAAGCTGTGGAACATTTTCAGTACTTTCTGGAACATTCTAGAAGCTATGGAACATTTTCGTACTTTCTGGAACATTCTAGAAGCTTTGGAACATTTTCGAACTTTCTGTAACATTCTAGAAGCTGTGGAACATTTTTTTAACTTTCTGGAACATTCTAGAAGCTATGGAACATTTTCGTACTTTCTGGAACATTCTAGAAGCTATGGAACATTTTCGTACTTTCTGGAACATTCTGGAAGCTTTGGACCATTTTCGAACTTTCTGGAACATTCTAGAAGCTTTGGAACATTTTTAACTTTGTGGAACATTCTAGAAGCTTTGGAACATTTTCGTACTTTCTGGAACATTCTAGAAGCTTTGGAACATTTTCGAACTTTCTGGAACATTCTAGAAGCTATGGAACATTTTTTTAACTTTCTGGAACATTCTAGAAGCTATGGAACATTTTCGTACTTTCTGGAACATTCTAGAAGCTATGGAACATTTTCGTACTTTCTGGAACATTCTAGAAGCTATGGAACATTTTCGTACTTTCTGGAACATTCTAGAAGCTGTGGAACATTTTCAGTACTTTCTGGAACATTCTAGAAGCTATGGAACATTTTTTTAACTTTCTGGAACATTCTAGAAGCTATGGAACATTTTCGTACTTTCTGGAACATTCTAGAAGCTATGGAACATTTTCGTACTTTCTGGAACATTCTAGAAGCTGTGGAACATTTTCAGTACTTTCTGGAACATTCTAGAAGCTATGGAACATTATCGTACTTTCTGGAACATTCTAGAAGCTTTGGAACATTTTCGAACTTTCTGTAACATTCTAGAAGCTGTGGAACATTTTTTTAACTTTCTGGAACATTCTAGAAGCTATGGAACATTTTCGTACTTTCTGGAACATTCTAGAAGCTATGGAACATTTTCGTACTTTCTGGAACATTCTGGAAGCTTTGGACCATTTTCGAACTTTCTGGAACATTCTAGAAGCTTTGGAACATTTTTAACTTTGTGGAACATTCTAGAAGCTTTGGAACATTTTCAAACTTTCTGGAACATTCTAGAAGCTTTGGAACATTTTCGAACTTTCTGGAACATTCTAGAAGCTTTGGAACATTTTCGTACTTTCTGGAACATTCTAGAAGCTTTGGAACATTTTCGAACTTTCTGTAACATTCTAGAAGCTGTGGAACATTTTTTTAACTTTCTGGAACATTCTAGAAGCTATGGAACATTTTCGTACTTTCTGGAACATTCTAGAAGCTATGGAACATTTTCGTACTTTCTGGAACATTCTGGAAGCTTTGGACCATTTTCGAACTTTCTGGAACATTCTAGAAGCTTTGGAACATTTTTAACTTTGTGGAACATTCTAGAAGCTTTGGAACATTTTCAAACTTTCTGGAACATTCTAGAAGCTTTGGAACATTTTCGAACTTTCTGGAACATTCTAGAAGCTTTGGAACATTTTCAAACTTTCTGGAACATTCTAGAAGCTTTGGAACATTTTCAAACTTTCTGGAACATTCTAGAAGCTGTGGAACATTTTTTTAACTTTCTGGAACATTCTAGAAGCTATGGAACATTCTCAAACTTTCTGGAACATTCTAGAAGCTATGGAACATTTTCGTACTTTCTGGAACATTCTGGAAGCTTTGGACCATTTTCGAACTTTCTGGAACATTCTAGAAGCTATGGAACATTTTCAAACTTTCTGGAACATTCTAGAAGCTATGGAACATTTTCGTACTTTCTGGAACATTCTAGAAGCTGTGGAACATTTTCGTACTTTCTGGAACATTCTAGAAGCTTTGGAACATTCTAGAAGCTTTGCAACATTTTCGAACTTTCTGTAACATTCTAGAAGCTGTGGAACATTTTTTTAACTTTCTGGAACATTCTAGAAGCTATGGAACATTTTCGTACTTTCTGGAACATTCTAGAAGCTGTGGAACATTTTCAGTACTTTCTGGAACATTCTAGAAGCTATGAAACATTTTCGTACATTCTGGAACATTCTAGAAGCTTTGGAACATTTTCGAACTTTCTGTAACATTCTAGAAGCTGTGGAACATTTTTTTAACTTTCTGGAACATTCTAGAAGCTATGGAACATTTTCAAACTTTCTGGAACATTCTAGAAGCTATGGAACATTTTCGTACTTTCTGGAACATTCTAGAACCTTTGGTACATTTTCGAACTTTCTGGAACATTCTAGAAGCTATGGAACATTTTCGTACTTTCTTTAACATTCTAGAAGCTATGGAACATTTTCGTAATTTCTGGAACATTCTAGAAGCTTTGGAACATTTTCAAACTTTCTGAAACATTCTAGAAGCTATGGAACATTTTCGAACTTTCTGGAACATTCTAGAAGCTATGGAACATTTTCGTACTTTCTGGAACATTCTGGAAGCTTTGGACCATTTTCGAACTTTCTGGAACATTCTAGAAGCTTTGGAACATTTTTAACTTTGTGGAACATTCTAGAAGCTTTGGAACATTTTCAAACTTTCTGGAACATTCTAGAAGCTTTGGAACATTTTCGAACTTTCTGGAACATTCTAGAAGCTATGGAACATTTTCAAACTTTCTGAAACATTCTAGAAGCTTTGGAACATTTTCGAACTTTCTGGAACATTCTAGAAGCTATGGAACATTTTCGAACTTTCTGGAACATTCTAGAAGCTTCGGAACATTTTTAACTTTGTGGAACATTCTAGAAGCTTTGGAACATTTTCAAACTTTCTGGAACATTCTAGAAGCTTTGGAACATTTTCGAACTTTCTGGAACATTCTAGAAGCTATGGAACATTTTCAAACTTTCTGAAACATTCTAGAAGCTTTGGAACATTTTCGAACTTTCTGGAACATTCTAGAAGCTATGGAACATTTTCGTACTTTCTGGAACATTCTAGAAGCTTTGGAACATTTTCGAACTTTCTGTAACATTCTAGAAGCTGTGGAACATTTTTTTAACTTTCTGGAACATTCTAGAAGCTATGGAACATTTTCGAACTTTCTGGAACATTCTAGAAGCTTTGGAACATTTTCAAAACTTTCTGGAACATTCTAGAAGCTATGGAACATTTTCGAACTTTCTGTAACATTCTAGAAGCTGTGGAACATTTTTTTAACTTTCTGGAACATTCTAGAAGCTATGGAACATTTTCGTACTTTCTGGAACATTCTAGAAGCTGTGGAACATTTTCAGTACTTTCTGGAACATTCTAGAAGCTATGGAACATTTTCGTACTTTCTGGAACATTCTAGAAGCTTTGGAACATTTTCGAACTTTCTGGAACATTCTAGAAGCTATGGAACATTTTCGTACTTTCTGGAACATTCTAGAACCTTTGGTACGTTTTCGAACTTTCTGGAACATTCTAGAAGCTATGGAACATTTTCGAACTTTCTGGAACATTCTAGAAGCTATGGAACATTTTCGTACTTTCTGGAACATTCTAGAAGCTATGGAACATTTTCGTACTTTCTGGAACATTCTAGAAGCTGTGGAACATTTTCAGTACTTTCTGGAACATTCTAGAAGCTATGGAACATTTTTTTAACTTTCTGGAACATTCTAGAAGCTATGGAACATTTTCAGTACTTTCTGGAACATTCTAGAAGCTATGGAACATTTTCGTACTTTCTGGAACATTCTAGAAGCTTTGGAACATTTTCGAACTTTCTGTAACATTCTAGAAGCTGTGGAACATTTTTTTTAACTTTCTGGAACATTCTAGAAGCTATGGAACATTTTCGTACTTTCTGGAACATTCTAGAAGCTATGGAACATTTTCGTACTTTCTGGAACATTCTAGAAGCTATGGAATATTTTCGTACTTTCTGGAACATTCTAGAAGCTGTGGAACATTTTCAGTACTTTCTGGAACATTCTAGAAGCTATGGAACATTTTTTTAACTTTCTGGAACATTCTAGAAGCTATGGAACATTTTCGTACTTTCTGGAACATTCTAGAAGCTATGGAACATTTTCGTACTTTCTGGAACATTCTAGAAGCTGTGGAACATTTTCAGTACTTTCTGGAACATTCTAGAAGCTATGGAACATTTTCGTACTTTCTGGAACATTCTAGAAGCTTTGGAACATTTTCGAACTTTCTGTAACATTCTAGAAGCTGTGGAACATTTTTTTAACTTTCTGGAACATTCTAGAAGCTATGGAACATTTTCGTACTTTCTGGAACATTCTAGAAGCTATGGAACATTTTCGTACTTTCTGGAACATTCTGGAAGCTTTGGACCATTTTCGAACTTTCTGGAACATTCTAGAAGCTTTGGAACATTTTTAACTTTGTGGAACATTCTAGAAGCTTTGGAACATTTTCGTACTTTCTGGAACATTCTAGAAGCTTTGGAACATTTTCGAACTTTCTGGAACATTCTAGAAGCTATGGAACATTTTTTTAACTTTCTGGAACATTCTAGAAGCTATGGAACATTTTCGTACTTTCTGGAACATTCTAGAAGCTATGGAACATTTTCGTACTTTCTGGAACATTCTAGAAGCTATGGAACATTTTCGTACTTTCTGGAACATTCTAGAAGCTGTGGAACATTTTCAGTACTTTCTGGAACATTCTAGAAGCTATGGAACATTTTTTTAACTTTCTGGAACATTCTAGAAGCTATGGAACATTTTCGTACTTTCTGGAACATTCTAGAAGCTATGGAACATTTTCGTACTTTCTGGAACATTCTAGAAGCTGTGGAACATTTTCAGTACTTTCTGGAACATTCTAGAAGCTATGGAACATTTTCGTACTTTCTGGAACATTCTAGAAGCTGTGGAACATTTTCAGTACTTTCTGGAACATTCTAGAAGCTATGGAACATTTTCGTACTTTCTGGAACATTCTAGAAGCTTTGGAACATTTTCGAACTTTCTGGAACATTCTAGAAGCTATGGAACATTTTCGTACTTTCTGGAACATTCTAGAACCTTTGGTACGTTTTCGAACTTTCTGGAACATTCTAGAAGCTATGGAACATTTTCGAACTTTCTGGAACATTCTAGAAGCTATGGAACATTTTCGTACTTTCTGGAACATTCTAGAAGCTATGGAACATTTTCGTACTTTCTGGAACATTCTAGAAGCTGTGGAACATTTTCAGTACTTTCTGGAACATTCTAGAAGCTATGGAACATTTTTTTAACTTTCTGGAACATTCTAGAAGCTATGGAACATTTTCAGTACTTTCTGGAACATTCTAGAAGCTATGGAACATTTTCGTACTTTCTGGAACATTCTAGAAGCTTTGGAACATTTTCGAACTTTCTGTAACATTCTAGAAGCTGTGGAACATTTTTTTTAACTTTCTGGAACATTCTAGAAGCTATGGAACATTTTCGTACTTTCTGGAACATTCTAGAAGCTATGGAACATTTTCAAACTTTCTGGAACATTCTAGAAGCTATGGAACATTTTCGTACTTTCTGGAACATTCTGGAAGCTTTGGACCATTTTCGAACTTTCTGGAACATTCTAGAAGCTATGGAACATTTTCAAACTTTCTGGAACATTCTAGAAGCTATGGAACATTTTCGTACTTTCTGGAACATTCTAGAAGCTGTGGAACATTTTTGTACTTTCTGGAACATTCTAGAAGCTTTGGAACATTCTAGAAGCTTTGCAACATTTTCGAACTTTCTGTAACATTCTAGAAGCTGTGGAACATTTTTTTAACTTTCTGGAACATTCTAGAAGCTATGGAACATTTTCGTACTTTCTGGAACATTCTAGAAGCTATGGAACATTTTCGTACTTTCTGGAACATTCTAGAAGCTGTGGAACATTTTCAGTACTTTCTGGAACATTCTAGAAGCTATGGAACATTTTTTTAACTTTCTGGAACATTCTAGAAGCTATGGAACATTTTCGTACTTTCTGGAACATTCTAGAAGCTATGGAACATTTTCGTACTTTCTGGAACATTCTAGAAGCTGTGGAACATTTTCAGTACTTTCTGGAACATTCTAGAAGCTATGGAACATTTTCGTACTTTCTGGAACATTCTAGAAGCTTTGGAACATTTTCGAACTTTCTGTAACATTCTAGAAGCTGTGGAACATTTTTTTAACTTTCTGGAACATTCTAGAAGCTATGGAACATTTTCGTACTTTCTGGAACATTCTAGAAGCTATGGAACATTTTCGTACTTTCTGGAACATTCTGGAAGCTTTGGACCATTTTCGAACTTTCTGGAACATTCTAGAAGCTTTGGAACATTTTTAACTTTGTGGAACATTCTAGAAGCTTTGGAACATTTTCAAACTTTCTGGAACATTCTAGAAGCTTTGGAACATTTTCGAACTTTCTGGAACATTCTAGAAGCTTTGGAACATTTTCAAACTTTCTGGAACATTCTAGAAGCTTTGGAACATTTTCAAACTTTCTGGAACATTCTAGAAGCTGTGGAACATTTTTTTAACTTTCTGGAACATTCTAGAAGCTATGGAACATTTTCAAACTTTCTGGAACATTCTAGAAGCTATGGAACATTTTCGTACTTTCTGGAACATTCTGGAAGCTTTGGACCATTTTCGAACTTTCTGGAACATTCTAGAAGCTATGGAACATTTTCGTACTTTCTGGAACATTCTAGAAGCTATGGAACATTTTCGTACTTTCTGGAACATTCTAGAAGCTGTGGAACATTTTCAGTACTTTCTGGAACATTCTAGAAGCTATGGAACATTTTTTTAACTTTCTGGAACATTCTAGAAGCTATGGAACATTTTCAGTACTTTCTGGAACATTCTAGAAGCTATGGAACATTTTCGTACTTTCTGGAACATTCTAGAAGCTTTGGAACATTTTCGAACTTTCTGTAACATTCTAGAAGCTGTGGAACATTTTTTTTAACTTTCTGGAACATTCTAGAAGCTATGGAACATTTTCGTACTTTCTGGAACATTCTAGAAGCTATGGAACATTTTTTTAACTTTCTGGAACATTCTAGAAGCTATGGAACATTTTCGTACTTTCTGGAACATTCTAGAAGCTATGGAACATTTTCGTACTTTCTGGAACATTCTAGAAGCTGTGGAACATTTTCAGTACTTTCTGGAACATTCTAGAAGCTATGGAACATTTTCGTACTTTCTGGAACATTCTAGAAGCTTTGGAACATTTTCGAACTTTCTGTAACATTCTAGAAGCTGTGGAACATTTTTTTAACTTTCTGGAACATTCTAGAAGCTATGGAACATTTTCGTACTTTCTGGAACATTCTAGAAGCTATGGAACATTTTCGTACTTTCTGGAACATTCTGGAAGCTTTGGACCATTTTCGAACTTTCTGGAACATTCTAGAAGCTTTGGAACATTTTTAACTTTGTGGAACATTCTAGAAGCTTTGGAACATTTTCGTACTTTCTGGAACATTCTAGAAGCTTTGGAACATTTTCGAACTTTCTGGAACATTCTAGAAGCTATGGAACATTTTTTAAACTTTCTGGAACATTCTAGAAGCTATGGAACATTTTCGTACTTTCTGGAACATTCTAGAAGCTATGGAACATTTTCGTACTTTCTGGAACATTCTAGAAGCTATGGAACATTTTCGTACTTTCTGGAACATTCTAGAAGCTGTGGAACATTTTCAGTACTTTCTGGAACATTCTAGAAGCTATGGAACATTTTTTTAACTTTCTGGAACATTCTAGAAGCTATGGAACATTTTCGTACTTTCTGGAACATTCTAGAAGCTATGGAACATTTTCGTACTTTCTGGAACATTCTAGAAGCTGTGGAACATTTTCAGTACTTTCTGGAACATTCTAGAAGCTATGGAACATTATCGTACTTTCTGGAACATTCTAGAAGCTTTGGAACATTTTCGAACTTTCTGTAACATTCTAGAAGCTGTGGAACATTTTTTTAACTTTCTGGAACATTCTAGAAGCTATGGAACATTTTCGTACTTTCTGGAACATTCTAGAAGCTATGGAACATTTTCGTACTTTCTGGAACATTCTGGAAGCTTTGGACCATTTTCGAACTTTCTGGAACATTCTAGAAGCTTTGGAACATTTTTAACTTTGTGGAACATTCTAGAAGCTTTGGAACATTTTCAAACTTTCTGGAACATTCTAGAAGCTTTGGAACATTTTCGAACTTTCTGGAACATTCTAGAAGCTTTGGAACATTTTCGTACTTTCTGGAACATTCTAGAAGCTTTGGAACATTTTCGAACTTTCTGTAACATTCTAGAAGCTGTGGAACATTTTTTTAACTTTCTGGAACATTCTAGAAGCTATGGAACATTTTCGTACTTTCTGGAACATTCTAGAAGCTATGGAACATTTTCGTACTTTCTGGAACATTCTGGAAGCTTTGGACCATTTTCGAACTTTCTGGAACATTCTAGAAGCTTTGGAACATTTTTAACTTTGTGGAACATTCTAGAAGCTTTGGAACATTTTCAAACTTTCTGGAACATTCTAGAAGCTTTGGAACATTTTCGAACTTTCTGGAACATTCTAGAAGCTTTGGAACATTTTCAAACTTTCTGGAACATTCTAGAAGCTTTGGAACATTTTCAAACTTTCTGGAACATTCTAGAAGCTGTGGAACATTTTTTTAACTTTCTGGAACATTCTAGAAGCTATGGAACATTTTCAAACTTTCTGGAACATTCTAGAAGCTATGGAACATTTTCGTACTTTCTGGAACATTCTGGAAGCTTTGGACCATTTTCGAACTTTCTGGAACATTCTAGAAGCTATGGAACATTTTCAAACTTTCTGGAACATTCTAGAAGCTATGGAACATTTTCGTACTTTCTGGAACATTCTAGAAGCTGTGGAACATTTTCGTACTTTCTGGAACATTCTAGAAGCTTTGGAACATTCTAGAAGCTTTGCAACATTTTCGAACTTTCTGTAACATTCTAGAAGCTGTGGAACATTTTTTTAACTTTCTGGAACATTCTAGAAGCTATGGAACATTTTCGTACTTTCTGGAACATTCTAGAAGCTGTGGAACATTTTCAGTACTTTCTGGAACATTCTAGAAGCTATGAAACATTTTCGTACATTCTGGAACATTCTAGAAGCTTTGGAACATTTTCGAACTTTCTGTAACATTCTAGAAGCTGTGGAACATTTTTTTAACTTTCTGGAACATTCTAGAAGCTATGGAACATTTTCAAACTTTCTGGAACATTCTAGAAGCTATGGAACATTTTCGTACTTTCTGGAACATTCTAGAACCTTTGGTACATTTTCGAACTTTCTGGAACATTCTAGAAGCTATGGAACATTTTCGTACTTTCTTTAACATTCTAGAAGCTATGGAACATTTTCGTAATTTCTGGAACATTCTAGAAGCTTTGGAACATTTTCAAACTTTCTGAAACATTCTAGAAGCTATGGAACATTTTCGAACTTTCTGGAACATTCTAGAAGCTATGGAACATTTTCGTACTTTCTGGAACATTCTGGAAGCTTTGGACCATTTTCGAACTTTCTGGAACATTCTAGAAGCTTTGGAACATTTTTAACTTTGTGGAACATTCTAGAAGCTTTGGAACATTTTCAAACTTTCTGGAACATTCTAGAAGCTTTGGAACATTTTCGAACTTTCTGGAACATTCTAGAAGCTATGGAACATTTTCAAACTTTCTGAAACATTCTAGAAGCTTTGGAACATTTTCGAACTTTCTGGAACATTCTAGAAGCTATGGAACATTTTCGAACTTTCTGGAACATTCTAGAAGCTTCGGAACATTTTTAACTTTGTGGAACATTCTAGAAGCTTTGGAACATTTTCAAACTTTCTGGAACATTCTAGAAGCTTTGGAACATTTTCGAACTTTCTGGAACATTCTAGAAGCTATGGAACATTTTCAAACTTTCTGAAACATTCTAGAAGCTTTGGAACATTTTCGAACTTTCTGGAACATTCTAGAAGCTATGGAACATTTTCGTACTTTCTGGAACATTCTAGAAGCTTTGGAACATTTTCGAACTTTCTGTAACATTCTAGAAGCTGTGGAACATTTTTTTAACTTTCTGGAACATTCTAGAAGCTATGGAACATTTTCGAACTTTCTGGAACATTCTAGAAGCTTTGGAACATTTTCAAAACTTTCTGGAACATTCTAGAAGCTATGGAACATTTTCGAACTTTCTGTAACATTCTAGAAGCTGTGGAACATTTTTTTAACTTTCTGGAACATTCTAGAAGCTATGGAACATTTTCGTACTTTCTGGAACATTCTAGAAGCTGTGGAACATTTTCAGTACTTTCTGGAACATTCTAGAAGCTATGGAACATTTTCGTACTTTCTGGAACATTCTAGAAGCTTTGGAACATTTTCGAACTTTCTGGAACATTCTAGAAGCTATGGAACATTTTCGTACTTTCTGGAACATTCTAGAACCTTTGGTACGTTTTCGAACTTTCTGGAACATTCTAGAAGCTATGGAACATTTTCGAACTTTCTGGAACATTCTAGAAGCTATGGAACATTTTCGTACTTTCTGGAACATTCTAGAAGCTATGGAACATTTTCGTACTTTCTGGAACATTCTAGAAGCTGTGGAACATTTTCAGTACTTTCTGGAACATTCTAGAAGCTATGGAACATTTTTTTAACTTTCTGGAACATTCTAGAAGCTATGGAACATTTTCAGTACTTTCTGGAACATTCTAGAAGCTATGGAACATTTTCGTACTTTCTGGAACATTCTAGAAGCTTTGGAACATTTTCGAACTTTCTGTAACATTCTAGAAGCTGTGGAACATTTTTTTTAACTTTCTGGAACATTCTAGAAGCTATGGAACATTTTCGTACTTTCTGGAACATTCTAGAAGCTATGGAACATTTTCGTACTTTCTGGAACATTCTAGAAGCTATGGAACATTTTCGTACTTTCTGGAACATTCTAGAAGCTGTGGAACATTTTCAGTACTTTCTGGAACATTCTAGAAGCTATGGAACATTTTTTTAACTTTCTGGAACATTCTAGAAGCTATGGAACATTTTCGTACTTTCTGGAACATTCTAGAAGCTATGGAACATTTTCGTACTTTCTGGAACATTCTAGAAGCTGTGGAACATTTTCAGTACTTTCTGGAACATTCTAGAAGCTATGGAACATTTTCGTACTTTCTGGAACATTCTAGAAGCTTTGGAACATTTTCGAACTTTCTGTAACATTCTAGAAGCTGTGGAACATTTTTTTAACTTTCTGGAACATTCTAGAAGCTATGGAACATTTTCGTACTTTCTGGAACATTCTAGAAGCTATGGAACATTTTCGTACTTTCTGGAACATTCTGGAAGCTTTGGACCATTTTCGAACTTTCTGGAACATTCTAGAAGCTTTGGAACATTTTTAACTTTGTGGAACATTCTAGAAGCTTTGGAACATTTTCGTACTTTCTGGAACATTCTAGAAGCTTTGGAACATTTTCGAACTTTCTGGAACATTCTAGAAGCTATGGAACATTTTTTTAACTTTCTGGAACATTCTAGAAGCTATGGAACATTTTCGTACTTTCTGGAACATTCTAGAAGCTATGGAACATTTTCGTACTTTCTGGAACATTCTAGAAGCTATGGAACATTTTCGTACTTTCTGGAACATTCTAGAAGCTGTGGAACATTTTCAGTACTTTCTGGAACATTCTAGAAGCTATGGAACATTTTTTTAACTTTCTGGAACATTCTAGAAGCTATGGAACATTTTCGTACTTTCTGGAACATTCTAGAAGCTATGGAACATTTTCGTACTTTCTGGAACATTCTAGAAGCTGTGGAACATTTTCAGTACTTTCTGGAACATTCTAGAAGCTATGGAACATTTTCGTACTTTCTGGAACATTCTAGAAGCTGTGGAACATTTTCAGTACTTTCTGGAACATTCTAGAAGCTATGGAACATTTTCGTACTTTCTGGAACATTCTAGAAGCTTTGGAACATTTTCGAACTTTCTGGAACATTCTAGAAGCTATGGAACATTTTCGTACTTTCTGGAACATTCTAGAACCTTTGGTACGTTTTCGAACTTTCTGGAACATTCTAGAAGCTATGGAACATTTTCGAACTTTCTGGAACATTCTAGAAGCTATGGAACATTTTCGAACTTTCTGGAACATTCTAGAAGCTATGGAAAATTTCCTACTTTCTGGAACATTCTAGAAGCTATGGAACATTTTCGTACTTTCTGGAACATTCTAGAAGCTGTGGAACATTTTCAGTACTTTCTGGAACATTCTAGAAGCTATGGAACATTTTTTTAACTTTCTGGAACATTCTAGAAGCTATGGAACATTTTCAGTACTTTCTGGAACATTCTAGAAGCTATGGAACATTTTCGTACTTTCTGGAACATTCTAGAAGCTTTGGAACATTTTCGAACTTTCTGTAACATTCTAGAAGCTGTGGAACATTTTTTTTAACTTTCTGGAACATTCTAGAAGCTATGGAACATTTTCGTACTTTCTGGAACATTCTAGAAGCTATGGAACATTTTCGTACTTTCTGGAACATTCTAGAAGCTATGGAACATTTTCGTACTTTCTGGAACATTCTAGAAGCTGTGGAACATTTTCAGTACTTTCTGGAACATTCTAGAAGCTATGGAACATTTTTTTAACTTTCTGGAACATTCTAGAAGCTATGGAACATTTTCGTACTTTCTGGAACATTCTAGAAGCTATGGAACATTTTCGTACTTTCTGGAACATTCTAGAAGCTTTGGAACATTTTCGAACTTTCTGTAACATTCTAGAAGCTGTGGAACATTTTTTTAACTTTCTGGAACATTCTAGAAGCTATGGAACATTTTCGTACTTTCTGGAACATTCTAGAAGCTATGGAACATTTTCGTACTTTCTGGAACATTCTAGAAGCTGTGGAATATTTTCAGTACTTTCTGGAACATTCTAGAAGCTATGGAACATTTTCGTACTTTCTGGAACATTCTAGAAGCTTTGGAACATTTTCGAACTTTCTGTAACATTCTAGAAGCTGTGGAACATTTTTTTAACTTTCTGGAACATTCTAGAAGCTATGGAACATTTTCAAACTTTCTGGAACATTCTAGAAGCTATGGAACATTTTCGTACTTTCTGGAACATTCTAGAACCTTTGGTACATTTTCGAACTTTCTGGAACATTCTAGAAGCTATGGAACATTTTCGTACTTTCTGGAACATTCTAGAAGCTGTGGAACATTTTCAGTACTTTCTGGAACATTCTAGAAGCTATGGAACATTTTCGTACTTTCTGGAACATTCTAGAAGCTTTGGAACATTTTCGAACTTTCTGGAACATTCTAGAAGCTTTGGAACATTTTCGAACTTTCTGGAACATTCTAGAAGCTATGGAACATTTTCAAACTTTCTGGAACATTCTAGAAGCTTTGGAACATTTTCAAACTTTCTGGAACATTCTAGAAGCTTTGGAACAATTTCAAACTTTCTGGAACATTCTAGAAGCTATGGAACATTTTTAACTTTGTGGAACATTCAAGAAGCTATGGAACATTTTCAACTTTCTGGAACATTCTAGAAGCTGTGGAACATTTTTTTAACTTTCTGGAACATTCTGGAAGCTTTGGAACATTTTCGTACTTTCTGGAACATTCTAGAAGCTGTGGAACATTTTCAGTACTTTCTGGAACATTCTAGAAGCTATGGAACATTTTTTTAACTTTCTGGAACATTCTAGAAGCTATGGAACATTTTCGAACTTTCTGGAACATTCTAGAAGCTATGGAACATTTTCAAACTTTCTGGAACATTCTAGAAGCTTTGGAACATTTTCAAACTTTCTGGAACATTCTAGAAGCTTTGGAACAATTTCAAACTTTCTGGAACATTCTAGAAGCTATGGAACATTTTTAACTTTGTGGAACATTCAAGAAGCTATGGAACATTTTCGTACTTTCTGGAACATTCTGGAAGCTTTGGACCATTTTCGAACTTTCTGGAACATTCTAGAAGCTTTGGAACATTTTTAACTTTGTGGAACATTCTAGAAGCTTTGGAACATTTTCGTACTTTCTGGAACATTCTAGAAGCTTTGGAACATTTTCGAACTTTCTGGAACATTCTAGAAGCTATGGAACATTTTTTTAACTTTCTGGAACATTCTAGAAGCTATGGAACATTTTCGTACTTTCTGGAACATTCTAGAAGCTATGGAACATTTTCGTACTTTCTGGAACATTCTAGAAGCTATGGAACATTTTCGTACTTTCTGGAACATTCTAGAAGCTGTGGAACATTTTCAGTACTTTCTGGAACATTCTAGAAGCTATGGAACATTTTTTTAACTTTCTGGAACATTCTAGAAGCTATGGAACATTTTCGTACTTTCTGGAACATTCTAGAAGCTATGGAACATTTTCGTACTTTCTGGAACATTCTAGAAGCTATGGAACATTTTCGTACTTTCTGGAACATTCTAGAAGCTGTGGAACATTTTCAGTACTTTCTGGAACATTCTAGAAGCTATGGAACATTTTTTTAACTTTCTGGAACATTCTAGAAGCTATGGAACATTTTCGTACTTTCTGGAACATTCTAGAAGCTATGGAACATTTTCGTACTTTCTGGAACATTCTAGAAGCTGTGGAACATTTTCAGTACTTTCTGGAACATTCTAGAAGCTATGGAACATTTTCGTACTTTCTGGAACATTCTAGAAGCTTTGGAACATTTTCGAACTTTCTGTAACATTCTAGAAGCTGTGGAACATTTTTTTAACTTTCTGGAACATTCTAGAAGCTATGGAACATTTTCGTACTTTCTGGAACATTCTAGAAGCTATGGAACATTTTCGTACTTTCTGGAACATTCTGGAAGCTTTGGACCATTTTCGAACTTTCTGGAACATTCTAGAAGCTTTGGAACATTTTTAACTTTGTGGAACATTCTAGAAGCTTTGGAACATTTTCAAACTTTCTGGAACATTCTAGAAGCTTTGGAACATTTTCGAACTTTCTGGAACATTCTAGAAGCTTTGGAACATTTTCGTACTTTCTGGAACATTCTAGAAGCTTTGGAACATTTTCGAACTTTCTGTAACATTCTAGAAGCTGTGGAACATTTTTTTAACTTTCTGGAACATTCTAGAAGCTATGGAACATTTTCGTACTTTCTGGAACATTCTAGAAGCTATGGAACATTTTCGTACTTTCTGGAACATTCTGGAAGCTTTGGACCATTTTCGAACTTTCTGGAACATTCTAGAAGCTTTGGAACATTTTTAACTTTGTGGAACATTCTAGAAGCTTTGGAACATTTTCAAACTTTCTGGAACATTCTAGAAGCTTTGGAACATTTTCGAACTTTCTGGAACATTCTAGAAGCTTTGGAACATTTTCAAACTTTCTGGAACATTCTAGAAGCTTTGGAACATTTTCAAACTTTCTGGAACATTCTAGAAGCTGTGGAACATTTTTTTAACTTTCTGGAACATTCTAGAAGCTATGGAACATTTTCAAACTTTCTGGAACATTCTAGAAGCTATGGAACATTTTCGTACTTTCTGGAACATTCTGGAAGCTTTGGACCATTTTCGTACTTTCTGGAACATTCTAGAAGCTATGGAACATTTTCGTACTTTCTGGAACATTCTGGAAGCTTTGGACCATTTTCGAACTTTCTGGAACATTCTAGAAGCTTTGGAACATTTTTAACTTTGTGGAACATTCTAGAAGCTTTGGAACATTTTCTAACTTTCTGGAACATTCTAGAAGCTTTGGAACATTTTCGAACTTTCTGGAACATTCTAGAAGCTTTGGAACATTTTCAAACTTTCTGGAACATTCTAGAAGCTTTGGAACATTTTCAAACTTTCTGGAACATTCTAGAAGCTGTGGAACATTTTTTTAACTTTCTGGAACATTCTAGAAGCTATGGAACATTTTCAAACTTTCTGGAACATTCTAGAAGCTATGGAACATTTTCGTACTTTCTGGAACATTCTGGAAGCTTTGGACCATTTTCGAACTTTCTGGAACATTCTAGAAGCTATGGAACATTTTCAAACTTTCTGGAACATTCTAGAAGCTATGGAACATTTTCGTACTTTCTGGAACATTCTAGAAGCTGTGGAACATTTTCGTACTTTCTGGAACATTCTAGAAGCTTTGCAACATTTTCGAACTTTCTGTAACATTCTAGAAGCTGTGGAACATTTTTTTAACTTTCTGGAACATTCTAGAAGCTATGGAACATTTTCGTACTTTCTGGAACATTCTAGAAGCTGTGGAACATTTTCAGTACTTTCTGGAACATTCTAGAAGCTATGAAACATTTTCGTACATTCTGGAACATTCTAGAAGCTTTGGAACATTTTCGAACTTTCTGTAACATTCTAGAAGCTGTGGAACATTTTTTTAACTTTCTGGAACATTCTAGAAGCTATGGAACATTTTCAAACTTTCTGGAACATTCTAGAAGCTATGGAACATTTTCGTACTTTCTGGAACATTCTAGAACCTTTGGTACATTTTCGAACTTTCTGGAACATTCTAGAAGCTATGGAACATTTTCGTACTTTCTTTAACATTCTAGAAGCTATGGAACATTTTCGTAATTTCTGGAACATTCTAGAAGCTTTGGAACATTTTCAAACTTTCTGAAACATTCTAGAAGCTATGGAACATTTTCGAACTTTCTGGAACATTCTAGAAGCTATGGAACATTTTCGTACTTTCTGGAACATTCTGGAAGCTTTGGACCATTTTCGAACTTTCTGGAACATTCTAGAAGCTTTGGAACATTTTTAACTTTGTGGAACATTCTAGAAGCTTTGGAACATTTTCAAACTTTCTGGAACATTCTAGAAGCTTTGGAACATTTTCGAACTTTCTGGAACATTCTAGAAGCTATGGAACATTTTCAAACTTTCTGAAACATTCTAGAAGCTTTGGAACATTTTCGAACTTTCTGGAACATTCTAGAAGCTATGGAACATTTTCGAACTTTCTGGAACATTCTAGAAGCTTCGGAACATTTTTAACTTTGTGGAACATTCTAGAAGCTTTGGAACATTTTCAAACTTTCTGGAACATTCTAGAAGCTTTGGAACATTTTCGAACTTTCTGGAACATTCTAGAAGCTATGGAACATTTTCAAACTTTCTGAAACATTCTAGAAGCTTTGGAACATTTTCGAACTTTCTGGAACATTCTAGAAGCTATGGAACATTTTCGTACTTTCTGGAACATTCTAGAAGCTTTGGAACATTTTCGAACTTTCTGTAACATTCTAGAAGCTGTGGAACATTTTTTTAACTTTCTGGAACATTCTAGAAGCTATGGAACATTTTCGAACTTTCTGGAACATTCTAGAAGCTTTGGAACATTTTCAAAACTTTCTGGAACATTCTAGAAGCTATGGAACATTTTCGAACTTTCTGTAACATTCTAGAAGCTGTGGAACATTTTTTTAACTTTCTGGAACATTCTAGAAGCTATGGAACATTTTCGTACTTTCTGGAACATTCTAGAAGCTGTGGAACATTTTCAGTACTTTCTGGAACATTCTAGAAGCTATGGAACATTTTCGTACTTTCTGGAACATTCTAGAAGCTTTGGAACATTTTCGAACTTTCTGTAACATTCTAGAAGCTGTGGAACATTTTTTTAACTTTCTGGAACATTCTAGAAGCTATGGAACATTTTCAAACTTTCTGGAACATTCTAGAAGCTATGGAACATTTTCGTACTTTCTGGAACATTCTAGAACCTTTGGTACGTTTTCGAACTTTCTGGAACATTCTAGAAGCTATGGAACATTTTCGTACTTTCTGGAACATTCTAGAAGCTATGGAACATTTTCGTACTTTCTGGAACATTCTAGAAGCTATGGAACATTTTCGTACTTTCTGGAACATTCTAGAAGCTTTGGAACATTTTCGAACTTTCTGTAACATTCTAGAAGCTGTGGAACATTTTTTTAACTTTCTGGAACATTCTAGAAGCTATGGAACATTTTCAAACTTTCTGGAACATTCTAGAAGCTATGGAACATTTTCGTACTTTCTGGAACATTCTAGAAGCTTTGGAACATTTTCGAACTTTCTGTAACATTCTAGAAGCTGTGGAACATTTTTTTAACTTTCTGGAACATTCTAGAAGCTATGGAACATTTTCAAACTTTCTGGAACATTCTAGAAGCTATGGAACATTTTCGTACTTTCTGGAACATTCTAGAAGCTGTGGAACATTTTCGAACTTTCTGGAACATTCTAGAAGCTATGGAACATTTTTAACTTTGTGGAACATTCTAGAAGCTATGGAACATTTTCAACTTTCTGGAACATTCTAGAAGCTGTGGAACATTTTTTTAACTTTCTGGAACATTCTGGAAGCTTTGGAACATTTTCAAACTTTCTGAAACATTCTGGAAGCTTTGGAACATTTTCAAACTTTCTGGAACATTCTAGAAGCTATGGAACATTTTTAACTTTGTGGAACATTCTAGAAGCTATGGAACATTTTCAACTTTCTGGAACATTCTAGAAGCTTTGGAACATTTTCGAACTTTCTGGAACATTCTAGAAGCTATGGAACATTTTCAAACTTTCTGGAACATTCTAGAAGCTATGGAACATTTTCGTACTTTCTGGAACATCCTAGAAGCTATGGAACATTTTCGAACTTTCTGGAACATTTTAGAAGCTTTGGAACATTTTCGAACTTTCTGGAACATTCTAGAAGCTATGGAACATTTTCGTACTTTCTGGAACATTCTAGAAGCTATGGAACATTTTCGAACTTTCTGGAACATTCTAGAAGCTATGGAACATTTTCAAACTTTCTGGAACATTCTAGAAGCTATGGAACATTTTCAACTTTCTGGAACATTCTAGAAGCTTTGGAACATTTTCGAACTTTCTGGAACATTCTAGAAGCTATGGAACATTTTTAACTTTGTGGAACATTCTAGAAGCTATGGAACATTTTCAACTTTCTGGAACATTCTAGAAGCTTTGGAACATTTTCGAACTTTCTGGAACATTCTAGAAGCTATGGAACATTTTCAAACTTTCTGGAACATTCTAGAAGCTATGGAACATTTTCGTACTTTCTGGAACATCCTAGAAGCTATGGAACATTTTCGAACTTTCTGGAACATTTTAAAAGCTTTGGAACATTTTCGAACTTTCTGGAACATTCTAGAAGCTATGGAACATTTTCGTACTTTCTGGAACATCCTAGAAGCTATGGATCATTTTCGTACTTTCCGGAACATTCTAGAACCTTTGGTACATTTTCGAACTTTCTGGAACATTCTAGAAGCTATGGAACATTTTCAAACTTTCTGGAACATTCTAGAAGCTATGGAACATTTTCGTACTTTCTGGAACATTCTGGAAGCTTTGGACCATTTTCGAACTTTCTGGAACATTCTAGAAGCTATGGAACATTTTCAAACTTTCTGAAACATTCTAGAAGCTATGGAACATTTTCAAACTTTCTGGAACATTCTAGAAGCTATGGAACATTTTCGTACTTTCTGGAACATCCTAGAAGCTATGGAACATTTTCGAACTTTCTGGAACATTTTAGAAGCTTTGGAACATTTTCGAACTTTCTGGAACATTCTAGAAGCTATGGAACATTTTCGTACTTTCTGGAACATTCTAGAAGCTATGGAACATTTTCGAACTTTCTGGAACATTCTAGAAGCTATGGAACATTTTCAAACTTTCTGGAACATTCTAGAAGCTATGGAACATTTTCAACTTTCTGGAACATTCTAGAAGCTTTGGAACATTTTCGAACTTTCTGGAACATTCTAGAAGCTATGGAACATTTTTAACTTTGTGGAACATTCTAGAAGCTATGGAACATTTTCAACTTTCTGGAACATTCTAGAAGCTTTGGAACATTTTCGAACTTTCTGGAACATTCTAGAAGCTATGGAACATTTTCAAACTTTCTGGAACATTCTAGAAGCTATGGAACATTTTCGTACTTTCTGGAACATCCTAGAAGCTATGGAACATTTTCGAACTTTCTGGAACATTTTAGAAGCTTTGGAACATTTTCGAACTTTCTGGAACATTCTAGAAGCTATGGAACATTTTCGTACTTTCTGGAACATCCTAGAAGCTATGGATCATTTTCGTACTTTCCGGAACATTCTAGAACCTTTGGTACATTTTCGAACTTTCTGGAACATTCTAGAAGCTATGGAACATTTTCAAACTTTCTGGAACATTCTAGAAGCTATGGAACATTTTCGTACTTTCTGGAACATTCTGGAAGCTTTGGACCATTTTCGAACTTTCTGGAACATTCTAGAAGCTATGGAACATTTTCAAACTTTCTGGAACATTCTAGAAGCTATGGAACATTTTCGTACTTTCTGGAACATTCTAGAAGCTGTGGAACATTTTCGTACTTTCTGGAACATTCTAGAAGCTTTGGAACATTCTAGAAGCTTTGCAACATTTTCGAACTTTCTGTAACATTCTAGAAGCTGTGGAACATTTTTTTAACTTTCTGGAACATTCTAGAAGCTATGGAACATTTTCGTACTTTCTGGAACATTCTAGAAGCTATGGAACATTTTCGTACTTTCTGGAACATTCTAGAAGCTGTGGAATATTTTCAGTACTTTGTGGAACATTCTAGAAGCTATGGAACATTTTTAACTTTGTGGAACATTCTAGAAGCTATGGAACATTTTCAACTTTCTGGAACATTCTAGAAGCTTTGGAACATTCTAGAAGCTTTGCAACATTTTCGAACTTTCTGTAACATTCTAGAAGCTGTGGAACATTTTTTTAACTTTCTGGAACATTCTAGAAGCTATGGAACATTTTCGTACTTTCTGGAACATTCTAGAAGCTATGGAACATTTTTAACTTTGTGGAACATTCTAGAAGCTATGGAACATTTTCAACTTTCTGGAACATTCTAGAAGCTTTGGAACATTTTCGAACTTTCTGGAACATTCTAGAAGCTATGGAACATTTTCAAACTTTCTGGAACATTCTAGAAGCTATGGAACATTTTCGTACTTTCTGGAACATCCTAGAAGCTATGGAACATTTTCGAACTTTCTGGAACATTTTAGAAGCTTTGGAACATTTTCGAACTTTCTGGAACATTCTAGAAGCTATGGCACATTTTCGTACTTTCTGGAACATCCTAGAAGCTATGGATCATTTTCGTACTTTCCGGAACATTCTAGAACCTTTGGTACATTTTCGAACTTTCTGGAACATTCTAGAAGCTATGGAACATTTTCAAACTTTCTGGAACATTCTAGAAGCTATGGAACATTTTCGTACTTTCTGGAACATTCTGGAAGCTTTGGACCATTTTCGAACTTTCTGGAACATTCTAGAAGCTATGGAACATTTTCAAACTTTCTGGAACATTCTAGAAGCTATGGAACATTTTCGTACTTTCTGGAACATTCTAGAAGCTGTGGAACATTTTCGTACTTTCTGGAACATTCTAGAAGCTTTGGAACATTCTAGAAGCTTTGCAACATTTTCGAACTTTCTGTAACATTCTAGAAGCTGTGGAACATTTTTTTAACTTTCTGGAACATTCTAGAAGCTATGGAACATTTTCGTACTTTCTGGAACATTCTAGAAGCTATGGAACATTTTCGTACTTTCTGGAACATTCTAGAAGCTGTGGAATATTTTCAGTACTTTCTGGAACATTCTAGAAGCTATGGAACATTTTCGTACTTTCTGGAACATTCTAGAAGCTTTGGAACATTTTCGAACTTTCTGTAACATTCTAGAAGCTGTGGAACATTTTTTTAACTTTCTGGAACATTCTAGAAGCTATGGAACATTTTCAAACTTTCTGGAACATTCTAGAAGCTATGGAACATTTTCGTACTTTCTGGAACATTCTAGAACCTTTGGTACATTTTCGAACTTTCTGGAACATTCTAGAAGCTATGGAACATTTTCGTACTTTCTGGAACATTCTAGAAGCTGTGGAACATTTTCAGTACTTTCTGGAACATTCTAGAAGCTATGGAACATTTTCGTACTTTCTGGAACATTCTAGAAGCTTTGGAACATTTTCGAACTTTCTGGAACATTCTAGAAGCTTTGGAACATTTTCGAACTTTCTGGAACATTCTAGAAGCTATGGAACATTTTCAAACTTTCTGGAACATTCTAGAAGCTTTGGAACATTTTCAAACTTTCTGGAACATTCTAGAAGCTTTGGAACAATTTCAAACTTTCTGGAACATTCTAGAAGCTATGGAACATTTTTAACTTTGTGGAACATTCAAGAAGCTATGGAACATTTTCAACTTTCTGGAACATTCTAGAAGCTGTGGAACATTTTTTTAACTTTCTGGAACATTCTGGAAGCTTTGGAACATTTTCAAACTTTCTGGAACATTCTGGAAGCTTTGGAACATTTTCAAACTTTCTGGAACATTCTAGAAGCTATGGAACATTTTTAACTTTGTGGAACATTCTAGAAGCTATGGAACATTTTCAACTTTCTGGAACATTCTAGAAGCTTTGGAACATTTTCGAACTTTCTGGAACATTCTAGAAGCTATGGAACATTTTCAAACTTTCTGGAACATTCTAGAAGCTATGGAACATTTTCGTACTTTCTGGAACATCCTAGAAGCTATGGAACATTTTCGAACTTTCTGGAACATTTTAGAAGCTTTGGAACATTTTCGAACTTTCTGGAACATTCTAGAAGCTATGGAACATTTTCGTACTTTCTGGAACATTCTAGAAGCTATGGAACATTTTCGTACTTTCTGGAACATCCTAGAAGCTATGGAACATTTTCGAACTTTCTGGAACATTTTAGAAGCTTTGGAACATTTTCGAACTTTCTGGAACATTCTAGAAGCTATGGAACATTTTCGTACTTTCTGGAACATCCTAGAAGCTATGGATCATTTTCGTACTTTCCGGAACATTCTAGAACCTTTGGTACATTTTCGAACTTTCTGGAACATTCTAGAAGCTATGGAACATTTTCAAACTTTCTGGAACATTCTAGAAGCTATGGAACATTTTCGTACTTTCTGGAACATTCTGGAAGCTTTGGACCATTTTCGAACTTTCTGGAACATTCTAGAAGCTATGGAACATTTTCAAACTTTCTGGAACATTCTAGAAGCTATGGAACATTTTCGTACTTTCTGGAACATTCTAGAAGCTGTGGAACATTTTCGTACTTTCTGGAACATTCTAGAAGCTTTGGAACATTCTAGAAGCTTTGCAACATTTTCGAACTTTCTGTAACATTCTAGAAGCTGTGGAACATTTTTTTAACTTTCTGGAACATTCTAGAAGCTATGGAACATTTTCGTACTTTCTGGAACATTCTAGAAGCTATGGAACATTTTCGTACTTTCTGGAACATTCTAGAAGCTGTGGAATATTTTCAGTACTTTCTGGAACATTCTAGAAGCTTTGGAACATTTTCGAACTTTCTGTAACATTCTAGAAGCTGTGGAACATTTTTTTAACTTTCTGGAACATTCTAGAAGCTATGGAACATTTTCGTACTTTCTGGAACATTCTAGAAGCTATGGAACATTTTCGTACTTTCTGGAACATTCTAGAAGCTGTGGAACATTTTCGTACTTTCTGGAACATTCTAGAAGCTTTGGAACATTCTAGAAGCTTTGCAACATTTTCGAACTTTCTGTAACATTCTAGAAGCTGTGGAACATTTTTTTAACTTTCTGGAACATTCTAGAAGCTATGGAACATTTTCGTACTTTCTGGAACATTCTAGAAGCTATGGAACATTTTCGTACTTTCTGGAACATTCTAGAAGCTGTGGAATATTTTCAGTACTTTCTGGAACATTCTAGAAGCTATGGAACATTTTCGTACTTTCTGGAACATTCTAGAACCTTTGGTACATTTTCGAACTTTCTGGAACATTCTAGAAGCTATGGAACATTTTCGTACTTTCTTTAACATTCTAGAAGCTATGGAACATTTTCGTACTTTCTGGAACATTCTAGAAGCTGTGGAACATTTTCAGTACTTTCTGGAACATTCTAGAAGCTATGGAACATTTTCGTACTTTCTGGAACATTCTAGAAGCTTTGGAACATTTTCGAACTTTCTGGAACATTCTAGAAGCTTTGGAACATTTTCGAACTTTCTGGAACATTCTAGAAGCTATGGAACATTTTCAAACTTTCTGGAACATTCTAGAAGCTTTGGAACATTTTCAAACTTTCTGGAACATTCTAGAAGCTTTGGAACAATTTCAAACTTTCTGGAACATTCTAGAAGCTATGGAACATTTTTAACTTTGTGGAACATTCAAGAAGCTATGGAACATTTTCAACTTTCTGGAACATTCTAGAAGCTATGGAACATTTTCAAACTTTCTGGAACATTCTAGAACCTTTGGTACATTTTCGAACTTTCCGGAACATTCTAGAAGCTATGGAACATTTTTAACTTTGTGGAACATTCTAGAAGCTATGGAACATTTTTAACTTTGTGGAACATTCAAGAAGCTATGGAACATTTTCGTACTTTCTGGAACATCCTAGAAGCTATGGATCATTTTCGTACTTTCCGGAACATTCTAGAACCTTTGGTACATTTTCGAACTTTCTGGAACATTCTAGAAGCTATGGAACATTTTCAAACTTTCTGGAACATTCTAGAAGCTATGGAACATTTTCGTACTTTCTGGAACATTCTGGAAGCTTTGGACCATTTTCGAACTTTCTGGAACATTCTAGAAGCTATGGAACATTTTCAAACTTTCTGGAACATTCTAGAAGCTATGGAACATTTTCGTACTTTCTGGAACATTCTAGAAGCTGTGGAACATTTTCGTACTTTCTGGAACATTCTAGAAGCTTTGGAACATTCTAGAAGCTTTGCAACATTTTCGAACTTTCTGTAACATTCTAGAAGCTGTGGAACATTTTTTTAACTTTCTGGAACATTCTAGAAGCTATGGAACATTTTCGTACTTTCTGGAACATTCTAGAAGCTATGGAACATTTTCGTACTTTCTGGAACATTCTAGAAGCTGTGGAATATTTTCAGTACTTTCTGGAACATTCTAGAAGCTTTGGAACATTTTCGAACTTTCTGTAACATTCTAGAAGCTGTGGAACATTTTTTTAACTTTCTGGAACATTCTAGAAGCTATGGAACATTTTCGTACTTTCTGGAACATTCTAGAAGCTATGGAACATTTTCGTACTTTCTGGAACATTCTAGAAGCTATGGAACATTTTCGTACTTTCTGGAACATTCTAGAAGCTGTGGAACATTTTCGTACTTTCTGGAACATTCTAGAAGCTTTGGAACATTCTAGAAGCTTTGCAACATTTTCGAACTTTCTGTAACATTCTAGAAGCTGTGGAACATTTTTTTAACTTTCTGGAACATTCTAGAAGCTATGGAACATTTTCGTACTTTCTGGAACATTCTAGAAGCTATGGAACATTTTCGTACTTTCTGGAACATTCTAGAAGCTGTGGAATATTTTCAGTACTTTCTGGAACATTCTAGAAGCTATGGAACATTTTCGTACTTTCTGGAACATTCTAGAACCTTTGGTACATTTTCGAACTTTCTGGAACATTCTAGAAGCTATGGAACATTTTCGTACTTTCTTTAACATTCTAGAAGCTATGGAACATTTTCGTACTTTCTGGAACATTCTAGAAGCTGTGGAACATTTTCAGTACTTTCTGGAACATTCTAGAAGCTATGGAACATTTTCGTACTTTCTGGAACATTCTAGAAGCTTTGGAACATTTTCGAACTTTCTGGAACATTCTAGAAGCTTTGGAACATTTTCGAACTTTCTGGAACATTCTAGAAGCTATGGAACATTTTCAAACTTTCTGGAACATTCTAGAAGCTTTGGAACATTTTCAAACTTTCTGGAACATTCTAGAAGCTTTGGAACAATTTCAAACTTTCTGGAACATTCTAGAAGCTATGGAACATTTTTAACTTTGTGGAACATTCAAGAAGCTATGGAACATTTTCAACTTTCTGGAACATTCTAGAAGCTGTGGAACATTTTTTTAACTTTCTGGAACATTCTGGAAGCTTTGGAACATTTTCAAACTTTCTGGAACATTCTGGAAGCTTTGGAACATTTTCAAACTTTCTGGAACATTCTAGAAGCTATGGAACATTTTTAACTTTGTGGAACATTCTAGAAGCTATGGAACATTTTCAACTTTCTGGAACATTCTAGAAGCTTTGGAACATTTTCGAACTTTCTGGAACATTCTAGAAGCTATGGAACATTTTCAAACTTTCTGGAACATTCTAGAAGCTATGGAACATTTTCGTACTTTCTGGAACATCCTAGAAGCTATGGAACATTTTCGAACTTTCTGGAACATTTTAGAAGCTTTGGAACATTTTCGAACTTTCTGGAACATTCTAGAAGCTATGGAACATTTTCGTACTTTCTGGAACATTCTAGAAGCTATGGAACATTTTCGTACTTTCTGGAACATCCTAGAAGCTATGGAACATTTTCGAACTTTCTGGAACATTTTAGAAGCTTTGGAACATTTTCGAACTTTCTGGAACATTCTAGAAGCTATGGAACATTTTCGTACTTTCTGGAACATCCTAGAAGCTATGGATCATTTTCGTACTTTCCGGAACATTCTAGAACCTTTGGTACATTTTCGAACTTTCTGGAACATTCTAGAAGCTATGGAACATTTTCAAACTTTCTGGAACATTCTAGAAGCTATGGAACATTTTCGTACTTTCTGGAACATTCTAGAACCTTTGGTACATTTTCGAACTTTCTGGAACATTCTAGAAGCTATGGAACATTTTCGTACTTTCTTTAACATTCTAGAAGCTATGGAACATTTTCGTACTTTCTGGAACATTGTAGAAGCTGTGGAACATTTTCAGTACTTTCTGGAACATTCTAGAAGCTATGGAACATTTTCGTACTTTCTGGAACATTCTAGAAGCTTTGGAACATTTTCGAACTTTCTGGAACATTCTAGAAGCTTTGGAACATTTTCGAACTTTCTGGAACATTCTAGAAGCTATGGAACATTTTCAAACTTTCTGGAACATTCTAGAAGCTTTGGAACATTTTCAAACTTTCTGGAACATTCTAGAAGCTTTGGAACAATTTCAAACTTTCTGGAACATTCTAGAAGCTATGGAACATTTTTAACTTTGTGGAACATTCAAGAAGCTATGGAACATTTTCAACTTTCTGGAACATTCTAGAAGCTGTGGAACATTTTTTTAACTTTCTGGAACATTCTGGAAGCTTTGGAACATTTTCAAACTTTCTGGAACATTCTGGAAGCTTTGGAACATTTTCAAACTTTCTGGAACATTCTAGAAGCTATGGAACATTTTTAACTTTGTGGAACATTCTAGAAGCTATGGAACATTTTCAACTTTCTGGAACATTCTAGAAGCTTTGGAACATTTTCGAACTTTCTGGAACATTCTAGAAGCTATGGAACATTTTCAAACTTTCTGGAACATTCTAGAAGCTATGGAACATTTTCGTACTTTCTGGAACATCCTAGAAGCTATGGAACATTTTCGAACTTTCTGGAACATTTTAGAAGCTATGGAACATTTTCGTACTTTCTGGAACATTCTAGAAGCTATGGAACATTTTCGTACTTTCTGGAACATCCTAGAAGCTATGGAACATTTTCGAACTTTCTGGAACATTTTAGAAGCTTTGGAACATTTTCGAACTTTCTGGAACATTCTAGAAGCTATGGAACATTTTCGTACTTTCTGGAACATCCTAGAAGCTATGGATCATTTTCGTACTTTCCGGAACATTCTAGAACCTTTGGTACATTTTCGAACTTTCTGGAACATTCTAGAAGCTATGGAACATTTTCAAACTTTCTGGAACATTCTAGAAGCTATGGAACATTTTCGTACTTTCTGGAACATTCTGGAAGCTTTGGACCATTTTCGAACTTTCTGGAACATTCTAGAAGCTATGGAACATTTTCAAACTTTCTGGAACATTCTAGAAGCTATGGAACATTTTCGTACTTTCTGGAACATTCTAGAAGCTGTGGAACATTTTCGTACTTTCTGGAACATTCTAGAAGCTTTGGAACATTCTAGAAGCTTTGCAACATTTTCGAACTTTCTGTAACATTCTAGAAGCTGTGGAACATTTTTTTAACTTTCTGGAACATTCTAGAAGCTATGGAACATTTTCGTACTTTCTGGAACATTCTAGAAGCTATGGAACATTTTCGTACTTTCTGGAACATTCTAGAAGCTGTGGAATATTTTCAGTACTTTCTGGAACATTCTAGAAGCTTTGGAACATTTTCGAACTTTCTGTAACATTCTAGAAGCTGTGGAACATTTTTTTAACTTTCTGGAACATTCTAGAAGCTATGGAACATTTTCGTACTTTCTGGAACATTCTAGAAGCTATGGAACATTTTCGTACTTTCTGGAACATTCTAGAAGCTATGGAACATTTTCGTACTTTCTGGAACATTCTAGAAGCTGTGGAACATTTTCGTACTTTCTGGAACATTCTAGAAGCTTTGGAACATTCTAGAAGCTTTGCAACATTTTCGAACTTTCTGTAACATTCTAGAAGCTGTGGAACATTTTTTTAACTTTCTGGAACATTCTAGAAGCTATGGAACATTTTCGTACTTTCTGGAACATTCTAGAAGCTATGGAACATTTTCGTACTTTCTGGAACATTCTAGAAGCTGTGGAATATTTTCAGTACTTTCTGGAACATTCTAGAAGCTATGGAACATTTTCGTACTTTCTGGAACATTCTAGAACCTTTGGTACATTTTCGAACTTTCTGGAACATTCTAGAAGCTATGGAACATTTTCGTACTTTCTTTAACATTCTAGAAGCTATGGAACATTTTCGTACTTTCTGGAACATTCTAGAAGCTGTGGAACATTTTCAGTACTTTCTGGAACATTCTAGAAGCTATGGAACATTTTCGTACTTTCTGGAACATTCTAGAAGCTTTGGAACATTTTCGAACTTTCTGGAACATTCTAGAAGCTTTGGAACATTTTCGAACTTTCTGGAACATTCTAGAAGCTATGGAACATTTTCAAACTTTCTGGAACATTCTAGAAGCTTTGGAACATTTTCAAACTTTCTGGAACATTCTAGAAGCTTTGGAACAATTTCAAACTTTCTGGAACATTCTAGAAGCTATGGAACATTTTTAACTTTGTGGAACATTCAAGAAGCTATGGAACATTTTCAACTTTCTGGAACATTCTAGAAGCTGTGGAACATTTTTTTAACTTTCTGGAACATTCTGGAAGCTTTGGAACATTTTCAAACTTTCTGGAACATTCTGGAAGCTTTGGAACATTTTCAAACTTTCTGGAACATTCTAGAAGCTATGGAACATTTTTAACTTTGTGGAACATTCTAGAAGCTATGGAACATTTTCAACTTTCTGGAACATTCTAGAAGCTTTGGAACATTTTCGAACTTTCTGGAACATTCTAGAAGCTATGGAACATTTTCAAACTTTCTGGAACATTCTAGAAGCTATGGAACATTTTCGTACTTTCTGGAACATCCTAGAAGCTATGGAACATTTTCGAACTTTCTGGAACATTTTAGAAGCTTTGGAACATTTTCGAACTTTCTGGAACATTCTAGAAGCTATGGAACATTTTCGTACTTTCTGGAACATTCTAGAAGCTATGGAACATTTTCAAACTTTCTGGAACATTCTAGAAGCTATGGAACATTTTCGTACTTTCTGGAACATTCTGGAAGCTTTGGACCATTTTCGAACTTTCTGGAACATTCTAGAAGCTATGGAACATTTTCAAACTTTCTGGAACATTCTAGAAGCTATGGAATATTTTCGTACTTTCTGGAACATTCTAGAAGCTGTGGAACATTTTCGTACTTTCTGGAACATTCTAGAAGCTTTGGAACATTCTAGAAGCTTTGCAACATTTTCGTACTTTCTGGAACATCCTAGAAGCTATGGAACATTTTCGAACTTTCTGGAACATTTTAGAAGCTTTGGAACATTTTCGAACTTTCTGGAACATTCTAGAAGCTATGGAACATTTTCGTACTTTCTGGAACATTCTAGAAGCTATGGAACATTTTCAAACTTTCTGGAACATTCTAGACGCTATGGAACATTTTCGTACTTTCTGGAACATTCTGGAAGCTTTGGACCATTTTCGAACTTTCTGGAACATTCTAGAAGCTATGGAACATTTTCAAACTTTCTGGAACATTCTAGAAGCTATGGAACATTTTCGTACTTTCTGGAACATTCTAGAAGCTGTGGAACATTTTCGTACTTTCTGGAACATTCTAGAAGCTTTGGAACATTCTAGAAGCTTTGCAACATTTTCGAACTTTCTGTAACATTCTAGAAGCTGTGGAACATTTTTTTTAACTTTCTGGAACATTCTAGAAGCTATGGAACATTTTCGTACTTTCTGGAACATTCTAGAAGCTATGGAACATTTTCGTACTTTCTGGAACATTCTAGAAGCTGTGGAATATTTTCAGTACTTTCTGGAACATTCTAGAAGCTATGGAACATTTTCGTACTTTCTGGAACATTCTAGAAGCTTTGGAACATTTTCGAACTTTCTGTAACATTCTAGAAGCTGTGGAACATTTTTTTAACTTTCTGGAACATTCTAGAAGCTATGGAACATTTTCAAACTTTCTGGAACATTCTAGAAGCTATGGAACATTTTCGTACTTTCTGGAACATTCTAGAACCTTTGGTACATTTTCGAACTTTCTGGAACATTCTAGAAGCTATGGAACATTTTCAAACTTTCTGGAACATTCTAGACGCTATGGAACATTTTCGTACTTTCTGGAACATTCTGGAAGCTTTGGACCATTTTCGAACTTTCTGGAACATTCTAGAAGCTATGGAACATTTTCAAACTTTCTGGAACATTCTAGAAGCTATGGAACATTTTCGTACTTTCTGGAACATTCTAGAAGCTGTGGAACATTTTCGTACTTTCTGGAACATTCTAGAAGCTTTGGAACATTCTAGAAGCTTTGCAACATTTTCGAACTTTCTGTAACATTCTAGAAGCTGTGGAACATTTTTTTTAACTTTCTGGAACATTCTAGAAGCTATGGAACATTTTCGTACTTTCTGGAACATTCTAGAAGCTATGGAACATTTTCGTACTTTCTGGAACATTCTAGAAGCTGTGGAATATTTTCAGTACTTTCTGGAACATTCTAGAAGCTATGGAACATTTTCGTACTTTCTGGAACATTCTAGAAGCTTTGGAACATTTTCGAACTTTCTGTAACATTCTAGAAGCTGTGGAACATTTTTTTAACTTTCTGGAACATTCTAGAAGCTATGGAACATTTTCAAACTTTCTGGAACATTCTAGAAGCTATGGAACATTTTCGTACTTTCTGGAACATTCTAGAACCTTTGGTACATTTTCGAACTTTCTGGAACATTCTAGAAGCTATGGAACATTTTCGTACTTTCTTTAACAATCTAGAAGCTATGGAACATTTTCGTACTTTCTGGAACATTCTAGAAGCTGTGGAACATTTTCAGTACTTTCTGGAACATTCTAGAAGCTATGGAACATTTTCGTACTTTCTGGAACATTCTAGAAGCTTTGGAACATTTTCGAACTTTCTGTAACATTCTAGAAGCTGTGGAACATTTTTTTAACTTTCTGGAACATTCTAGAAGCTATGGAACATTTTCAAACTTTCTGGAACATTCTAGAAGCTTTGGAACATTTTCGAACTTTCTGGAACATTCTAGAAGCTATGGAACATTTTCAAACTTTCTGGAACATTCTAGAAGCTTTGGAACATTTTCAAACTTTCTGGAACATTCTAGAAGCTTTGGAACAATTTCAAACTTTCTGGAACATTCTAGAAGCTATGGAACATTTTTAACTTTGTGGAACATTCTAGAAGCTATGGAACATTTTCAACTTTCTGGAACATTCTCGAAGCTGTGGAACATTTTTTTAACTTTCTGGAACATTCTCGAAGCTTTGGAACATTTTCAAACTTTCTGGAACATTCTGGAAGCTTTGGAACATTTTCAAACTTTGTGGAACATTCTAGAAGCTATGGAACATTTTTAACTTTGTGGAACATTCTAGAAGCTATGGAACATTTTCAACTTTCTGGAACATTCTAGAAGCTTTGGAACATTTTCGAACTTTCTGGAACATTCTAGAAGCTATGGAACATTTTCAAACTTTCTGGAACATTCTAGAAGCTATGGAACATTTTCGTACTTTCTGGAACATCCTAGAAGCTATGGAACATTTTCGAACTTTCTGGAACATTTTAGAAGCTTTGGAACATTTTCGAACTTTCTGGAACATTCTAGAAGCTATGGAACATTTTCGTACTTTCTGGAACATCCTAGAAGCTATGGATCATTTTCGTACTTTCCGGAACATTCTAGAACCTTTGGTACATTTTCGAACTTTCTGGAACATTCTAGAAGCTATGGAACATTTTAAAACTTTCTGGAACATTCTAGAACCTTTGGTACGTTTTCGAACTTTCTGGAACATTCTAGAAGCTATGGAACATTTTCGTACTTTCTGGAACATCCTAGAAGCTATGGATCATTTTCGTACTTTCCGGAACATTCTAGAAGCTATGGAACATTTTCAAACTTTCTGGAACATTCTAGAAGCTATGGAACATTTTCGTACTTTCTGGAACATTCTAGAACCTTTGGTACGTTTTCGAACTTTCTGGAACATTCTAGAAGCTATGGAACATTTTCGTACTTTCTGGAACATCCTAGAAGCTATGGATCATTTTCGTACTTTCCGGAACATTCTAGAAGCTATGGAACATTTTCAAACTTTCTGGAACATTCTAGAAGCTATGGAACATTTTCGTACTTTCTGGAACATTCTAGAAGCTATGGAACATTTTCGTACTTTCTGGAACATTCTAGAAGCTGTGGAACATTTTCAGTACTTTCTGGAACATTCTAGAAGCTATGGAACATTTTCGTACTTTCTGGAACATTCTAGAAGCTTTGGAACATTTTCGAACTTTCTGTAACATTCTAGAAGCTGTGGAACATTTTTTTAACTTTCTGGAACATTCTAGAAGCTATGGAACATTTTCAAACTTTCTGGAACATTCTAGAAGCTATGGAACATTTTCGTACTTTCTGGAACATTCTAGAAGCTGTGGAACATTTTCGAACTTTCTGGAACATTCTAGAACCTTTGGTACATTTTCGAACTTTCTGGAACATTCTAGAAGCTATGGAACATTTTCGTACTTTCTTTAACATTCTAGAAGCTATGGAACATTTTCGTACTTTCTGGAACATTCTAGAAGCTGTGGAACATTTTCAGTACTTTCTGGAACATTCTAGAAGCTATGGAACATTTTCGTACTTTCTGGAACATTCTAGAAGCTTTGGAACATTTTCGAACTTTCTGTAACATTCTAGAAGCTGTGGAACATTTTTTTAACTTTCTGGAACATTCTAGAAGCTATGGAACATTTTCAAACTTTCTGGAACATTCTAGAAGCTATGGAACATTTTCGTACTTTCTGGAACATTCTAGAACCTTTGGTACGTTTTCGAACTTTCTGGAACATTCTAGAAGCTATGGAACATTTTCGTACTTTCTGGAACATCCTAGAAGCTATGGATCATTTTCGTACTTTCCGGAACATTCTAGAAGCTATGGAACATTTTCAAACTTTCTGGAACATTCTAGAAGCTATGGAACATTTTCGTACTTTCTGGAACATTCTAGAAGCTATGGAACATTTTCGTACTTTCTGGAACATTCTAGAAGCTGTGGAACATTTTCAGTACTTTCTGGAACATTCTAGAAGCTATGGAACATTTTCGTACTTTCTGGAACATTCTAGAAGCTTTGGAACATTTTCGAACTTTCTGTAACATTCTAGAAGCTGTGGAACATTTTTTTAACTTTCTGGAACATTCTAGAAGCTATGGAACATTTTCAAACTTTCTGGAACATTCTAGAAGCTATGGAACATTTTCGTACTTTCTGGAACATTCTAGAAGCTGTGGAACATTTTCGAACTTTCTGGAACATTCTAGAACCTTTGGTACATTTTCGAACTTTCTGGAACATTCTAGAAGCTATGGAACATTTTCGTACTTTCTTTAACATTCTAGAAGCTATGGAACATTTTCGTACTTTCTGGAACATTCTAGAAGCTGTGGAACATTTTCAGTACTTTCTGGAACATTCTAGAAGCTATGGAACATTTTCGTACTTTCTGGAACATTCTAGAAGCTTTGGAACATTTTCGAACTTTCTGTAACATTCTAGAAGCTGTGGAACATTTTTTTAACTTTCTGGAACATTCTAGAAGCTATGGAACATTTTCAAACTTTCTGGAACATTCTAGAAGCTTTGGAACATTTTCGAACTTTCTGGAACATTCTAGAAGCTATGGAACATTTTCAAACTTTCTGGAACATTCTAGAAGCTTTGGAACATTTTCAAACTTTCTGGAACATTCTAGAAGCTTTGGAACAATTTCAAACTTTCTGGAACATTCTAGAAGCTATGGAACATTTTTAACTTTGTGGAACATTCTAGAAGCTATGGAACATTTTCAACTTTCTGGAACATTCTAGAAGCTGTGGAACATTTTTTTAACTTTCTGGAACATTCTGGAAGCTTTGGAACATTTTCAAACTTTCTGGAACATTCTGGAAGCTTTGGAACATTTTCAAACTTTCTGGAACATTCTAGAAGCTATGGAACATTTTTAACTTTGTGGAACATTCTAGAAGCTATGGAACATTTTCAACTTTCTGGAACATTCTAGAAGCTTTGGAACATTTTCGAACTTTCTGGAACATTCTAGAAGCTATGGAACATTTTCAAACTTTCTGGAACATTCTAGAAGCTATGGAACATTTTCGTACTTTCTGGAACATCCTAGAAGCTATGGAACATTTTCGAACTTTCTGGAACATTTTAGAAGCTTTGGAACATTTTCGAACTTTCTGGAACATTCTAGAAGCTATGGAACATTTTCGTACTTTCTGGAACATCCTAGAAGCTATGGATCATTTTCGTACTTTCCGGAACATTCTAGAACCTTTGGTACATTTTCGAACTTTCTGGAACATTCTAGAAGCTATGGAACATTTTAAAACTTTCTGGAACATTCTAGAACCTTTGGTACGTTTTCGAACTTTCTGGAACATTCTAGAAGCTATGGAACATTTTCGTACTTTCTGGAATATCCTAGAAGCTATGGATCATTTTCGTACTTTCCGGAACATTCTAGAAGCTATGGAACATTTTCAAACTTTCTGGAACATTCTAGAAGCTATGGAACATTTTCGTACTTTCTGGAACATTCTAGAACCTTTGGTACGTTTTCGAACTTTCTGGAACATTCTAGAAGCTATGGAACATTTTCGTACTTTCTGGAACATCCTAGAAGCTATGGATCATTTTCGTACTTTCCGGAACATTCTAGAAGCTATGGAACATTTTCAAACTTTCTGGAACATTCTAGAAGCTATGGAACATTTTCGTACTTTCTGGAACATTCTAGAACCTTTGGTACGTTTTCGAACTTTCTGGAACATTCTAGAAGCTATGGAACATTTTCGTACTTTCTGGAACATTCTAGAAGCTATGGAACATTTTCGTACTTTCTGGAACATTCTAGAAGCTGTGGAACATTTTCAGTACTTTCTGGAACATTCTAGAAGCTATGGAACATTTTCGTACTTTCTGTAACATTCTAGAAGCTGTGGAACATTTTTTTAACTTTCTGGAACATTCTAGAAGCTATGGAACATTTTCAAACTTTCTGGAACATTCTAGAAGCTATGGAACATTTTCGTACTTTCTGGAGCATTCTAGAAGCGGTGGAACATTTTCGAACTTTCTGGAACATTCTAGAAGCTTTGGAACATTTTCGAACTTTCTGGAACATTCTAGAAGCTATGGAACATTTTCAAACTTTCTGGAACATTCTAGAAGCTTTGGAACATTTTCAAACTTTCTGGAACATTCTAGAAGCTTTGGAACAATTTCAAACTTTCTGGAACATTCTAGAAGCTATGGAACATTTTTAACTTTGTGGAACATTCTAGAAGCTATGGAACATTTTCAACTTTCTGGAACATTCTAGAAGCTGTGGAACATTTTTTTAACTTTCTGGAACATTCTGGAAGCTTTGGAACATTTTCAAACTTTCTGGAACATTCTGGAAGCTTTGGAACATTTTCAAACTTTCTGGAACATTCTAGAAGCTATGGAACATTTTTAACTTTGTGGAACATTCTAGAAGCTATGGAACATTTTCAACTTTCTGGAACATTCTAGAAGCTTTGGAACATTTTCGAACTTTCTGGAACATTCTAGAAGCTATGGAACATTTTCAAACTTTCTGGAACATTCTAGAAGCTATGGATCATTTTCTTACTTTCTGGAACATCCTAGAAGCTATGGAACATTTTCGAACTTTCTGGAACATTTTAGAAGCTTTGGAACATTTTCGAACTTTCTGGAACATTCTAGAAGCTATGGAACATTTTCGTACTTTCTGGAACATCCTAGAAGCTATGGATCATTTTCGTACTTTCCGGAACATTCTAGAACCTTTGGTACATTTTCGAACTTTCTGGAACATTCTAGAAGCTATGGAACATTTTCAAACTTTCTGGAACATTCTAGAAGCTATGGAACATTTTCGTACTTTCTGGAACATTCTGGAAGCTTTGGACCATTTTCGAACTTTCTGGAACATTCTAGAAGCTATGGAACATTTTCAAACTTTCTGGAACATTCTAGAAGCTATGGAACATTTTCGTACTTTCTGGAACATTCTAGAAGCTGTGGAACATTTTCGTACTTTCTGGAACATTCTAGAAGCTTTGGAACATTCTAGAAGCTTTGCAACATTTTCGAACTTTCTGTAACATTCTAGAAGCTGTGGAACATTTTTTTAACTTTCTGGAACATTCTAGAAGCTATGGAACATTTTCGTACTTTCTGGAACATTCTAGAAGCTATGGAACATTTTCGTACTTTCTGGAACATTCTAGAAGCTGTGGAACATTTTCAGTACTTTCTGGAACATTCTAGAAGCTATGGAACATTTTCGTACTTTCTGGAACATTCTAGAAGCTTTGGTACATTTTCGAACTTTCTGGAACATTCTAGAAGCTATGGAACATTTTCGTACTTTCTTTAACATTCTAGAAGCAATGGAACATTTTCGTACTTTCTGGAACATTCTAGAAACTGTGGAACATTTTCAGTACTTTCTGGAACATTCTAGAAGCTATGGAACATTTTCGTACTTTCTGGAACATTCTAGAAGCTTTGGAACATTTTCGAACTTTCTGTAACATTCTAGAAGCTGTGGAACATTTTTTTAACTTTCTGGAACATTCTAGAAGCTATGGAACATTTTCAAACTTTCTGGAACATTCTAGAAGCTTTGGAACATTTTCGAACTTTCTGGAACATTCTAGAAGCTATGGAACATTTTCAAACTTTCTGGAACATTCTAGAAGCTTTGGAACATTTTCAAACTTTCTGGAACATTCTAGAAGCTTTGGAACAATTTCAAACTTTCTGGAACATTCTAGAAGCTATGGAACATTTTTAACTTTGTGGAACATTCTAGAAGCTATGGAACATTTTCAACTTTCTGGAACATTCTAGAAGCTGTGGAACATTTTTTTAACTTTCTGGAACATTCTGGAAGCTTTGGAACATTTTCAAACTTTCTGGAACATTCTGGAAGCTTTGGAACATTTTCAAACTTTCTGGAACATTCTAGAAGCTATGGAACATTTTTAACTTTGTGGAACATTCTAGAAGCTATGGAACATTTTCAACTTTCTGGAACATTCTAGAAGCTTTGGAACATTTTCGAACTTTCTGGAACATTCTAGAAGCTATGGAACATTTTCAAACTTTCTGGAACATTCTAGAAGCTATGGAACATTTTCGTACTTTCTGGAACATCCTAGAAGCTATGGAACATTTTCGAACTTTCTGGAACATTTTAGAAGCTTTGGAACATTTTCGAACTTTCTGGAACATTCTAGAAGCTATGGAACATTTTCGTACTTTCTGGAACATCCTAGAAGCTATGGATCATTTTCGTACTTTCCGGAACATTCTAGAACCTTTGGTACATTTTCGAACTTTCTGGAACATTCTAGAAGCTATGGAACATTTAAAAACTTTCTGGAACATTCTAGAAGCTATGGAACATTTTCGTACTTTCTGGAACATTCTGGAAGCTTTGGACCATTTTCGACCTTTCTGGAACATTCTAGAAGCTTTGGAACATTTTTAACTTTGTGGAACATTCTAGAAGCTTTGGAACATTTTCAAACTTTCTGGAACATTCTAGAAGCTTTGGAACATTTTCGAACTTTCTGGAACATTCTAGAAGCTATGGAACATTTTCAAACTTTCTGAAACATTCTAGAAGCTTTGGAACATTTTCGAACTTTCTGGAACATTCTAGAAGCTTTGGAACATTTTCAAACTTTCTGGAACATTCTAGAAGCTTTGGAACATTTTCAAACTTTCTGGAACATTCTAGAAGCTATGGAACATTTTCAAACTTTCTGGAACATTCTAGAAGCTTTGGAACATTTTCAAAACTTTCTGGAACATTCTAGAAGCTATGGAACATTTTCGAACTTTCTGGAACATTCTAGAAGCTATGGAACATTTTCAAACTTTCTGGAACATTCTAGAAGCTATGGAACATTTTCGTACTTTCTGGAACATTCTAGAAGCTGTGGAACATTTTCGTACTTTCTGGAACATTCTAGAAGCTTTGGAACATTCTAGAAGCTTTGCAACATTTTCGAACTTTCTGTAACATTCTAGAAGCTGTGGAACATTTTTTTAACTTTCTGGAACATTCTAGAAGCTATGGAACATTTTCAAACTTTCTGGAACATTCTAGAAGCTATGGAACATTTTCGTACTTTCTGGAACATTCTGGAAGCTTTGGACCATTTTCGAACTTTCTGGAACATTCTAGAAGCTATGGAACATTTTCAAACTTTCTGGAACATTCTAGAAGCTATGGAACATTTTCAACTTTCTGGAACATTCTAGAAGCTGTGGAACATTTTTTTAACTTTCTGGAACATTCTAGAAGCTGTGGAACATTTTCGTACTTTCTGGAACATTCTAGAAGCTTTGGAACATTCTAGAAGCTTTGCAACATTTTCGAACTTTCTGTAACATTCTAGAAGCTGTGGAACATTTTTTTAACTTTCTGGAACATTCTAGAAGCTATGGAACATTTTCGTACTTTCTGGAACATTCTAGAAGCTATGGAACATTTTCGTACTTTCTGGAACATTCTAGAAGCTGTGGAACATTTTCAAACTTTCTGGAACATTCTAGAAGCTATGGAACATTTTCAACTTTCTGGAACATTCTAGAAGCTTTGGAACATTTTCGAACTTTCTGGAACATTCTAGAAGCTATGGAACATTTTCAAACTTTCTGGAACATTCTAGAAGCTATGGAACATTTTCGTACTTTCTGGAACATCCTAGAAGCTATGGAACATTTTCGAACTTTCTGGAACATTTTAGAAGCTTTGGAACATTTTCGAACTTTCTGGAACATTCTAGAAGCTATGGAACATTTTCGTACTTTCTGGAACATCCTAGAAGCTATGGATCATTTTCGTACTTTCCGGAACATTCTAGAACCTTTGGTACATTTTCGAACTTTCTGGAACATTCTAGAAGCTATGGAACATTTAAAAACTTTCTGGAACATTCTAGAAGCTATGGAACATTTTCGTACTTTCTGGAACATTCTGGAAGCTTTGGACCATTTTCGACCTTTCTGGAACATTCTAGAAGCTTTGGAACATTTTTAACTTTGTGGAACATTCTAGAAGCTTTGGAACATTTTCAAACTTTCTGGAACATTCTAGAAGCTTTGGAACATTTTCGAACTTTCTGGAACATTCTAGAAGCTATGGAACATTTTCAAACTTTCTGAAACATTCTAGAAGCTTTGGAACATTTTCGAACTTTCTGGAACATTCTAGAAGCTTTAGAACATTTTCAAACTTTCTGGAACATTCTAGAAGCTTTGGAACATTTTCAAACTTTCTGGAACATTCTAGAAGCTATGGAACATTTTCAAACTTTCTGGAACATTCTAGAAGCTTTGGAACATTTTCAAAACTTTCTGGAACATTCTAGAAGCTATGGAACATTTTCGAACTTTCTGGAACATTCTAGAAGCTATGGAACATTTTCAAACTTTCTGGAACATTCTAGAAGCTATGGAACATTTTCGTACTTTCTGGAACATTCTAGAAGCTGTGGAACATTTTCGTACTTTCTGGAACATTCTAGAAGCTTTGGAACATTCTAGAAGCTTTGCAACATTTTCGAACTTTCTGTAACATTCTAGAAGCTGTGGAACATTTTTTTAACTTTCTGGAACATTCTAGAAGCTATGGAACATTTTCAAACTTTCTGGAACATTCTAGAAGCTATGGAACATTTTCGTACTTTCTGGAACATTCTGGAAGCTTTGGACCATTTTCGAACTTTCTGGAACATTCTAGAAGCTATGGAACATTTTCAAACTTTCTGGAACATTCTAGAAGCTATGGAACATTTTCAACTTTCTGGAACATTCTAGAAGCTGTGGAACATTTTTTTAACTTTCTGGAACATTCTAGAAGCTGTGGAACATTTTCGTACTTTCTGGAACATTCTAGAAGCTTTGGAACATTTTCGTACTTTCTGGAACATTCTAGAAGCTGTGGAACATTTTCAAACTTTCTGGAACATTCTAGAAGCTATGGAACATTTTCAACTTTCTGGAACATTCTAGAAGCTTTGGAACATTTTCGAACTTTCTGGAACATTCTAGAAGCTATGGAACATTTTCAAACTTTCTGGAACATTCTAGAAGCTGTGGAACATTTTTTTAACTTTCTGGAACATTCTAGAAGCTATGGAACATTTTCGTACTTTCTGGAACATTCTAGAAGCTATGGAACATTTTCGTACTTTCTGGAACATTCTAGAAGCTGTGGAACATTTTCAAACTTTCTGGAACATTCTAGAAGCTATGGAACATTTTCAACTTTCTGGAACATTCTAGAAGCTTTGGAACATTTTCGAACTTTCTGGAACATTTTAGAAGCTTTGGAACATTTTCGAACTTTCTGGAACATTCTAGAAGCTATGGAACATTTTCGTACTTTCTGGAACATCCTAGAAGCTATGGAACATTTTCGAACTTTCTGGAACATTTTAGAAGCTTTGGAACATTTTCGAACTTTCTGGAACATTCTAGAAGCTATGGAACATTTTCGTACTTTCTGGAACATCCTAGAAGCTATGGATCATTTTCGTACTTTCCGGAACATTCTAGAACCTTTGGTACATTTTCGAACTTTCTGGAACATTCTAGAAGCTATGGAACATTTAAAAACTTTCTGGAACATTCTAGAAGCTATGGAACATTTTCGTACTTTCTGGAACATTCTGGAAGCTTTGGACCATTTTCGACCTTTCTGGAACATTCTAGAAGCTTTGGAACATTTTTAACTTTGTGGAACATTCTAGAAGCTTTGGAACATTTTCAAACTTTCTGGAACATTCTAGAAGCTTTGGAACATTTTCGAACTTTCTGGAACATTCTAGAAGCTATGGAACATTTTCAAACTTTCTGAAACATTCTAGAAGCTTTGGAACATTTTCGAACTTTCTGGAACATTCTAGAAGCTTTGGAACATTTTCAAACTTTCTGGAACATTCTAGAAGCTTTGGAACATTTTCAAACTTTCTGGAACATTCTAGAAGCTATGGAACATTTTCAAACTTTCTGGAACATTCTAGAAGCTTTGGAACATTTTCAAAACTTTCTGGAACATTCTAGAAGCTATGGAACATTTTCGAACTTTCTGGAACATTCTAGAAGCTATGGAACATTTTCAAACTTTCTGGAACATTCTAGAAGCTATGGAACATTTTCGTACTTTCTGGAACATTCTAGAAGCTGTGGAACATTTTCGTACTTTCTGGAACATTCTAGAAGCTTTGGAACATTCTAGAAGCTTTGCAACATTTTCGAACTTTCTGTAACATTCTAGAAGCTGTGGAACATTTTTTTAACTTTCTGGAACATTCTAGAAGCTATGGAACATTTTCAAACTTTCTGGAACATTCTAGAAGCTATGGAACATTTTCGTACTTTCTGGAACATTCTGGAAGCTTTGGACCATTTTCGAACTTTCTGGAACATTCTAGAAGCTATGGAACATTTTCAAACTTTCTGGAACATTCTAGAAGCTATGGAACATTTTCAACTTTCTGGAACATTCTAGAAGCTGTGGAACATTTTTTTAACTTTCTGGAACATTCTAGAAGCTGTGGAACATTTTCGTACTTTCTGGAACATTCTAGAAGCTTTGGAACATTCTAGAAGCTTTGCAACATTTTCGAACTTTCTGTAACATTCTAGAAGCTGTGGAACATTTTTTTAACTTTCTGGAACATTCTAGAAGCTATGGAACATTTTCGTACTTTCTGGAACATTCTAGAAGCTATGGAACATTTTCGTACTTTCTGGAACATTCTAGAAGCTGTGGAACATTTTCAGTACTTTCTGGAACATTCTAGAAGCTATGGAACATTTTCGTACTTTCTGGAACATTCTAGAAGCTTTGGAACATTTTCGAACTTTCTGTAACATTCTAGAAGCTGTGGAACATTTTTTTAACTTTCTGGAACATTCTAGAAGCTATGGAACATTTTCAAACTTTCTTGAACATTCTAGAAGCTATGGAACATTTTCGTACTTTCTGGAACATTCTAGAACCTTTGGTACATTTTCGAACTTTCTGGAACATTCTAGAAGCTATGGAACATTTTCGTACTTTCTTTAACATTCTAGAAGCTATGGTACATTTTCGTACTTTCTGGAACATTCTAGAAGCTGTGGAACATTTTCAGTACTTTCTGGAACATTCTAGAAGCTATGGAACATTTTCGTACTTTCTGGAACATTCTAGAAGCTTTGGAACATTTTCGAACTTTCTGTAACATTCTAGAAGCTGTGGAACATTTTTTTAACTTTCTGGAACATTCTAGAAGCTATGGAACATTTTCGTACTTTCTGGAACATTCTGGAAGCTTTGGAACATTTTCAACCTTTCTGGAACATTCTGGAAGCTTTGGAACATTTTCAAACTTTCTGGAACATTCTAGAAGCTATGGAACATTTTCAACTTTCTGGAACATTCTAGAAGCTTTGGAACATTTTCGAACTTTCTGGAACATTCTAGAAGCTATGGAACATTTTCAAACTTTCTGGAACATTCTAGAAGCTATGGAACATTTTCGTACTTTCTGGAACATCCTAGAAGCTATGGAACATTTTCGAACTTTCTGGAACATTTTAGAAGCTTTGGAACATTTTCGAACTTTCTGGAACATTCTAGAAGCTATGGAACATTTTCGTACTTTCTGGAACATCCTAGAAGCTATGGATCATTTTCGTACTTTCCGGAACATTCTAGAACCTTTGGTACATTTTCGAACTTTCTGGAACATTCTAGAAGCTATGGAACATTTTAAAACTTTCTGGAACATTCTAGAACCTTTGGTACGTTTTCGAACTTTCTGGAACATTCTAGAAGCTATGGAACATTTTCGTACTTTCTGGAACATCCTAGAAGCTATGGATCATTTTCGTACTTTCCGGAACATTCTAGAAGCTATGGAACATTTTCAAACTTTCTGGAACATTCTAGAAGCTATGGAACATTTTCGTACTTTCTGGAACATTCTAGAACCTTTGGTACGTTTTTGAACTTTCTGGAACATTCTAGAAGCTATGGAACATTTTCGTACTTTCTGGAACATCCTAGAAGCTATGGATCATTTTCGTACTTTCCGGAACATTCTAGAAGCTATGGAACATTTTCAAACTTTCTGGAACATTCTAGAAGCTATGGAACATTTTCGTACTTTCTGGAACATTCTAGAACCTTTGGTACGTTTTCGAACTTTCTGGAACATTCTAGAAGCTATGGAACATTTTCGTACTTTCTGGAACATTCTAGAAGCTATGGAACATTTTCGTACTTTCTGGAACATTCTAGAAGCTATGGAACATTTTCGTACTTTCTGGAACATTCTAGAAGCTGTGGAACATTTTCAGTACTTTCTGGAACATTCTAGAAGCTATGGAACATTTTCGTACTTTCTGGAACATTCTAGAAGCTTTGGAACATTTTCGAACTTTCTGTAACATTCTAGAAGCTGTGGAACATTTTTTTAACTTTCTGGAACATTCTAGAAGCTATGGAACATTTTCAAACTTTCTGGAACATTCTAGAAGCTATGGAACATTTTCGTACTTTCTGGAACATTCTAGAAGCTGTGGAACATTTTCGAACTTTCTGGAACATTCTAGAAGCTTTGGAACATTTTCGAACTTTCTGGAACATTCTAGAAGCTATGGAACATTTTCAAACTTTCTGGAACATTCTAGAAGCTTTGGAACATTTTCAAACTTTCTGGAACATTCTAGAAGCTTTGGAACAATTTCAAACTTTCTGGAACATTCTAGAAGCTATGGAACATTTTTAACTTTGTGGAACATTCTAGAAGCTATGGAACATTTTCAACTTTCTGGAACATTCTAGAAGCTGTGGAACATTTTTTTAACTTTCTGGAACATTCTGGAAGCTTTGGAACATTTTCAAACTTTCTGGAACATTCTGGAAGCTTTGGAACATTTTCAAACTTTCTGGAACATTCTAGAAGCTATGGAACATTTTTAACTTTGTGGAACATTCTAGAAGCTATGGAACATTTTCAACTTTCTGGAACATTCTAGAAGCTTTGGAACATTTTCGAACTTTCTGGAACATTCTAGAAGCTATGGAACATTTTCAAACTTTCTGGAACATTCTAGAAGCTATCGAACATTTTCGTACTTTCTGGAACATTCTAGAAGCTGTGGAACATTTTCGTACTTTCTGGAACATTCTAGAAGCTTTGGAACATTCTAGAAGCTTTGCAACATTTTCGAACTTTCTGTAACATTCTAGAAGCTGTGGAACATTTTTTTAACTTTCTGGAACATTCTAGAAGCTATGGAACATTTTCGTACTTTCTGGAACATTCTAGAAGCTATGGAACATTTTCGTACTTTCTGGAACATTCTAGAAGCTGTGGAACATTTTCAGTACTTTCTGGAACATTCTAGAAGCTATGGAACATTTTCGTACTTTCTGGAACATTCTAGAAGCTTTGGAACATTTTCGAACTTTCTGGAACATTCTAGAAGCTTTGGAACAATTTCAAACTTTCTGGAACATTCTAGAAGCTATGGAACATTTTTAACTTTGTGGAACATTCTAGAAGCTATGGAACATTTTCAACTTTCTGGAACATTCTAGAAGCTGTGGAACATTTTTTTAACTTTCTGGAACATTCTGGAAGCTTTGGAACATTTTCAAACTTTCTGGAACATTCTGGAAGCTTTGGAACATTTTCAAACTTTCTGGAACATTCTAGAAGCTATGGAACATTTTTAACTTTGTGGAACATTCTAGAAGCTATGGAACATTTTCAACTTTCTGGAACATTCTAGAAGCTTTGGAACATTTTCGAACTTTCTGGAACATTCTAGAAGCTATGGAACATTTTCAAACTTTCTGGAACATTCTAGAAGCTATGGATCATTTTCGTACTTTCTGGAACATCCTAGAAGCTATGGAACATTTTCGAACTTTCTGGAACATTTTAGAAGCTTTGGAACATTTTCGAACTTTCTGGAACATTCTAGAAGCTATGGAACATTTTCGTACTTTCTGGAACATCCTAGAAGCTATGGATCATTTTCGTACTTTCCGGAACATTCTAGAACCTTTGGTACATTTTCGAACTTTCTGGAACATTCTAGAAGCTATGGAACATTTTCAAACTTTCTGGAACATTCTAGAAGCTATGGAACATTTTCGTACTTTCTGGAACATTCTGGAAGCTTTGGACCATTTTCGAACTTTCTGGAACATTCTAGAAGCTATGGAACATTTTCAAACTTTCTGGAACATTCTAGAAGCTATGGAACATTTTCGTACTTTCTGGAACATTCTAGAAGCTGTGGAACATTTTCGTACTTTCTGGAACATTCTAGAAGCTTTGGAACATTCTAGAAGCTTTGCAACATTTTCGAACTTTCTGTAACATTCTAGAAGCTGTGGAACATTTTTTTAACTTTCTGGAACATTCTAGAAGCTATGGAACATTTTCGTACTTTCTGGAACATTCTAGAAGCTATGGAACATTTTCGTACTTTCTGGAACATTCTAGAAGCTGTGGAACATTTTCAGTACTTTCTGGAACATTCTAGAAGCTATGGAACATTTTCGTACTTTCTGGAACATTCTAGAAGCTTTGGAACATTTTCGAACTTTCTGTAACATTCTAGAAGCTGTGGAACATTTTTTTAACTTTCTGGAACATTCTAGAAGCTATGGAACATTTTCAAACTTTCTGGAACATTCTAGAAGCTATGGAACATTTTCGTACTTTCTGGAACATTCTAGAACCTTTGGTACATTTTCGAACTTTCTGGAACATTCTAGAAGCTATGGAACATTTTCGTACTTTCTTTAACATTCTAGAAGCTATGGAACATTTTCGTACTTTCTGGAACATTCTAGAAGCTGTGGAACATTTTCAGTACTTTCTGGAACATTCTAGAAGCTATGGAACATTTTCGTACTTTCTGGAACATTCTAGAAGCTTTGGAACATTTTCGAACTTTCTGTAACATTCTAGAAGCTGTGGAACATTTTTTTAACTTTCTGGAACATTCTAGAAGCTATGGAACATTTTCAAACTTTCTGGAACATTCTAGAAGCTTTGGAACATTTTCGAACTTTCTGGAACATTCTAGAAGCTATGGAACATTTTCAAACTTTCTGGAACATTCTAGAAGCTTTGGAACATTTTCAAACTTTCTGGAACATTCTAGAAGCTTTGGAACAATTTCAAACTTTCTGGAACATTCTAGAAGCTATGGAACATTTTTAACTTTGTGGAACATTCTAGAAGCTATGGAACATTTTCAACTTTCTGGAACATTCTAGAAGCTGTGGAACATTTTTTTAACTTTCTGGAACATTCTGGAAGCTTTGGAACATTTTCAAACTTTCTGGAACATTCTAGAAGCTATGGAACATTTTTAACTTTGTGGAACATTCTAGAAGCTATGGAACATTTTCAACTTTCTGGAACATTCTAGAAGCTTTGGAACATTTTCGAACTTTCTGGAACATTCTAGAAGCTATGGAACATTTTCAAACTTTCTGGAACATTCTAGAAGCTATGGAACATTTTCGAACTTTCTGGAACATTCTAGAAGCTATGGAACATTTTCAAACTTTCTGGAACATTCTAGAAGCTATGGAACATTTTCGTACTTTCTGGAACATTCTAGAAGCTGTGGAACATTTTCGTACTTTCTGGAACATTCTAGAAGCTTTGGAACATTCTAGAAGCTTTGCAACATTTTCGAACTTTCTGTAACATTCTAGAAGCTGTGGAACATTTTTTAAACTTTCTGGAACATTCTAGAAGCTATGGAACATTTTCAAACTTTCTGGAACATTCTAGAAGCTATGGAACATTTTCGTACTTTCTGGAACATTCTGGAAGCTTTGGACCATTTTCGAACTTTCTGGAACATTCTAGAAGCTATGGAACATTTTCAAACTTTCTGGAACATTCTAGAAGCTATGGAACATTTTCAACTTTCTAGAACATTCTAGAAGCTGTGGAACATTTTTTTAACTTTCTGGAACATTCTAGAAGCTGTGGAACATTTTCGTACTTTCTGGAACATTCTAGAAGCTTTGGAACATTTTCGAACTTTCTGGAACATTCTAGAAGCTATGGAACATTTTCAAACTTTCTGAAACATTCTAGAAGCTTTGGAACATTTTCGAACTTTCTGGAACATTCTAGAAGCTTTGGAACATTTTCAAACTTTCTGGAACATTCTAGAAGCTTTGGAACATTTTCAAACTTTCTGGAACATTCTAGAAGCTATGGAACATTTTCAAACTTTCTGGAACATTCTAGAAGCTATGGAACATTTTCAACTTTCTGGAACATTCTAGAAGCTGTGGAACATTTTTTTAACTTTCTGGAACATTCTAGAAGCTGTGGAACATTTTCGTACTTTCTGGAACATTCTAGAAGCTTTGGAACATTCTAGAAGCTATGGAACATTTTCAAACTTTCTGGAACATTCTAGAAGCTATGGAACATTTTCAACTTTCTGGAACATTCTAGAAGCTATGGAACATTTTCGTACTTTCTGGAACATTCTAGAAGCTGTGGAACATTTTCAGTACTTTCTGGAACATTCTAGAAGCTATGGAACATTTTCGTACTTTCTGGAACATTCTAGAAGCTGTGGATAGGAAGAGAAAAACGAACAATAGAGTGGTCGAACGACGGAAGCGGGGGTTCAACGAAACAGTCATCAACGAGATGGATATTAGAGGTGAAAACTAGATCGAGAATATTTCGATTGCGAGTGGGCGAGGAAACTATTTGGTGGAGTGGGAGAGATCGGGAGAAAGAGAGAAGTGCGTTGGAATGAGGACTGGTAGATAAGAGGGAAAGGGAGGGCCAATCGATTTCCTTGCAGTTAAAGTCACCTACTACGACAATAGGGGAGAGATGAGAACAGTTCAAATCATAGATATACTCAAGGCACTCGTTAAAAGACTCAATATAGCACGAAGGACTGCGATAGACACAAATAATGATCCACCTTCCGTGGGAAGGTGGCGTATCCTGGCTTTGCAAGCAAAGTCAACAGCTAAGTGAATTTTGGCGAAATTTCAATTCAATAAAAGGAGTGAGATTATACTACTCACAACAATCAGTTCAATAAAAGTCCCGTGATCAACTGCCAAAATTCGCGCTCTATTTTTTCAGGTGTCGCTGTTGACAGATTTGCAAAGTACGAATAAATAGAGCGCGAATTTTGGCTGTTGATCACGGGACTTTTATTGAACTGATTGTTGTGAGTAGTATGATCTCACTCCTTTTATTGAATTGAAATTTCGCCAAAATTCACTTAGCTGTTGACTTTGCTTGCAAAGCCAGGATACGCCACCTTCCCACGGAAGGTGGATCTCGGTACTTTTATTGGCGCGGAGAGACTGATTTCTTTATGTTATTAGCGTTTTCAACTAAGTGCATTGAAAGGGTAGAGATAGGAAAGCATAGGCAAACCTAGGGGTCTTTTCTATGTCTTATCGTCAAAATATCGCGAGATAATTGAATTATCCCCCCTTCATTCACCTCATTATGTATTGTAAATGAGGGCAAATGTAAAGTAACCCAGGTCGGAAACTTTCGACTCCCTCCTCCGTCCTCTCCTCTACCAGAGGATACAATAGTATAAAACAGAAAGTGCCCGATCGACCCCAACAACCCCAATCCAATCCAATCCGATCGACCCCAATCCTAGTCTTTGTCTCCGTCGCGAGCGGTCGTCTCCCCCCTCGCTCCCGGATTAGGGAAATTGCCTTCCCTCTCCTCTCGCCTCGACTTCCTCCCCTTTCTCGCCGTCGCTGATCTACCTGGTCTTCGCTAGTCGGCACGTGGGAAGCCGACGGAGGTGGTCTAATCCCACTCGACCAGGTGGGACACTTTTCAACGCTTTCTCCCCTGCGCGATGTCGGGAACCAGGACCCCTCTCAAGGCCCCTCTCCCTGCTGCCGCCAAACCCAATTCGGTGCGAGTCGCCTCCCAGGAAAGCGTGGACGCGCTTTCTTGCAAAGTAGACGCTGTCATGGCCATGCTCTCTGATGTACGCGCCCTTCTCCAGACCCTCTCTCTCGCCAATCCTCCCCCTGCCCCCACCTCACTCGCCCCCACTCTCGACGTGGCACGCGTTGTGTACGAGTCGTGCTCTCGTGTAATCTCTGACAGGGCGGAGTACGAGGATAAAGAAACAAGGGCAGTCGTCATTGGACACAAGGAGAACCTGAAGGAGGGAGCAGCTGCCGACGAGAAGCTCATCGCTGACCTCGTCCAGTACTCGGGCAGTGATGCGGTGAAGAAGGCGTGGGATGAGAAGAAGATTTCTCATCACCGCCATCCTCCTGATCGTCCTCCCGGTACTCGCCCTCTCAAGATAAGCTGCCCGGACAAGACTACTCGTGATGCCCTCCTCTCTGGAATTCGTGGAAAGCCAGGCCGTCCCTCTCCCTTCAAGGACTCTCTTGCCTTTATCAGGAAGGACCTGACTCCCACTCAGCTGTCCTTGGAGAAGGAAGCGCGCGCTGAGGCCATGCGACGCAATCTTGAAGCTCGCATGATTGTGTGCGGAGTGCGCGACTTCACTCTGATCAATTACCGTACCCCTCGCCCGCTCCCTCCCCGTTACGGACTCTCTCGCACTAGTAAGACCTCTTCTGCCGATCTCCCTTATCCAGGACACTCCGGAACTCCCTCTTCTGCTCCCTCTGCTGCCTCCATTCCCTCGACTCCCGACCCGGCTGCAATCGCGCCTTCCCGCACTGACCACGTGACAACGAGGAGAGGATAGGACAGTGGCAGCAAGGGTACCATACTTCCACTCTTGTCTCCCCTCCCCTCACTCTCTAGTCATTCCCTCGTTAGGTCAACACACAATCGATCGATATTAAGTACACGTCACTCTAGAAACTCTCCTGTCTCCGTATTCTATGCTAATGCTCGTTCCATTCGATGTAAATCCCCTCAGCTTTCATTCTTGATCGCTTCTCATGAGTACCGCATCATTTGCATATCTGAGACTTGGTTAGATAATAGTGATAGCGACTCTCTCCTTGTTGGCGGTTTTCCTGATTTTTTGCCTTTTCGATGCGATCGCGTTACTTCTGCTGATTACGGTAGGGGTGGTGGCGTCGCGTGTCTAGTTCATAATTCTTTGAATCCCATACTTATTTCTACCTTTTCTTCACCACTTGTCGAGTCGTGTGTAGTTGATATTCATTTAGATTACTCCCCGTCTCTCCCTTATAGGAAAATTAGATTTTTTACTATTTATAGATCTCCTTCCGCCCCTAATGACTCTCTTATTCAACTTCTTTTGAATTTAGAAACTCATATTTCGGTTGATTTTCCTTGTATTTTAATTGGTGATTTCAATTTTCCTAATGTTGATTGGCCCTCTCTTTCTTCTCCAAACCAAAATGACCTACTAGATTTCGTGTCAGACCATCACTTTAATCAGTTTGTCTCTTTCCCTAGTAGGCTCAATAGCTATTTAGATCTATTATTTTGTAATGAGAATATTATATGTAATGTGTCTCCTGCTACTGCACTTAGTGACCATCTCAGTGTGACATTTGACCTTCGCATTCCCCGTCCTCCTCAGAATGTTTGTGCTCCATCCCGTAACTATAGATTAGCTGATTGGATCTCGATTAATGACTGTATACACTTTCATGACTGGACCCACGCTTTGAGCAATCGTGATACCCACCAATCTTATACATATTTTGTTGCCTTTCTAAATAACGTTTTAGACACATTTGTTCCTCTCTCTAAACCTTCCCCTTTCTCTAGATATCCACGAACTTTAAAAATTATTTACGGGAAATGTAAGACATTAACTAGAGTTGCTCCAAACAGTCGTGCATGTGCTATTATGACCCAGCGTTTTAATTCTGCCCTAAATAGATTTCATTGCTCCCTTGAAAATCGTATTGTTATGTCCTCCAATCCTAAGCTTTTCTATAATTATTGCAAGGAGAAATTGAGTACTCCCAAGACCACTCCTTCTGGAATCGTTGATTCTGATGGTTCCGTACTGACATCTAATGACCAGAAGTGTGTAGCTTTTGAAAAATTCTTTTCTTCTGTCTTTAGCCCTCCCCAATCGTCCCCACTCCCTCTCCCTTCCCCTTCTTTCATTTTCGATCTCCCTTCAATTTCTTACGTGGATGTTATCTGTGCACTTAGTAAGCTTGCCCCCAAAGTGAATGTTACTCCCGACACTATTCCCAGTATAGTTCTTTCGAGGTGTAGATTATCTGTTGTATCTCCTCTCCTTACTATTTTTAACAAGTCTCTGCTTACCTCCCAAGTGCCATTTCAATGGCGTCAAGCTTTAGTTAAACCTATTCCAAAAAAATCTAGTAACTCTATAACAGATTTTCGTCCTATTTCACTTACTTCATCTGTGTGTAAAGTTTTTGAGAAGATTATCATAGGTAAAATTACGGCGTTTCTTGACCAGAACAACTTATTTGACCCTCACCAATCTGGTTTCAGAAATTGTAGATCAACTTCCACTAATCTTGCTGAGACTTATGCACATTATCTCCGCATCTCTAAGCATGGCTCTCCTTTTGACACAATTTACATAGATTTCAGAAAAGCTTTTGATTCTATTGATCATAGATTATTGTTACATAAATTGTCCGAGTTAGGCATCTCTAATCACATTGTATCATGGTTCCATTCATATCTCTCTGGTCGTACGCAATCCGTATTTATTGACACTTCATTTTCCCCACCATCCCCGGTCATATCTGGCGTGCCACAGGGATCTTGTCTCGGGCCTCTCCTCTTCATCATATTTATCAATGATATCTGTGTAAAATTCCCGGCCTCCATTTATTATTCTGTGTATGCAGACGACCTCAAGTTGTTCGCTGAAGCCCCTCTGTTCTCAGATGACTTGCAATCCGCTCTAGATATTGTTTCTAACTGGTCCTCGCAGTGGAATCTTGGCGTTTCTGAAACTAAATGTCACATTGTTCACTATGGCCGACATAATCCCCGTAAACTATTCACCATTAACGGTGTTATCTTAAACGAGCCTAGCAATGACCCAAGTAAATGTATCATTAAAGATCTAGGAGTGCATTTCTCCCCTTCTCTTTCTTTCTCATCCCATATTAGTAAAATTATTTCTAAAGCCCGTACCAAATCTAATCTAATTTTTAAATCCTTTCGTAGCAATTCTATTGAGTTATATCTCAAATCGTATAATACTTTCATCCTCCCAAATCTCGAATATTGCTCCATTATCTGGAATCCTATACATAGTGTAGCATTGACTAAAGAGCTTGAAAGAGTTCAGCGTGACTATACCCGCAGAATGTATGTACGCTGTTCCCTCCCTCCTATATCATATAAGCATCGGCTCCATGAGCTTAATCTAATGACTTTAGAACGCCGTAGGTTCATAATTGATATATTATTCCTCCATTCGATTATCCACAGCCGTTATTCTCTTGATATTTCTTCTCTACTTACACGCGCGCCACTCACTCGCCCCCTCAGAAATGCACACCCACTTCGTATATCTTTACCTTTCATACCAAATAATTCTTGTTCCACTCTTGTATCTAGAACCATGTCCATTTGGAATGCTCTTCCCATAGAATATGTTAGTTCTTCGCATAGTGTATTTTCTAGTTATATCCGTTCACAACCCCCCACTTTTTATCCCCCGTCTATTATTGCCACTCGGCTTGATCTTTGATCCCGTCCCCTCCCCTACCCTTGCTGCCTAGCAACCTTCAACCGATTCGATCCAATCGACGGACATCCGTTTCTTGTATACCCTCTCGTTATTTCTTGAACTCCCACCTAACGGAATAAACGAATGAATGAATGAATGAATGAATGAACAAACCATGCAGCCATGGGTAATTTAAGGTGCTGATTTCGAAAATTGTACTAGTTTTACATTAATTTGAACTTTGTGTTTCATAGTAGGCAAAGTATTGACAAATGGAGACGACTCGCCGTGTTTACAACCGTTGACCTGACCTGAGAGAGAGGCGCGGGGGAGGGAGAGAGGAGGAGGAGGCAGAGGGATAAATTCGCGCGGGAAAATGTTTGAAAGGCGTCAGCACCTACAGATGGAGACCAATCTTTTCGAAATTAGGCTCATTGGATTCGCAGTGTCAACATTAGTCTACAGTAGGTCGGTAGGAACTTGGATTTTCCATTGAGAGCTTGGATAGCCGAAAATGTGCCCGAACCGCCAGAGGGGTCAAAATTTCGAACTTTGAAGGCGATTTTCGCACCCTTCCAGTCTCTAGGCGGGAAACCGTATACGCTCTATCGAATGAGCTATAGCACGTCTTTCTACGATGCTCGCGACCAACATCGCAAAATCCGGAACGCCATGAAACCGACAAAAATCGGAGTCAGCCTGAGGCACTTCCGGTTATGATAGAGACTTGAAATTTCGGATTTAGCATCCCCTAGGCTTCCACCGAGGATCCCCAAAAGCTGGATACTTGGATTTCAGTTTGAACGTATGTCGATACCCTACCCTCTCAGGAACCTTTCAGGCTGCAGGAATCTCTCGTTTCCCGGCCAAAATTGCCCCGGCGCTTCGCGCCGGGGCTAATCAGTGAGATGGAGGGTGTGAGGGTGACCTGACAAGATACTAGCTGGCAGTAAACTGAAAAGGATCGGGATGAAATAATTGAGGAGGGGAGCGAACTATCAATAAGAATGGCGACTCCTCCACCTAGTATGGATGGGTCTCGGTCAGATCTGTACACTACGTATCGGTCAAAGGAGAGCATTGCGTCAGTTAAGGTCAGGGGAGAAGCCCACGTTTCGGTAAGGTTCAGGATGGAGATGTTTGAGGACAGGGCGTATTGTTCTAATGTGTGTATCTTAGACAGCGCAGAGCGACAATTAATTAACGAGCATTTAATAGAGCGAGAATGACTATTGGAATCAGAAGAGACAAGGCTGTTTGGGGGAGGGAAAGAGACGCGATGGGGAGATGAGTGAGAGATAGGGGGATGGGAAGAGCTAGGGAGAGGCGAGAGATTATGCTGGGGTGAGGAGAGTGCAGAGAAAGAGAGGGAAGGACTGAATTGAGAGACCCCTAGAGGAATGACCTAGCTGGCTTTGAGCGTGTGACCATTATGGAGAGAGGGGGAAACGACAGTGACGATAGACGAGGAGGAATCGTCGAGGGAAGGGGGAGGAGAGAGGGTGTGAGGGGCTTTGGGAGCTGGCTCACCGGGCATTCCACCAGACGACGGACGAGCACGTCGACGAGAGCCGGAGGCCGAGATTGAGGCACTTCCACGACCACGATGGCTCTGTCTGGCACGAGAACGAGAAGAACCCTGACCTCTATCTGAGAACAGGGGATTGAGAGGGAAGGGGAGGGGGAAGTGGGAGAGAGATGAGAGAAGGGAAGGTGCACTCTCTCTGGATGAGGCTGCTCTCTTATCAATCTCGGCCTTCATACCTTCAGGGAGATCTCGACACTCTCGCAGCTGGACAATCTCGAGATTCCTAACCACGAATCTTATCTGACCAGATTCCAGATTTCTCTCGTATGCCTCTCTCTTCAGCTTTCGCTCGAGAGAGAGCTGGTCCAACGTGTAGTCCGGTCGGATGTACGAGCGGGTGGAGCCAGTAAGGCGACCGCATTTGACGCGGATCGCCTCGGTCAGGAACAGCGTTCGACTGGCTGCACTATCTAGCTGGATCTTGATGATCCTTGGATGAGTACTGCCATCTCTCCTTACCTGAGGATGGCGGAAGAACGTTACCTTCTCCTCATCGAGCAGCTTGTTTAGCTGGGGATTGTTGATCTCGTTGAAGATTCTCAGCAGGAGCTCCTTGTCCTTCCTTACCGTATCCTCTTCGTTGTCTCCCTCGGGGACGTTCACGAGAACCACCCGAGTGGCTTTACTATCAAGCGTGTCCTTCTGGGAGAGGACAGAGGCAACAGCGGCCTTGACATCGAGAGAGGAGGGAGTCGCAATGGGCGACTTGAGGAGATGGGTCACGAGCAAACGGACAAGCTCGGTCAGGTTATCGATCGATTTCTGCTGCTGCGTGAACAGCTTGCGCAGTTCTGGATCGACGGCCATCGCGAGAGAGTGTGAGGCAGGGAGAGACAGACAGACAGAGAAGGGAAGGGTGAGAGAGTGTGGGAAGGGGAGAGAGTGCGAGACAGAGAGAAGAGACACGGGGTCAAGAGAAGGGAAGAGGGGGAGGAGGAAGAGAGACGCGTATGCGGGCGCGAAGTCTATCGCTGCCCTAATCCCGGTCGGGACCCTTCACTTCCTCGCTGCTCGCAGTGCAGCACTGTCGGTTAACGTGCCTGGGGCAAGTGACACGGACCGAGCAGTGAGGCCTTCCAAACTCAGAAGAGTATGGGTAGAAGAGTATGGGTAACTCAGAAGAGTATGGGTAACAGCTTAGAAACTCGCGAATAAACAGACTATAAGAAACACACGAGAGACCGAGAGGCCGCGACCTCTCTCGGTCAAGGAAGGGAAGGGGTAATAGAGGGAATGTGATCGGTACCAACTGAACACTTTCGAGGCATTTTTACAAGAAATTTCTCTAGGATGAATGGGGAAACATCTATAGAATCTAGGGTGGAAGTGGTGCGAACAGGGAAAGGTGGAATTATACCGTTATCAACAGTGAAAACGGAAGTGAATTGTGCGGATAAGGCCTCAGCTTTTTCGGAAGGGGAGGAGGCGAATGAGCCGTCACCACGCCGAAGCGCGGAAACGGAGGCTTTTTGTTTGGAAATACTTCTCATGTGAGAGAAGAGACCTCCACTGGATGAGAGTATCCGTTTGCCCTCCTTCCGAATTGCTTCACGTTTAATAGCTACGCGGACTTTCTTAGAGAAGGATTCATAATTGGGGTCGTTATTGCAATACATTCTATATTGAATACGAAGGAGTTTAAGAATATATTTAGAATAAGTAGGGCGATTGGGAGTAATGGGGATTGTTTCAACTATCACTTGTTGAACAATTTCTACAAATCTGTCATACATGTTCTGTGTCGTATCTCCATTGACTAGAGATGTCACCCAGTCGATCCCCGAGAAGAGGGAATTTGCCAAAGCAAAATCTCCCCTCCGCCAGGAGCGACTGACTGACTCATCCCAATTATCAACGGAGATAGTGCGCAGAGTGAAATTGATGTTGAAATGATCAGCGAGACCAGGCGAGAGAGAAACAGATGACAAGAAATGTGAATCGGTAGATAGAACTAAATCAAGAATGTTTGCATTACGAGTAGGAGAAACAACGTGCTGTATGAGACCATGAGATGCTCAGAAATCGATAAAGTTACAGCAAGTAGTGCAACTGCGAGATAGTTTGGAATGAGGCCAATCAATGTGGGGGAGATTGAAGTCGCCCATAATAAATGAGGGAAGAGAAGTGGACACAATTAGATCAGAAATTGAAGCGAGGAGAGGACGGCCTCTGTTCAAAAAGGGAGGCAAGCGTGAGAACGCGTCCGATTATAGGCCCAATTCACTCACTAGTAATGTCTCCAAACTTTTTGAGAGAGTTGTCAAAAGCACTCTCTCATACTTCCTCAATTCTAATAATCTCCTCACTCCAAATCAATATGGCTTCCGTAAGGGTAGGAGTACAACCCATCAATTAGTTGTCTTCCTCTCCCAACTCATTACTAAACATTGTTCTAAATCTTCTACTGATGTTGCCTACGTCGATTTCTCAAAGGCCTTCGATGTTGTATCTCATAAAAAATTATGAGTTAAAATTATTTAAATCATTTGGTGTTTCGGGAAATCTCCATAGATGGATTGAATCGTGGATTTCCTCACGCTCTCAAAAAGTCAGTGTTGATTCTTGTCTATCATTTCCTTCTCTTGTCACCTCTGGGGTTCCCCAGGGGAGTGTACTTGGTCCATCACTATTTCTAATTTACGTTAACGACATTGTCGATTCGTGTCCTGTCGATTCCTATCTCTTCGCTGACGATCTGAAGCTCGTATTCCCATTTAATCATAAATCGCCTCCTTCCCATTCTCCCCTACAATCATCTCTAGATTTAATCTATGACTGGTGTTTGGCATGGCAAATGTCTGTCAACCCAGGTAAATCGCATATTCTCTATGTAGGTAAATCCAATCCTAGAATAGCTTACTCGTTCAATGCTTCTATAGTTTCCTCTACTGATATTGTCAAAGATCTTGGAGCTCTCATCTCCAAAAATCTTTCCTTCCGCCCCCACATTGTTGATATAGTCAAAAAGGCTTCTAAGCGTGTCAACTTCATGTTCGTTGCCATTAAATCTGCAAATCCTCTCGTACTTGTCCATGCCTATAAAACTTATGTTCATTCCATTCTCGAGTATTGTTCAGTAGTTTATTCTCCTCACATTCTCAAGGATAGAAAACTCCTTGAAAAAGTTCAATACATTTTCCTTCGTAAATTACATTTTCGCTGTAAAATTCCTTTCATCTCTTATTCTATGTTTTGCGAGAAGTTTAATTTGGAACCTCTCGACCATCGACGAAATTTATCTTCCTTCAAATTCGTTCATTCATTATTCTGCCCATAATCAACTGTTTCCCCATCATTACTATTTTATTTCAGAGAATCTCGCACTCGAGGTTCGTCTCGCAAATTAGTCCCCCGTTTTAGAGCTTCTGATAATTTATCTAAACAATTTATCTCTCATCGCACCTATTCCACTATTAATTCCTTACCTCAAGGAACCCTTTCCCTCTCTTCCAAATTGTTCATCAAACGTATTTCCCCTAAATTACCCGTTTCATACTTGTTTTAACTATCTCTATAACTATCTCTTCTTATTTTCTCGAATTCTCCCTACTACATTCGGGTCGTCGAAACGCGGCGACTACTACACTTCACTTCAACTACCACACCGTCATTTTAAATTGTTCCTGCCAGTTCCTAGCTACTGGATGTATGTATTCGCGCACTAACTTGCTGCGATAAAGAAATATATAGAGAATATGAACTTCTTGGATATGAGTTCCATACATCCATGAAACTAAGTGGTCGAAAATACCTAGTGCATGCGTACCTCCATTCGATCCGATTAAGGATTGTTCGGTGCAATGTTTAGATGGCACCTTTTTTTGAGAACCTATCTTCTGATAACGTTCAATTGAGAAATTTTTTATCGGATCATTCCTCTCAGATTTCTACTCTCAAAACTCGTAATTGAAAACCCACGTTTCAGAACGTTTTTTTTTCGTAACTTTCGGTCTGGAACAATTAATCTCGGAACCATTTATACAGAATCATTTCATCCCGAACAAAACGTGCAGAGCGGTTGATAGACTTTACAAGTCTCCATAAAATAGCCTTAGAAAAACTTTTAGTTATAGGTAACAACACACTAGCGCATCTAAGCCCCCCAATTGGTCGATGTAGATTCCAGAAAAAAGTTCCGAAACGTGGATTTCGAAATAGTAATTCCGAATTTATGAGTTCCAACCCAATAATTCTGAAATAAAATTTCGGAGATTTGCAGTTCTCGAACTCATCGTTCTAAGATGAGAGTTTCGAATGAGAGTTCCGAAAAAAAAGTTCTGAAAAATGCGGTTCCAGAAAAAAAGTGCCATCTAAACATTGCACCCTCAAATTCATTCGAGACACGATCTTTACTCATTGTACATAATCAGAATTTATCGGGCAAAAGTCACATAAGAAAGCTGAATCAAAAGAAGCCAGAAGCTTAAAAAATTCGTCCAAACATAGTAATTATTATACAATAGATATCATCTTTACAGTGCAATGCTTTCATCCACTTTCTCTTCAATCTTCTTCAGTCTCTCATCCATCTTCTCCTTCTTCTTCTTCCCCTCCTCGATCTCCTTCATTTTCTCTTCCATTTCCTCCATCTTCACAGCGTATTGTGCCATTCTTCTCTCGAATTCTTCTTCTTTCATCATCAGAGTTTTCTCTCTGATCTTCAGTTCTCTCTCCCGCGCAGCCAAAGAGAGAACTGCTGCGGCTTCATGCATCTGCTGCACAGCAGGAGTCTTCTCTTCCTCCTGGTTCCTCTTCCTCCTCCTCGGAATCAGATGCGGTCTCTTCACTCTCCTCTTCCTCCTCTTCATCTCCACTCTCCTCTTCGGACTCTTCCTCACTCTCCTCAGCCTCCTCATCCCCCTCTCCTTCCTCCTCCTTCTGTTCTTCTTCCTCCTCATCCTCTTCATCTTCATCCTGAGTTCCGTCTTCCTCCTCTTCATCATTCTTCTGCTCTTCGTTCATCGACCTCTCACGACGGTCTCCGAACCACTGCAGAACCTGCATGATAGGGCGTATTCGTGCTATTTTTATTGTATCAAAAATGAATGCCAATCGTCAAAATATACTCACATTCCCTATCGCAATCATACCTGTTCTTCCGAGAGTGCCAGACAAGAAGCCATTCGTTTCTGTTGTTCCACGGACATGTGAGGATTGACCTTGAACATCTCCTCCATTAGTTTCTCTGCTGCTTCTTTCTGAGAATGAGTACATCAACTTCAGGAGAAAGGTAAATTTGAGACTTCGTTCCTTAGAGGGCTTTTATAAACTCTAAATGAGCACATTTTGTTCTGTTCCATTCCTAACAACGTGAATGGGAACGAACCTTCTGGACCGCCGAATCTCTAGCCGTCTCTCTATCAGCCGCTCTCTTGTTCTTGAACCACGTTGAAACCTGAAATTATTGTATTAAAGTTACCGGACGAGGACAAAATCGACCTCCTATTTTTTTCCTCCATAAAAGAGGTCTTGCAGCCAACCTGTTCAGCAGTGAATTCAGCTGCATCCTCAGTGACAGAATCTGCAGCAGCTGTCTCCGTCTTCTCTGATTGATTGGGCTACAAAATTATATAAAAAGGGAGAGGGGCGTGGGAAACTCTCACCTCACGGGATCTCAAGAGAGCCGAGAAGAAGCGAGCGAGGGAAGTCTCAGGACGATCTGCTTCAGGAATCTCTCGCATTTTCTTTGCATTAAGTCGTCTATCAGCCGCTCTCTTGTTCTTGAACCACGTTTAAATCTGGAATTATTGTTGAAATATTAGCGCATTCGACATCATTTTTAGAGGTAAATGCTCGAGTCTCACCAGTTCCACTGAAAGCGATAGTCGTGCTGCGAGGAGTCGCTTCGATGCACGACTAGTGTAACATTCGACGGAGTAAATCTCCTCCAGAGCAGCAACCTTATTTTTTTAAAAATTATCACTTTGCTTTCTTCATACATACTCAAAAACAAAAAAAGAGGATTTGCAGCCAACCTGTTTGGCAGTGAGTTCAGCTGCATCCTCCTTCTCTGCAGCAGCAGCGTTCTCCTCCTGCTGCAGAGGAGCGACAGCCTCTCCGTCCTCCCCCCTCTTCTTCTCCTCCTTCCTCTCCGTAACTCCAATCTTCATCTCCACTCTTGTCGTCATCTTCATCCCCCTTCACTTCCTCCCACTCTTTTCCGATCGGAGAGACAGATTGGGGTGTGATCGTAGTGAGGGAATCATTAGCTGCTGCTGCAGGTAGATCTGCAGCAGCTGCAGCCTCACTGGTAAGAGAAGCATCTGCTGCTGCAGTTGCAGGAATCGCAGATAGAGCAGCTGCAGTCTCCGACAGAACAGAACCATCCTCCTCCCTGACGACGAGTTGGACACAGGGAGATTTATCCAAACTGAAAGAAATATTTGAATCACTTGGATACTCTTCGATCTCTGTCAAAGTCACTTACTTCGTTCTCGTTGTCTTGGTTGGTAGCACTGTTCAGTGTAAAGGTTACAGGGAGAGGTTGTGGCGGATGAGAATGGAAGAGACCTATACAAAACGAAAATAAAGGACAATTATGAGGGGGAGAGGAGCTCTTCACTGCTATCAAAAGAAAAGTTTCCTACATCATGAAAAAAGACGAATTTGAGATGTACTGGAGAGGTGAGTGAAGGCTCGAATAAAGGATCTCTTTTGGATTACATTATTCATGATTACGAAGCTGAAAGCTCGAATCGTTTACTGTGTTTTTTTCCAGACGAGGATGATGACGTGGTTCTGGATACTGTAGACGATCTCTCTGCTGCTGTGGACTACGCCAAGACAACGAGAACGAAGTAAGTGACTTTGACAGAGATCGAAGAGTATCCAAGTGATTCAAATATTTCTTTCAGTTTGGATAAATCTCCCTGTGTCCAACTCGTCGTCAGGGAGGAGGATGGTTCTGTTCTGTCGGAGACTGCAGCTGCTCTATCTGCGATTCCTGCAACTGCAGCAGCAGATGCTTCTCTTACCAGTGAGGCTGCAGCTGCTGCAGATCTACCTGCAGCAGCAGCTAATGATTCCCTCACTACGATCACACCCCAATCTGTCTCTCCGATCGGAAAAGAGTGGGAGGAAGTGAAGGGGGATGAAGATGACGACAAGAGTGGAGATGAAGATTGGAGTTACGGAGAGGAAGGAGGAGAAGAAGAGGGGGGAGGACGGAGAGGCTGTCGCTCCTCTGCAGCAGGAGGAGAACGCTGCTGCTGCAGAGAAGGAGGATGCAGCTGAACTCACTGCCAAACAGGTTGGCTGCAAATCCTCTTTTTTTGTTTTTGAGTATGTATGAAGAAAGCAAAGTGATAATTTTTAAAAAAATAAGGTTGCTGCTCTGGAGGAGATTTACTCCGTCGAATGTTACACTAGTCGTGCATCGAAGCGACTCCTCGCAGCACGACTATCGCTTTCAGTGGAACTGGTGAGACTCGAGCATTTACCTCTAAAAATGATGTCGAATGCGCTAATATTTCAACAATAATTCCAGATTTAAACGTGGTTCAAGAACAAGAGAGCGGCTGATAGACGACTTAATGCAAAGAAAATGCGAGAGATTCCTGAAGCAGATCGTCCTGAGACTTCCCTCGCTCGCTTCTTCTCGGCTCTCTTGAGATCCCGTGAGGTGAGAGTTTCCCACGCCCCTCTCCCTTTTTATATAATTTTGTAGCCCAATCAATCAGAGAAGACGGAGACAGCTGCTGCAGATTCTGTCACTGAGGATGCAGCTGAATTCACTGCTGAACAGGTTGGATGCAAGACCTCTTTTATGGAGGAAAAAAATAGGAGGTCGATTTTGTCCTCGTCCGGTAACTTTAATACAATAATTTCAGGTTTCAACGTGGTTCAAGAACAAGAGAGCGGCTGATAGAGAGACGGCTAGAGATTCGGCGGTCCAGAAGGTTCGTTCCCATTCACGTTGTTAGGAATGGAACAGAACAAAATGTGCTCATTTAGAGTTTATAAAAGCCCTCTAAGGAACGAAGTCTCAAATTTACCTTTCTCCTGAAGTTGATGTACTCATTCTCAGAAAGAAGCAGCAGAGAAACTAATGGAGGAGATGTTCAAGGTCAATCCTCACATGTCCGTGGAACAACAGAAACGAATGGCTTCTTGTCTGGCACTCTCGGAAGAACAGGTATGATTGCGATAGGGAATGTGAGTATATTTTGACGATTGGCATTCATTTTTGATACAATAAAAATAGCACGAATACGCCCTATCATGCAGGTTCTGCAGTGGTTCGGAGACCGTCGTGAGAGGTCGATGAACGAAGAGCAGAAGAATGATGAAGAGGAGGAAGACGGAACTCAGGATGAAGATGAAGAGGATGAGGAGGAAGAAGAACAGAAGGAGGAGGAAGGAGAGGGGATGAGGAGGCTGAGGAGAGTGAGGAAGAGTCCGAAGAGGAGAGTGGAGATGAAGAGGAGGAAGAGGAGAGTGAAGAGACCGCATCTGATTCCGAGGAGGAGGAAGAGGAACCAGGAGGAAGAGAAGACTCCTGCTGTGCAGCAGATGCATGAAGCCGCAGCAGTTCTCTCTTTGGCTGCGCGGGAGAGAGAACTGAAGATCAGAGAGAAAACTCTGATGATGAAAGAAGAAGAATTCGAGAGAAGAATGGCACAATACGCTGTGAAGATGGAGGAAATGGAAGAGAAAATGAAGGAGATCGAGGAGGGGAAGAAGAAGAAGGAGAAGATGGATGAGAGACTGAAGAAGATTGAAGAGAAAGTGGATGAAAGCATTGCACTGTAAAGATGATATCTATTGTATAATAATTACTATGTTTGGACGAATTTTTTAAGCTTCTGGCTTCTTTTGATTCAGCTTTCTTATGTGACTTTTGCCCGATAAATTCTGATTATGTACAATGAGTAAAGATCGTGTCTCGAATGAATTTGAGGGTGCAATGTTTAGATGGCACTTTTTTTCTGGAACCGCATTTTTCAGAACTTTTTTTTCGGAACTCTCATTCGAAACTCTCATCTTAGAACGATGAGTTCGAGAACTGCAAATCTCCGAAATTTTATTTCAGAATTATTGGGTTGGAACTCATAAATTCGGAATTACTATTTCGAAATCCACGTTTCGGAACTTTTTTCTGGAATCTACATCGACCAATTGGGGGGCTTAGATGCGCTAGTGTGTTGTTACCTATAACTAAAAGTTTTTCTAAGGCTATTTTATGGAGACTTGTAAAGTCTATCAACCGCTCTGCACGTTTTGTTCGGGATGAAATGATTCTGTATAAATGGTTCCGAGATTAATTGTTCCAGACCGAAAGTTACGAAAAAAAACGTTCTGAAACGTGGGTTTTCAATTACGAGTTTTGAGAGTAGAAATCTGAGAGGAATGATCCGATAAAAAATTTCTCAATTGAACGTTATCAGAAGATAGGTTCTCAAAAAAAGGTGCCATCTAAACATTGCACCGAACAATCCTTAATCGGATCGAATGGAGGTACGCATGCACTAGGTATTTTCGACCACTTAGTTTCATGGATGTATGGAACTCATATCCAAGAAGTTCATATTCTCTATATATTTCTTTATCGCAGCAAGTTAGTGCGCGAATACATACATCCAGTAGCTAGGAACTGGCAGGAACAATTTAAAATGACGGTGTGGTAGTTGAAGTGAAGTGTAGTAGTCGCCGCGTTTCGACGACCCGAATGTAGTAGGGAGAATTCGAGAAAATAAGAAGAGATAGTTATAGAGATAGTTAAAACAAGTATGAAACGGGTAATTTAGGGGAAATACGTTTGATGAACAATTTGGAAGAGAGGGAAAGGGTTCCTTGAGGTAAGGAATTAATAGTGGAATAGGTGCGATGAGAGATAAATTGTTTAGATAAATTATCAGAAGCTCTAAAACGGGGGACTAATTTGCGAGACGAACCTCGAGTGCGAGATTCTCTGAAATAAAATAGTAATGATGGGGAAACAGTTGATTATGGGCAGAATAATGAATGAACGAATTTGAAGGAAGATAAATTTCGTCGATGGTCGAGAGGTTCCAAATTAAACTTCTCGCAAAACATAGAATAAGAGATGAAAGGAATTTTACAGCGAAAATGTAATTTACGAAGGAAAATGTATTGAACTTTTTCAAGGAGTTTTCTATCCTTGAGAATGTGAGGAGAATAAACTACTGAACAATACTCGAGAATGGAATGAACATAAGTTTTATAGGCATGGACAAGTACGAGAGGATTTGCAGATTTAATGGCAACGAACATGAAGTTGACACGCTTAGAAGCCTTTTTGACTATATCAACAATGTGGGGGCGGAAGGAAAGATTTTTGGAGATGAGAGCTCCAAGATCTTTGACAATATCAGTAGAGGAAACTATAGAAGCATTGAACGAGTAAGCTATTCTAGGATTGGATTTACCTACATAGAGAATATGCGATTTACCTGGGTTGACAGACATTTGCCATGCCAAACACCAGTCATAGATTAAATCTAGAGATGATTGTAGGGGAGAATGGGAAGGAGGCGATTTATGATTAAATGGGAATACGAGCTTCAGATCGTCAGCGAAGAGATAGGAATCGACAGGACACGAATCGACAATGTCGTTAACGTAAATTAGAAATAGTGATGGACCAAGTACACTCCCCTGGGGAACCCCAGAGGTGACAAGAGAAGGAAATGATAGACAAGAATCAACACTGACTTTTTGAGAGCGTGAGGAAATCCACGATTCAATCCATCTATGGAGATTTCCCGAAACACCAAATGATTTAAATAATTTTAACTCATAATTTTTTATGAGATACAACATCGAAGGCCTTTGAGAAATCGACGTAGGCAACATCAGTAGAAGATTTAGAACAATGTTTAGTAATGAGTTGGGAGAGGAAGACAACTAATTGATGGGTTGTACTCCTACCCTTACGGAAGCCATATTGATTTGGAGTGAGGAGATTATTAGAATTGAGGAAGTATGAGAGAGTGCTTTTGACAACTCTCTCAAAAAGTTTGGAGACATTACTAGTGAGTGAATTGGGCCTATAATCGGACGCGTTCTCACGCTTGCCTCCCTTTTTGAACAGAGGCCGTCCTCTCCTCGCTTCAATTTCTGATCTAATTGTGTCCACTTCTCTTCCCTCATTTATTATGGGCGACTTCAATCTCCCCCACATTGATTGGCCTCATTCCAAACTATCTCGCAGTTGCACTACTTGCTGTAACTTTATCGATTTCTGCGCATCTCATGGTCTCATACAGCACGTTGTTTCTCCTACTCGTAATGCAAACATTCTTGATTTAGTTCTATCTACCGATTCACATTTCTTGTCATCTGTTTCTCTCTCGCCTGGTCTCGCTGATCATTTCAACATCAATTTCACTCTGCGCACTATCTCCGTTGATAATTGGGATGAGTCAGTCAGTCGCTCCTGGCGGAGGGGAGATTTTGCTTTGGCAAATTCCCTCTTCTCGGGGATCGACTGGGTGACATCTCTAGTCAATGGAGATACGACACAGAACATGTATGACAGATTTGTAGAAATTGTTCAACAAGTGATAGTTGAAACAATCCCCATTACTCCCAATCGCCCTACTTATTCTAAATATATTCTTAAACTCCTTCGTATTCAATATAGAATGTATTGCAATAACGACCCCAATTATGAATCCTTCTCTAAGAAAGTCCGCGTAGCTATTAAACGTGAAGCAATTCGGAAGGAGGGCAAACGGATACTCTCATCCAGTGGAGGTCTCTTCTCTCACATGAGAAGTATTTCCAAACAAAAAGCCTCCGTTTCCGCGCTTCGGCGTGGTGACGGCTCATTCGCCTCCTCCCCTTCCGAAAAAGCTGAGGCCTTATCCGCACAATTCACTTCCGTTTTCACTGTTGATAACGGTATAATTCCACCTTTCCCTGTTCGCACCACTTCCACCCTAGATTCTATAGATGTTTCCCCATTCATCCTAGAGAAATTTCTTGTAAAAATGCCTCGAAAGTGTTCAGTTGGTACCGATTACATTCCCTCTATTACCCCTTCCCTTCCTTGACCGAGAGAGGTCGCGGCCTCTCGGTCTCTCGTGTGTTTCTTATAGTCTGTTTATTCGCGAGTTTCTAAGCTGTTACCCATACTCTTCTGAGTTACCCATACTCTTCTACCCATACTCTTCTGAGTTTGGAAGGCCTCACTGCTCGGTCCGTGTCACTTGCCCCAGGCACGTTAACCGACAGTGCTGCACTGCGAGCAGCGAGGAAGTGAAGGGTCCCGACCGGGATTAGGGCAGCGATAGACTTCGCGCCCGCATACGCGTCTCTCTTCCTCCTCCCCCTCTTCCCTTCTCTTGACCCCGTGTCTCTTCTCTCTGTCTCGCACTCTCTCCCCTTCCCACACTCTCTCACCCTTCCCTTCTCTGTCTGTCTGTCTCTCCCTGCCTCACACTCTCTCGCGATGGCCGTCGATCCAGAACTGCGCAAGCTGTTCACGCAGCAGCAGAAATCGATCGATAACCTGACCGAGCTTGTCCGTTTGCTCGTGACCCATCTCCTCAAGTCGCCCATTGCGACTCCCTCCTCTCTCGATGTCAAGGCCGCTGTTGCCTCTGTCCTCTCCCAGAAGGACACGCTTGATAGTAAAGCCACTCGGGTGGTTCTCGTGAACGTCCCCGAGGGAGACAACGAAGAGGATACGGTAAGGAAGGACAAGGAGCTCCTGCTGAGAATCTTCAACGAGATCAACAATCCCCAGCTAAACAAGCTGCTCGATGAGGAGAAGGTAACGTTCTTCCGCCATCCTCAGGTAAGGAGAGATGGCAGTACTCATCCAAGGATCATCAAGATCCAGCTAGATAGTGCAGCCAGTCGAACGCTGTTCCTGACCGAGGCGATCCGCGTCAAATGCGGTCGCCTTACTGGCTCCACCCGCTCGTACATCCGACCGGACTACACGTTGGACCAGCTCTCTCTCGAGCGAAAGCTGAAGAGAGAGGCATACGAGAGAAATCTGGAATCTGGTCAGATAAGATTCGTGGTTAGGAATCTCGAGATTGTCCAGCTGCGAGAGTGTCGAGATCTCCCTGAAGGTATGAAGGCCGAGATTGATAAGAGAGCAGCCTCATCCAGAGAGAGTGCACCTTCCCTTCTCTCATCTCTCTCCCACTTCCCCCTCCCCTTCCCTCTCAATCCCCTGTTCTCAGATAGAGGTCAGGGTTCTTCTCGTTCTCGTGCCAGACAGAGCCATCGTGGTCGTGGAAGTGCCTCAATCTCGGCCTCCGGCTCTCGTCGACGTGCTCGTCCGTCGTCTGGTGGAATGCCCGGTGAGCCAGCTCCCAAAGCCCCTCACACCCTCTCTCCTCCCCCTTCCCTCGACGATTCCTCCTCGTCTATCGTCACTGTCGTTTCCCCCTCTCTCCATAATGGTCACACGCTCAAAGCCAGCTAGGTCATTCCTCTAGGGGTCTCTCAATTCAGTCCTTCCCTCTCTTTCTCTGCACTCTCCTCACCCCAGCATAATCTCTCGCCTCTCCCTAGCTCTTCCCATCCCCCTATCTCTCACTCATCTCCCCATCGCGTCTCTTTCCCTCCCCCAAACAGCCTTGTCTCTTCTGATTCCAATAGTCATTCTCGCTCTATTAAATGCTCGTTAATTAATTGTCGCTCTGCGCTGTCTAAGATACACACATTAGAACAATACGCCCTGTCCTCAAACATCTCCATCCTGAACCTTACCGAAACGTGGGCTTCTCCCCTGACCTTAACTGACGCAATGCTCTCCTTTGACCGATACGTAGTGTACAGATCTGACCGAGACCCATCCATACTAGGTGGAGGAGTCGCCATTCTTATTGATAGTTCGCTCCCCTCCTCAATTATTTCATCCCGATCCTTTTCAGTTTACTGCCAGCTAGTATCTTGTCAGGTCACCCTCACACCCTCCATCTCACTGATTAGCCCCGGCGCGAAGCGCCGGGGCAATTTTGGCCGGGAAACGAGAGATTCCTGCAGCCTGAAAGGTTCCTGAGAGGGTAGGGTATCGACATACGTTCAAACTGAAATCCAAGTATCCAGCTTTTGGGGATCCTCGGTGGAAGCCTAGGGGATGCTAAATCCGAAATTTCAAGTCTCTATCATAACCGGAAGTGCCTCAGGCTGACTCCGATTTTTGTCGGTTTCATGGCGTTCCGGATTTTGCGATGTTGGTCGCGAGCATCGTAGAAAGACGTGCTATAGCTCATTCGATAGAGCGTATACGGTTTCCCGCCTAGAGACTGGAAGGGTGCGAAAATCGCCTTCAAAGTTCGAAATTTTGACCCCTCTGGCGGTTCGGGCACATTTTCGGCTATCCAAGCTCTCAATGGAAAATCCAAGTTCCTACCGACCTACTGTAGACTAATGTTGACACTGCGAATCCAATGAGCCTAATTTCGAAAAGATTGGTCTCCATCTGTAGGTGCTGACGCCTTTCAAACATTTTCCCGCGCGAATTTATCCCTCTGCCTCCTCCTCCTCTCTCCCTCCCCCGCGCCTCTCTCTCAGGTCAGGTCAACGGTTGTAAACACGGCGAGTCGTCTCCATTTGTCAATACTTTGCCTACTATGAAACACAAAGTTCAAATTAATGTAAAACTAGTACAATTTTCGAAATCAGCACCTTAAATTACCCATGGCTGCATGGTTTGTTGGGGTCGATCGGGCACTTTCTGTTTTATACTATTGTATCCTCTGGTAGAGGAGAGGACGGAGGAGGGAGTCGAAAGTTTCCGACCTGGGTTACTTTACATTTGCCCTCATTTACAATACATAATGAGGTGAATGAAGGGGGGATAATTCAATTATCTCGCGATATTTTGACGATAAGACATAGAAAAGACCCCTAGGTTTGCCTATGCTTTCCTATCTCTACCCTTTCAATGCACTTAGTTGAAAACGCTAATAACATAAAGAAATCAGTCGCTCCGCGCCAATAAAAGTACCGAGATCCACCTTCCGTGGGAAGGTGGCGTATCCTGGCTTTGCAAGCAAAGTCAACAGCTAAGTGAATTTTGGCGAAATTTCAATTCAATAAAAGGAGTGAGATCATACTACTCACAACAATCAGTTCAATAAAAGTCCCGTGATCAACAGCCAAAATTCGCGCTCTATTTATTCGTACTTTGCAAATCTGTCAACAGCGACACCTGAAAAAATAGAGCGCGAATTTTGGCAGTTGATCACGGGACTTTTATTGAACTGATTGTTGTGAGTAGTATAATCTCACTCCTTTTATTGAATTGAAATTTCGCCAAAATTCACTTAGCTGTTGACTTTGCTTGCAAAGCCAGGATACGCCACCTTCCCACGGAAGGTGGATCATTATTTGTGTCTATCGCAGTCCTTCGTGCTATATTGAGTCTTTTAACGAGTGCCTTGAGTATATCTATGATTTGAACTGTTCTCATCTCTCCCCTATTGTCGTAGTAGGTGACTTTAACTGCAAGGAAATCGATTGGCCCTCCCTTTCCCTCTTATCTACCAGTCCTCATTCCAACGCACTTCTCTCTTTCTCCCGATCTCTCCCACTCCACCAAATAGTTTCCTCGCCCACTCGCAATCGAAATATTCTCGATCTAGTTTTCACCTCTAATATCCATCTCGTTGATGACTGTTTCGTTGAACCCCCGCTTCCGTCGTTCGACCACTCTATTGTTCGTTTTTCTCTTCCTATCTCCCTTCCTCTCGCCATTCCCCCTCCTCGTAGAGATTACAGTCAGGTTGATTGGAATTCAATCTGCTCACAGATTGATTCCATCGACTGGACTTCTCTACTTTCCTCTTCCTCTGATCCTGACATACTCTACTCTAATTTCCTTACAATTATTCACTCTATCATTGAAAAATACGTCCCCTCCGCTCGTTCAATTCGAAGCGTGTACGTTTTTCCTCCCGCTCTATTCGCCTTATTCGTAAATGTAGGAAATCGTATAGGAGGCGATCCTTTAATGACTACTTTTCTGCATGTCGCTCACTTAAACAATCGATCAAACACACTGCTAGGAGTAGGGAAACCCGTCTGGCAAAATCTAACAACCTCAAATCTTTCTTCTCTTATGCAAGTACGCGAATCAAAGATTTATCCTATACTATCCCCTCATTAGTCTCTCCCGACGGTTCTCTCTGCGTATCTGACTTATCTAAGGCATGTGAATTAGCACGCCATTTTTCTGTTTCTTACAATCGTTCCTCCCTAGCCATCCCTTCCATATGTACTCTCTCTTCCCCCGCCTCTATTGATTATGTTGACATCTCCCCTCTCTTAGTAGCCAAGTTCCTCTCTCGCCTCCCCCCTCGCACATCATCCTCTCCCGATAACGTTCCCTATGTCTTTCTAAAGCGTACCGCCACACACATTTGCATCCCTCTCTCCATCCTCTTCAATAGATTCTTACTTCATGGCACCTCTCCCTCCATTTAGAAGACTGCCAAAGTCAAGGCAATCTATAAGCGCAAAGGGGCAAAAAATGCTGCCACCTCTTATCGACCGATCTCACTTACCTGTTCGTCGTCCAAAGTTATGGAGAGAATCGTAGGCGAGACTCTCTGGAATTACCTTTCCGAGCACAATCTCATCTCCCCTTACCAACATGGTTTCCGGCCGCGGAGATCATGTACATCTGCACTTCTTAACTCATTCTCTCAATGGCACTCTGCACTTAACGATGGCCACTACATTTCTGTTGCATTTATCGATTTCTCTCGCGCCTTTGACTCTATCCCAATCGACTTACTCATTCACAAATGTTCACTTCTAGGCATTTGTGGTTCCCTCCTATCCTGGATTCGCTCTTTCTTATTCGGTAGATCACAATCTGTCTCCATCAATGCCTCTTCCTCTCCTTCTTTCCCTGCCCTCTCAGGAGTTCCCCAAGGCTCTGTTTTAGGACCCCTTCTTTTCTCCCTTTACATCAGTGACCTGCCCTCCTTCAATTCAAATTCAATTATTTATCACGTCAGGCAATAGTGCTCAGGTGAGGATGGGTCTGTACTCTTCATAAGCTGTACTCCACCAGAGGGGTCCAATCGTTCTCTTGAGATCATCGTGCCATCGGACCTTGGGGTGGCCTTGAGGGCGCGCACGATTGTAGGGCGTCCACACGGTAGTCGCACGCGTCCAGTGGTTGACTTGCATCTCCCGTAACTTAAGCGCCCATTTTGCTTTGCATCTGAGGGCCTCCTTATTCCAGTCGCGTACTCCAGTGATCTCCCGCAGTCTCTCGTTTCTCATTCGGTCCTTGAGTGTCACTCCAGCCATTCTGCGCTCCATCTTCCTTAGTGTGACATTGAGACGTTCCTTGTCGCTTGCTCGAAGTGCCCACGTCTCACTCCCGTAGAGTACGGTTGATTTGACGCAGGAGTCGAAGAGGCGTCTCTTTGTCTTCATGGGTAGAATGCGACTGGCGAGTAGGTGAGAAAGCTTGCTCCATGCAGCCCAACCCAATCGAATTCGGTGTTCCAGTTCGGCAGAGGGATCAAGGGGGAGAGAGATCTTCCTGCCAAGATAGGTGGCTGAATCAGCGAAGCAGGACACTTGATTATTGAATACGATGGGTGATCGAGTGGTGGTGCATGAGGTGAGGAGGACTGTCTTCGAAGCGTTGACTTCGAGTCCGACTCGTGAACAGGCCTCTACCAACTTCCTTAGCATCTTCTCTATTTCCGGACGGTTCTTGGCAATGAGTGCGACATCATCGGCATACTCCAGATGACAAAGATATCTTCCGTCAATCCGGAGTCCGCAGTCCTCCCAGTCGATGTCGTCCATTGCGAGGCGGAGTACAGCGTTGAAGAGGCGTGGGGACAAAGTGTCTCCCTGCCGGACTCCTCTCTTCACCTGCACGGGCACCACATCTTCGTTCACTCTGATGAGGGTCGAAGACGACTCATAGAGGCCCCGAAGGAGATGCACGAGGGTTGGATGTACTCCTGCCTTACAGAGAGCATGCCATACTGCATTCCATTCCACACAATCGAAAGCCTTGGTGAAGTCCACGAATCCTAGGTACAATGGGATATTGTACTCGTAACTCCTTTCAGCGATTTGTTTGACTGCGTGCAGGTTGTCGATCGTAGAGTGCCCTTTGCGGAAACCAGCTTGGGTGAGGGACTCAGTTTCATCGAGGCACACTTCGATTCGCTTCAAGATAACTCGGGTGATGCTTTTTAGAGTGACTGTCAGAAGGGAGATGGGCCTATAGTTGGAAATCTTGGTTGTGTCTCCTTTCTTGTGCAGTAGGGAGACCACAGCTTCGACGAGGCCTTCAGGGACAGTGTCACCAGCCACAAGGTGGTTTAGCAGATCGGCCAATGGTTGAGCAAGGAACTCACGAGACAGATTGAGCATGTCTGGGAGAACTCTATCAGAGCCAGGGGAGTGACCACTCTTGAGGTGTGCAAGAGCATCACAGCACTCATCAGCCAAGAAAGGAGGAAAAGGCTCAGTAGAGGGAGGAATGGCGAGAGGGAGAGAAACAACAGGCGTGTAGAGAGCCTCGTAGAAGCGTTGGACTTCAGTCTTAGTCGCTTGTTGGGAAAGCGCTCCAGAGACGGAGTCAGGCACGAGAAGGCGCTTCTTGGTTGCGTGTAAATCTCTTGTGGCCCGCACGATACTTCTTCCCATCATGGCTGCATCTTTGGCTTGCTTTTCTTTCCTTCGGCAGATGTCATCACAGATGGCGGCACGGGAGGCTTTGCAGGCAATCGAGTAGGCGAGGGCATCAGCAGGGTTTGATCTCAAAAGATGGCGACTGGCGATGAGGCGGCGAGTTGAGGGCGAAATCCAGGGTGGAACTTGACGTTTCCTCCAACTGTTGGTAGCGGCAGTATGGGCGAAAGCGATGATTGATGAGTAGGCTTCTGGAGCAGACTTGGGGCGGGCAAGGGGCAGAGATCCGATTAAGTTAGAGTCAGCAGAGTAAGCGCGCCGATCGAAATCGTAACGCTCTCTGTGACGTCTCTGTTTGGCCTTGCCGGGAAGGGAGAGACACATTCGGACGAGGCGGTGATCGGATATGAACTCGAAGCGACCGACTACTCCACAGCTAACAACTCGCGCGGAAGGAGGGGCAGCGATGTAGTCTATCTGGGAGAGCGTAGTGCCGTTGGGGGACCGCCAAGCCCATAGACGGCCGTGTCTCTTCTTCTGGAATGTGTTCCATACGCGCAGGTTGTTACGCACGCAGGCCTCGGTGAAAGTGCGGCCGCGTGAGTTTGGGGACTGAGAGGCGTAGGGCCCGATATGACATTCATTACCAGGCTCCTTACCTGCCCTCACCTGATATGACATTCATTACCAGGCTCCTTACCTGCCCTCCTTACTTCCTCCTAATGTACACTGTATTCTTTACGCAGATGATGTTAAACTCTGGTCTTACTCTGACCCTGCCTCTCTCCAATCCCCTCTTGAGATTTTATATAAGTGGTCATCTGACTGGGGCCTTACCGTATCCCTCACTAAGACCGAAACAATGCTAATTGGAAGATCACATCCCCCTCTATCTTCACTCTTAATGGCACTTCTCTCTCTACCGTATCCCAGTTCACCGATCTAGGAGTCACATACTCTAATAAACTTGAGTTCAGCGCACACATATCTAGTAAGATCTCAAAGGCCCGTTCTCGGTGCTCATACATCCTGCGATCCTTTGTCTCCAAAAATCCTCAACTGTATTCTCGTCTCTTTGTTACTTACGTCCGCCCTCTACTCGAATATTGCTCCGAACTTTGGTCCCCTCAGAGTATAGACTTATCTCGTAGCATCGAGTGTGTTCAGCGCAAGTTCACCAAATCCGTACTTCTTAAATGTGGCATCGCCTGTAAACCTTATCCTGACCGTCGGCGTTATTTTCAATTAGAACCGCTAGAATACCGACGTACTATTATTGACCTAATGCTTATATATAAAGTGATTCATGCAGATGTTGATATAGGCTGTCCCGAATTCCTATACCTAGTACCCCCTCGACCTAGACGCCCAAATCTTTTTCAATTACGTAAACGCCGTTCCACTTCCACTTTTTACCATTCCTTTCTCACCAATAGAGCACTTCCCTTGTGGAAATGTATTCCTCATAATATTGTCATCTCTAGAAATAGTGAATTGTTCTCACTTAGAGTGAAATCAATCCATAATATTGCTTACTCTCGTTACTGCTAATTAGCTCTCTCTTAAACTTATTTATTGCCATCTTTCCCTTTGTCATCAAGTCATGGCATCGTAATATCATGTCCTTATTTCCCGTAGCAATCATTCTATAACTCTGTGCTGTCACACATGATAAATTATTATTATTATTATTCTCCTTAAAGAGTGTGCCACTTCCCTCGCATTCCCCCTCTCCCTAATTTTTGAATCCTCTCTCCTTACCGGCTCCGTTCCTTCCCAATGGACAGAGGCAGTTGTTTGCACTCTGTTCAGAAAGGGATGCAAGCGTGAGAACGCGTCCGATTATAGGCCCATTTCACTCACTAGTAATGTCTCCAAACTTTTTGAGAGAGTTGTCAAAAGCACTCTCTCATACTTCCTCAATTCTAATAATCTCCTCACTCCAAATCAATATGGCTTCCGTAAGGGTAGGAGTACAACCCATCAATTAGTTTTCTTCCTCTCCCAACTCATTACTAAGCATTGTTCTAAATCTTCTACTGATGTTGCGTCGATTTCTTCGATTTCTCAAAGGCCTTCGATGTTGTATCTCGTAAAAAATTATTAGTTAAACTCTCATCATATGGTGTTTCTGGAAATCTCCATAGATGGATTGAATCGTGGATTTCCTCACGCTCTCAAAAAGTCCGTGTTGATTCTTGTCTATCATTCCCTTCTCTTGTCACCTCTGGGGTTCCCCAGGGGAGTGTACTTGGTCCATTACTATTTCTAATTTACGTTAACGACATTGTCGATTCGTGTCCTGTCGATTCCTATCTCTTCGCTGACGATCTGAAGCTCGTATTCCCATTTAATCATAAATCGCCTCCTTCCCATTCTCCCCTACAATCATCTCTAGATTTAATCTATGACTGGTGTTTGGCATGGCAAATGTCTGTCAACCCAGGTAAATCGCATATTCTCTATGTAGGTAAATCCAATCCTAGAATAGCTTACTCGTTCAATGCTTCTATAGTTTCCTCTACTGATATTGTCAAAGATCTTGGAGCTCTCATCTCCAAAAATCTTTCCTTCCGCCCCCACATTGTTGATATAGTCAAAAAGGCTTCTAAGCGTGTCAACTTCATGTTCGTTGCCATTAAATCTGCAAATCCTCTCGTACTTGTCCATGCCTATAAAACTTATGTTCGTTCCATTCTCGAGTATTGTTCAGTAGTTTATTCTCCTCACATTCTCAAGGATAGAAAACTCCTTGAAAAAGTTCAATACATTTTCCTTCGTAAATTACATTTTCGCTGTAAAATTCCTTTCATCTCTTATTCTATGTTTTGCGAGAAGTTTAATTTGGAACCTCTCGACCATCGACGAAATTTATCTTCCTTCAAATTCGTTCATTCATTATTCTGCCCATAATCAACTGTTTCCCCATCATTACTATTTTATTTCAGAGAATCTCGCACTCGAGGTTCGTCTCGCAAATTAGTCCCCCGTTTTAGAGCTTCTGATAATTTATCTAAACAATTTATCTCTCATCGCACCTATTCCACTATTAATTCCTTACCTCAAGGAACCCTTTCCCTCTCTTCCAAATTGTTCATCAAACGTATTTCCCCTAAATTACCCGTTTCATACTTGTTTTAACTATCTCTATAACTATCTCTTCTTATTTTCTCGAATTCTCCCTACTACATTCGGGTCGTCGAAACGCGGCGACTACTACACTTCACTTCAACTACCACACCGTCATTTTAAATTGTTCCTGCCAGTTCCTAGCTACTGGATGTATGTATTCGCGCACTAACTTGCTGCGATAAAGATATATATAGAGAATATGAACTTCTTGGATATGAGTTCCATACATCCATGAAACTAAGTGGTCGAAAATACCTAGTGCATGCGTACCTCCATTCGATCCGATGAAGGATTGTTCGGTGCAATGTTTAGATGGCACTTTTTTTGAGAACCTATCTTCTGATAACGTTCAATTGAGAAATTTTTTATCGGATCATTCCTCTCAGATTTCTACTCTCAAAACTCGTAATTGAAAACCCACGTTTCAGAACGTTTTTTTTCGTAACTTTCGGTCTGGAACAATTAATCTCGGAACCATTTATACAGAATCATTTCATCCCGAACAAAACGTGCAGAGCGGTTGATAGACTTTACAAGTCTCCATAAAATACAGGGTGTCCAAAAAGTATTGTTACACTTTTGAAACGCGAATTTTTTTAACATGTAGGTCGAGTTGTCAAAACCTGTAATAACACGTTTGAGCCCACCCTTCGGTGCGTTGAGGGAACCTACTAATTAGTTTCCCATAGTCATGGTTCGTCCAAATCGCTATCGTTAAACTATTATCAACCTTTGGACCCTCGGCGACCCCCCAGATTCCATCAGGAGGAAGCTTCGTATTTCCCGAATGACAGTCTATCGCACCATCTCCCGTTTCAAGCAGTTGGGCACTGCGAAGGACCGTCCAAGATCAGGAAGACCCAAGACCGCTCTCACTCAGAAGAACAGGAGAATCGTGGAGAAGAGAGTGAATCGCAATGCCAAACGATCCATCAGGAAGATGGCTAAGGATCTCAAGATCTCCAAAGGATCCGTGTGTGCCATCGTTCATTCTCTTCTCAAGTCCTACCCCTACAAGATGAGAAAGGGCCATGGCCTCACTGATGTCCACAAGCAGAAGCGCCTGGAGAGATGCAAGCTGCTCCTTCAGCGGGCCGATCGTGGGGAGTACTTGACTACCGTTTACTCTGACGAGAAGCTGTTCTCAGTCGAGGAGGTCTACAACAGTCAGAACACCAGGATCATCGCCAAGTCTCCTCAGCAAGCTGACGCCAGAGGTAGAACCATCTCTCGCATTGCCCACCCCCAGGCACTGATGGTTTGGGCTGGTGTGTGCTCGACGGGCAAGACTCCTCTCGTGTTCGTGGATCCCGGGGTCAAGATCAACAAGGAGTACTACACCAGGGCAATTCTCCAGAAGGCCCTTCTCCCCTGGTCCCGCTCCCACTTCAAAGGGGCTCGCTGGACCTTCCAACAGGATTCAGCGCCTGCTCACTCGGCAAAAGTGACGCAGGCATGGTGTCGCGCCCATCTGCCCGACTTCATCTCGAGTGAGGAATGGCCCTCGAACTCCCCCGATCTTAACCCTCTGGACTTCAGCATTTGGTCAGTGTTGGAGAAGGAGGCCTGCTCTACTCGCCACAAGAACCGCGATTCCCTCAAGGCAGCCCTTCTCAAGGCATGGGAGAAGATCGACGTCCCTTACCTGCGGGCCGTCATCGACTCGGTCCCTCGTCGTCTCAGAGAGGTCATCGCGGCCAATGGAGGCCAGATCGAGTGATCGTGCATTGTTATGTTCATATGGTCACTGATAAATACTGTGCCCCGTTTGAGTTGTCTATGTTGCTTTTAAAGAAAGATACATGGTTTTATCCGTGTAACAATACTTTTTGGACACCCTGTAGCTTTAGAAAAACTTTTAGTTATATGTAACAACACACTAGCGCATCTAAGCCCCCCAATTGGTCGATGTAGATTCCAGAAAAAAGTTCCGAAACGTGGATTTCGAAATGGTAATTCCGAATTTATGAGTTCCAACCCAATAATTCTGAAATAAAATTTCGGAGATTTGCAGTTCTCGAACTCATCGTTCTAAGATGAGAGTTTCGAATGAGAGTTCCGAAAAAAAAGTTCTGAAAAATGCGGTTCCAGAAAAAAAGTGCCATCTAAACATTGCACCCTCAAATTCATTCGAGACACGATCTTTACTCATTGTACATAATCAGAATTTATCGGGCAAAAGTCACATAAGAAAGCTGAATCAAAAGAAGCCAGAAGCTTAAAAAATTCGTCCAAACATAGTAATTATTATACAATAGATATCATCTTTACAGTGCAATGCTTTCATCCACTTTCTCTTCAATCTTCTTCAGTCTCTCATCCATCTTCTCCTTCTTCTTCTTCCCCTCCTCGATTTCCTCAATTCTTCCCTCGATCTCCTTCATTTTCTCTTCCATTTCCTCCATCTTCACAGCGTATTGTGCCATTCTTCTCTCGAATGATCAACGTTCAAAGATCAAACACAAATAAGTAGAAGGGTCAAAATTTCACTTTATTGCGGGTTTCTCCCGCGTGCTCACCTGACGGAAAGGAGCCGCCGGAGAAAACGTGAGTTGATCTATAGATTGGTGAATACAGTATTCCAGGACTTTCTGTAGGCTGCTATTGTCTACTGACTTTTTGTTCAGTTCGAGAATGCTAATCGATCACTTAACGATAATTGATTACAGTATGCCCAGTTACCGCGGCAAGACCGGCGAGGACAGAAGCGAAGACAGAAACGAGAAGGAGCAGAAGTGAAGAGGGATCAAAGAACAAAGATCAACAATCATTTTCTCTGCCCCCCCAACAAATTAGATGACAACTCGAAAACAGATTACATACTTACCTAAAACCGTAAGCTTTTTCGATCCAGAGCAGGTACGGAGCTGAAACTTCGGGAACAAGTGCGCGAGCGTCATATATATCCATTAGACTAACAAAAAACCCGAGCTTAATTGAAAAATATTGCGCAAATCACGAAAAAGTGTTGTCCCTTTGTCTGTCCGACAAGTGGCCATTTTCTGTACTCTCTACCGTATCCAAGTAATTTTTTAGAAATTTCTAATAAATTCGCATCGTGCTTATCAAGTTGTTCACTATCTTTCCATCGTGGAGACCGACCGTTCACACATTTAAAAAATATATTGGACTCAAAAATCCGCTTAATCGCTTTGGTATACCTTTGTGACCATTCGGCTGGGTCAGGTTCGGCGGCGCGCATACGTGATCCCGGTCAATATTGTCCGTTTGCATCAAAACGCTGATTTTGCGATGTTTGTTTGTTTCAATAGTTACTAAACGAATTAACATTAATTGTTGTTGCAATTAAACACAAAATCAATTGCTAATTAGCTTAAATTATAGGTTTCAAAAATCGCAAAATGGCGATTTTTTAAACTTATTTTTAAATTCTTATTTTGCAGTGTTTCTTTGCTGAATTATTAATAACTCGATTTATGATGATTTACAAAATAGATGTTGACCTATTTTCATAGCGGAGTGGCTAAAGCAATGGATTAGAAAACCGAAGGTTGGTGGTTCGATTCCCGTCATAGTGAAACGCGTTTGCCGTTCCTCAGGAAGTGATGTAGCGCCATCTCCCAATATTTAGCGTGGCGTAGTTCCTCGCTAGTTGAACACATAAATTGATTGCTACTTGAATGTTTATCCGAACTCATTGTACATCAATCAAAAAGAGTATAGATATCCACACATGCTTGCAAAATAGACATACTAAACGAGAGTATTATTTAATCATTTGTGTTGTTACATAGTCTTGTTGTGAGGTCATGGACATCTGTGACGGAATTGTGACAAACCAATATGAAAAGGACGTTCGCAAAAATTTTTTCGCTCGTAAGCAGTCCTCCAAAGTATCGGCAAGTACCTACTAGCGATGGCAAAACGGCCTGGAAGCCGGCGAGAACACGTAAAGATGACGAAAAGGGGAGAGAGAGCTCTCCCGATTAGCGGCCAAACTTGGGTGCGGATGTGCACACCAGAATTGCAAATGCAGTGAATAAAAGGTTTATCATCCCATATGAATGAAGTATTTGAATGAATCATTAGAAACAAAATACAAAAGATTATTATTTTGGGTGCGCTGCTTTTCTCGATTATGTGCAGGCAAATTCGATCAATTCCTATGAATTCTTGAGAAGGGATTCGGTTGGGATTCATATTTTTTAATTAAAAATATTCATTTTTATCTTCGAAGAGCGAACGTAATCATCATTGTCATTGCCTCATGTCGAATATCAATCCGATTTCGTTCTCGCCTATCCTCGTCCACATCAACGCGAATCACATGTTCTCTCACTGGAAATCTTCTGATGGCACGAGTATCTGAGGTTCTGGCGGAGAAGCAGAACGGTTTGTTACCGATTTCATTGTGAAGATTCTGAAAATATATTATTCGTTTAGAGTGAAGCTAAAGCAGATCAAATAGATACCAACCTCAGATAGAGCGATTGCGTTGATTACAGAGAGTTCAATAAATGATGATGTCATATCAAGATATGAACATCTTCTTTTCAGAATGCTTCCGAAATGTAATCGAATGAGCAATTGACTAGATCATTCTTGAATTTTTCGCTATAGATCATCACTATAGTGTCCGCCATTTCAGCCAATTGTTCGAGAAATTGTGCCAAATTTTAGTTATTTTCAGCGCGATTCTTCATCTCTTCATGACGAAAATAATTAAACCTGATGGCAGCATTCTAAATATTCCCCAAATACGAATAGAACTTAGTTGATGAACGAGAGCAGTGATAAATGTCCTGAAATTATTTTATGTTTTAGTTTTTGGAAACACGAACGAAAGACTTACTCTGTTTCATCAGGATAATCGAGTTCAAACTTCAGATTGGAAACAATTTTTCCATTAAAAAAATTGGATGTCATCGAGAAAATTTCCATCGAGCAAGGGTAAAGAGACAAGGTATTGCACTGCACTCTTCCCATGAGTGGAGTGAGATAATCAAAGAGCAATGAGGTGTCAGAAGGAGACAGCATCGCCACCATTTCCTGTAATGTTTCATCTTCGAGAGATTTGGGAATAGAGAATTGACAATTTACCACAGTCAACTAAATGACGACTTTGTAATTAATGATCAGGTCCATTTAAATATTTTTTACTATTTCTACTTGTGTGTAACCGAAGTTACGAATTCGACAGATAAAAACAATTCACAGAATTAAAGGAGGAGTAAACTCAAAATTTAATTTTTTAAGCTATCAAATGCACGGCCTAGAGCTCCACAACGATAAGAAGCTCCGAAATTTTCACATTGTTATATCCATTCCGAACAGGGTTATAGCTAGTTGGCTGGGAGCCATATCAGGGAAAGCTCAGGGAAGGGGCGAGATAGCACGCGACTTGAAGAGAGTGCGTCCCTATGTGAAACATATTCCAACCGGGCGCGCGTTTGCATTTACTCCTCCTTTAATTTTTGGAATTTCCCATAATTGTTTACCTTTGGAATGTAATCGAAAATTGGGATTTGTAGATAGCACACGGAGGATAAGATAAACAGTTTTGACGAAATTTTTTGTTTTTCAATTTCTTGTGATTTGAAAATAAATACAGTTTGTATCGTCTCATACTTCTGAAGAAAATCGTTAGGCTTTACGATAAATTAACGTGCGTACCTTTCGCCTGAGAATTATTTCGTCAATCACAGCATTCTCAGTTTGATTTATAGCTGCATTTTCTGCTAGCTGTTTGGCAAGGCGATTGACCTGATGATTAATTGAGCTGTTATGTGTTCATTATCGTTTTTTTATTCTGATAAATAATTCATTATATTTTTATAGTAAAACATTAATATTTGTTTGCAAAAATATAATTTAAATTTACCTCTCTCATTGCGAGAAGTGACTTTTCATCCAAGGTTTCAAAAATGATGTTCACCAATTCAAGAGGAAGCTGCAGCAAAGTCGCCATTTCTGAAGTAGGTTGACAATTGAAGGAAATCAGAATTTAGAAATCGTGCAAACAGCGGTTCCCTAGAGCGTGGGCTCTCTATACACGCCGGGTGAGAGAATAGCGAAAAAATTGAGAGGAAGCCCCGCCCCTGTGCAGTTACATTAGCGCACGTTCATGCACCTCTGAAATTCAGCGACTAATCGGAAAAATTCCAAAAATTACGTAATTGGTCTAAAACGACGTCTAAAATAGGGGGCTTTCCATCGCACATTGTCCGAGTTAATAATTGTCATCAGAACTCTTCCATTTCCCTATCATGAACCCTAAATCGATCATTTTAAGTTATTTATGATTAGATAATGCTTGTCGGATATCCTATTATTTATAGACACTTGTCAGACGTACACAAAAATATTTTTCCATATTTTTAGGTTAAGAATGCGCGTTGTCGTTTGAAGTGCCAGATTTTGGGGGCGCTTTTTTTCCTCCAAGTGGGCGGAGCTCGCGGTCTCTAGATATATAGATGCCAAAAATATGAGTGAGGAATAGAGATCAGAAGAGGGTGCGTGTCTCCCTGACTCCGCCCACCCGGAAAAAAATGAGACGAGAGACGATAGATCGTGTAGATTCGAGAAAGTATCTTCACAGAGAGAAAGAGCAAAAAGAATGAGGTGGAAACAGCCAACCCACTGGCATAGATTGTCCGATTGAAAAGAAATAAGACGCTGATTTCAAGAACCTATTGAAGCAAAATGAGGTATGGACTCAATATTGTATAGAGAGATCTCAATCAACACTGAGCTTATCAAATAAGCTTATTGCGAATAACAAATAAAAAGTCAAAAAGCGACGATGGGTCGAGAGGTGTTGGAAGGGCTGATCGGGTCGTTCTACTCGCAGACGCTATCCGGCCACTGTCAACGCGCGCAACCTTTTGCCTGCTCCCTTTCGGGCCTGAGCCATCCGATTGTCCTTATCCACCCGGCTGATCGACCCTTCCGAGTCAATCACCCTAGAGACGCATCGGTTGGCACGGACGCCCGGTCTTCGTAGATCGAACACCGCCCAGGGATCCCTCCCTCACTCTCTCCTCCATCATCTACGGCCTAGAAGCTGGCTCACAAGCGCCCGCCACGACGCTCCGTGACCGGCGAAAGATGGGAGGGGTACATAGGGTTGAGGGGGGAGGACGAGTGTGGTGGAGGCGAATTATATTGCACCATTTGAGCGTCTTACTATCAATATTCGTAATGCATACTCTCTTTAACTCTCGAACCCCCTTCTAATTTAATGCTTACCACATTTTTCTCACTCTGATTCAGTCTTCGAATTCATCATGAATGCCCTAAATTGAAGTGAAAGAGAGGAGGATCGAGGGAAGTCTGTGATCACTTCATTCATTTGGGATGATAAACCTTTTATTCACTGCATTTGCAATTCTGGTGTGCACATCCGCACCCAAGTTTGGCCGCCACTTGGGAGAGCTCTCTCTCCCCCTTACGTCCTCTTTAAGTGTTCTGCTCATATTGGTTTGTCACAATTCCGTCACAGATGTCAATGACCTATCAATGAGACGATGAATCAACACCAATTATTAAATATTACTGTCGTTTAGCATGTCTATTTTTCACATTTATGATATATACTCTTTCCAATGAATTGAAATGTGTTGGGATAAACAATCAACTAGCAATTAATTTATGTGTGCAATCTGTTTTCGAGTTGTCATCTAATTTGTTGGGGGGCAGAGAGAATGATTCTTGATCTTTGTTCTTTGATTCCTCTTCACTTCTGCTCCTTCTCGTTTCTGTCCTCGCTTCTGTCCTCGCCGGTCTTGCCGCGGTAACTGGGCATACTGTAATCAATTATCGTTAAGTGATCGATTAGCAATCTCGAACTGAACAAAAAGTCAGTGGAAAATAGCAGCCTACAGAAAGTCCTGGAATACTGTATACACCAATAATCTATAGATCAACTCACGTTTTCTCCGGCGGCTCCTTTCCGTCAGGTGAGCACGCGGGAGAAACCTGCAAAAACAGGAAATAGTCCATTTTGATCCTTTATCTTTTTTTCTGTTCTCTGAACAACACTAAGCAGAGCAATGAACGCAAGACGGTTGAAGTGATCTTTAATAATAGTGATAGCCCATCTTTGTTTGATCTTTGAACGTTGATCTCTCTTCTCACCCTCTTGTTGACGGATGGATCGACGGTGAGGGGCTCTCCGACGAGTGACTTGTTCGCCTCGAACTCCTTCGGCTTTATCTGCAACGATCAAAGATCAAACCTCGAATTCAATTTTGTTTTTCCAACTGTCTTTTGTAAGTTAGCGATTTTGCAAACAAGAGAACAAGGGACAATTGTGAACGAACGATTGGTCAATTTCCGAAATCCGCAGAGTGCGAGAGGAGAAGGTAGGGATCAAATATCACTCTCGCTCACCATGTGCACGCTGATGCCGAGATTCTTCCTCACCTCCAGCACGGCGCCGCAGTTGCTGCTTTCCTCCTGAGGAAGTGATCTTTGATCTTTCGTTTTTTCTTGACCTATTCTAGCTGCCACACCACTTTACTATGTAAAGGAATGAGATCAGCAATCTTTCATCAGCCATTGTCAATCAATGACGCCGCTGATAAAGATGATTGATCGTAAGTTGATCTTTGATCTTTCAGTACCTGGTATCGACTGGCGGAGAATACGGTTACCACCGAGCCGTTCGCGAACGCCTCCCAGCCCCACTGCACAACCTGAGAAAGATCAAAGATTACGCCAATCTTAACACCGATACAGTAGCTCGTTACCGTATCCATCTACCGTACTCCTTCATCTTCATTACCTGGTGCGCGCGGAAGAGCTTGCTGACGCCCAGCTTCTTCAGGCGCTCCTGCACCTGAAAAATCAAAGGTCAAAGATCAGAGATCAACTATCTAATAGTTCAATAATCGGGTCTCAGTCTCTTCATTTGATAAAATAAGTTCCACGATGTGCAGGCATCATCATACGCAAAGAAGCCCGTTGGCCGCATATCGAAATCGAGAGCCCAAGATCAAAGTCCAAAGATCGAACCTCTCGCTCGCCAAAGTTGACGGAGACGGAGCGGAGCGAGTTCGGCTTGAAGCCGTCCACACCGTGCTGGAAGAGAAAGGAGATTAGAGATCAAAGATCGAGGATCACACCGATGGATCAGCCCATAGCATATCCTGCGCGAGTCCCTTCGGCTTGGTGATCGGCCGCTGCAGCTTACGAATGTCGTCGAGAGAATTGAGAGAGGGAGAGATGCCTGAGAGATCAAAGATCAGGTTCATAAAAAGAAGATTTTGAGAATGATGAAGCAAAGTGAAAAGTTGGAAGATCGTAGCCCAGAGATCAAACATCAACTTCCGAACCTCCGTGCATGCAGAGGATCTTGCCCGAGATGACGGCAGCCAGTGGGAAGTAGGAGAAGCACTGAAGGGTTGTTTTTGTTATGGCAAGTCAAAACAAAACGAACAACAACAACAACCAACCTCGTTGAACTTTGCGTAGACTGTCTCGCCGACCTTGGCATCGATACACCTGCAGGGAATCGATTGATTACTGTAGCTACGATCTGGAATACGGTTACCGTTCCCAAGCAAATGTGATCTCTGATCTCTGAACTCACTTCGACTTAACCTCATCGAGGAAGCCGTACTCCTTGTTGATGTGCGCCAGTTCGTGATTGCCTGGAAGAGGAGTACGGTAGCTGAGAGGTTATGGTAATTATTGGTATCTATTGACGTACCTCTCAGGAGGAAGACGTTGTCGGGGAAGAGCAGCTTCCATGCCGCCAGAACGCACACGACCTGAATCAGGGAGATGGTTGTCAAGACGGATACTGTATGTGCCATATGCTACCCTATTCCAGGCCGTATCCATGTGATACGGTAGAGTGGATAACGTACCTCAACCGAGTGTGCGCCTCTGTCCACGTAGTCGCCCAGAAAGAGGTAGCGTTTGCGAGAAGGAAAGCCTGAACCAATCGATTGGATACCGTACCCTACACCAAAACCGTATTCTAAGCCTACAGAATCTCAACCGTGAAATGCTCATCGGAAGAACCTGGGAATCGTCGCCCAAAGTACGCCCTGGCTACAGTATTCCTCACCGCACACGACGTGGAAGATGCGGCGCAGATCCGTGAGCTGCCCGTGAATATCGCCGCACACGAAGCTGAAGTTGATCTCTGGTCTTTGGCATCGATAGAAAGATAGCTTCTAATCTCGACCCAAGTCTCTTTGGCAAGATGCCAAGCTAAATCTTTGGCACGGGGGCCAAGAATGTGATCTTTGATCTCTTACACGGGCGATTCGATTTCGAGCAGCGTGTTCTCTGCCTGAACCGCCTTCTGCAACTGCAAGGAGAGGTACTGTATGTAGAGATACTATAGGGTTACTATAGGGTTCGGTAGGATCGGTTACGGTAGGGTTACTGTTGTCTATTATAACCGTCGAATGGGGGATCATACATAGAGGATCATGAAGAGAACAGGACACGGTACGGGGCCGATGTATCTTACTGTAGGTTACTGTAACTGTATGTAGAGATACTATAGGGGTACGGTACCTGACATAATGGGGTACGGTACCTGATCGAGCAGCTTGATCATCTCCTTCTCGTCGTAGCGGATCTCCGTTGGATCAGACAGGAAGAAGTTGATGGCCATCTCCTTGAGGAAGACCCGGTTCGGATCTTTCGAAACGCACGGCTGAGAAGGAGTACGGTAAGGGATCGACAACTGATTGAGTACGGTAATCTATCTCTAACTGATAGAGCAATCAATATCTAACATACCGTTTTTATCTTGGCCTTCTCCTTCTTCTCGTTGCGCTGCATCATCAGCATCTTCATCATCGACTCCAGTCCCATCTTGGCACGATTTTCTGAGATAAGTGAGGATATGGTAGGATACGGTAATAGCTTGGGGGTTATTGTAGCTTGCATAATAGGCTATGGTTCGGTAAGGTACTATAGAGAACCCAGGTATACTTCTGTTTACGATAGATGGTCAATGGCAGCGTACCTGGTGGTTTTAAGGGGCAGACAGCGGGAGGAGGGGAGGAACCGCTCGCGAGCGAGGCGAGAGAGACGAGTGAGTAGACGAGAAAGAAGACTGGAGATGGATTGATGCAAATTTGGAGAATCCAATCACTCGTCGCCACAATCAAAAACGGGGAATTAGCCTGCAAAGATTAAGACTATATGAGTGACTATCTGAGAGAATTGAGCATAGGCCGTACAGTGAAAAATAAAGTGGTAATTTTAAGATCCCTCTTGGGGTAACTTTTTGCGTAGAGTTCGAAAATCGACCTTAGGAAGCCGTATCTCTGAGCCCTCATTTCGTGTATTTCGCCGTACCTGGGTGGTCGGTTTTTGAATCTTTTGAATGGCAAATCCAAACCTCATATATATATAGTATTTCTGAAAGAACTCGACGAGATAAGCATTTTCACTGTTCAAAGTGAAGGGATAGCTCATCTTTGAAAAAAGTTGTGGCCGTTTGAAATATAAAATTTGTCTAAAAATTGCCGCCCTGAAAAAGTTTTTGGGGGCTGTAGTTTTTTAATTAGGCTCATTAAAATCGCCATGAAAAAGTACCCCAAGGGCCAAATTTTCATAGAAAAAACCTTTCCCCATTGATGTTTCCTGGTTCTCGCAAAATGCCGTAGTGCAGATTTCCCGATCATTCAAATCAACAACGTTCAACAGCAAAACAAGTAATTCACTCTCATACTGTGCCATTGATGTTTTTATCTTATTTTCAATATATTTTGCACATTTTGAATAGCTGAAATGGTATCTAAGTAAACATCAGGTTGATTGACAGTGTTTCAATTTGATTTGACCCTGTGGTACACTTTGGCCCGTGTTTTGACAACGATATCTCCACAACCAAAGGACCTACAGTTAACAGATCTGAAATATAAAGTCTATGTGATAGTATAATTAATACTAATGTGTGTCGGAACCATTCCTATGCATTCCAAGTTTCTAGTGGTGCGTAATTTACGAATTCCGTGTTTCTGCCACATCAATTCCTACTCGAAGCGGGCTCAAACTTAATTTTTAAGCGCTCTAATGTGAAAATTCGGATTCTATGAGTGAAAATACACCAAGATATTATGATTTCATATGTATCCATAATTTCGACATTTTGACCCCCTACTATCCTAAGGGCAAAAATGTGAAAAAAATATTTTTTTCTTAAATTTTACTTTTGAACATTTCTTCTGGTACATTTTCACTCGTAGAATCCGAATTTTCACATTAGAGCTCTTAAAAATTAAGTTTGAGCCAGATTCGAGTAGGAATTGATGAGGCAGAAACTCGGAATTCGTATATTACGCACCACTAGAAACTTGGAATGCATAGGAATGGTTCCGACACACATTAGTATTAATTATACTATCAAATAGACTTTAGATTTCAGATCTGTTAACTGTAGGACCTTTGGTTGTAGAGATTTCGTTGTCAAAACACAGGCCAAAGTGTACCACAGGGTCAAATCAAATTGAAACACTGTCAATCAACCTGATGTTTACTTAGATATCATTTCAGCTATTCAAAATGTGCAAAATATATTGAAAATAAGATAAAAACATCAAAGGCACAGTATGAGAGTGAATTACTTGTTTTGCTGTTGAACGTTGTTGATTTGAATGATCGGGAAATCTGCACTACGGCATATTGCGAGAACCAGGAAACATCAATGGGGAAAGGTTTTTTCTATGAAAAGTTGGCCCTTGGGGTACTTTTTCATGGCGATTTTAATGAGCCTAATTAAAAAACTACAGCCCCCAAAAAATTTTTCAGGGCGGCAATTTTTAGACAAATTTTTTATTTCAAACGGCCACTATTTTTTTCAAAGATGAGCTATCCCTTCACTTTCAACAGTTAAAATGCTTATCTCGTCGAGTTCTTTCAGAAATACTATCTATGTATGGGGTTTGGATTTGCCATTTAAAAGATTCAAAAACCGACCACCCAGGTACGACTAAATACACGAAATGAGGGCTCAGAGATACGGCTTCCTAAGGTCGATTTTCGAACTCTACGCGAAAAGTTACCCCAAGGGGGATCTTAAAATCACCACTTTATTTTTCACTGTACGGCTTATAGGTTGAATTGCTCAATTCTCTCAGATAGTCACTCATATTTATTTATCGCATTCCCTCCTTCTCTATCTGGTAAACAAGAAAGAGAAGAGAGAGTCGAGCGCACTGTTCGAATTCGCCTCCACCACAACCCTATGTACCCCTCCCATCTTTTGCCGGTCACGGAGCGTCGTGGCGGGCGCTTGTGAGCCAGCTTCTAGGCCGTAGATGATGGAGGAGAGAGTGAGGGAGGGATCCCTGGTCGGTGTTCGATCTACGAAGACCGGGCGTCCGTGCCAACCGATGCGTCTCTAGGGTGATTGACTCGGAAGGGTCGATCAGCCGGGTGGATAAGGACAATCGGATGGCTCAGGCCCGAAAGGGAGCAGGCAAAAGGTTGCGCGCGTTGACAGTGGCCGGATAGCGTCTGCGAGTAGAACGACCCGATCAGCCCTTCCAACACCTCTCGACCCATCATCGCTTTTTGATTTTTTATTCCATATTCGCAATTAATATTTACGATATTTGCTTTTTGTAAATAACAAATTTCGTCAGTGAAGAATTTTTTTTCTGGATGAACAGTTTTGTAACGCTCATCTCTCATTTCATCTATACACATTTCATGCGATGATCCACATAATTCTCAGATTGAGCAGGTCGATGAGGAGATCCGACAGGATCAAATGGAATTTTCTACTGCGTCAATGTAAATGGAATTACACTGAACGCGCTGACCGATACAGTATTATTACTGTTGCAGCCAGTCGACTCGTTGGCATTCCCGTTTTTGATGTAACTGTCAGACATTCTCGAGACGGGTATGAGAAATGATGCAAATTTAAGGGTGGGCGATCAAGATTATCACTTTGTCGTGAGTCCAAGAGCCTCATGGTGAGATGCACATACTAAAGATCATGGCGTGCAATGGTCGAAGCTTGGCTAAATGGTCATTGAACTTCGAATGAACTTCGTTTTATAAAAAAATAGGGCGCTTCAACGAACTTGCTCTCGCTCTTCATTGAAGAGAAGACCAATCATTTCCTCTTTAGATTTCAATCGGACAATCTAAGCCAAAGGGGTGGCTTCACATTACTTGTGGGCGGACTCAGGGAGACTCGCATTCTATTCTCTTTCCTCTCTGTTCCTCATGCATTTCATTCCATTTCATCTCGTCTCTCGACTGGTCTTCTCTTTCTTCCTCAGATGGCTGTCCAATACCCTCCCGAGGACGTCGTCCTAACGAACCAACTGAAGAAGATTCAAACGGAGAGTGACGAACCGCAGGTTGGTTATTTCAATAATTCCTCTTCTACAAGAAACTCTTGCCCATAGCACTAAAGACAGACAAGAAATTGAGACCTGTTAATAAGAGAAAACCTTTAACCAAAACATTGTTTCAGGATGTTTCGAGTCTCCATAATCGCCGGAACGCTGCTGATGTGATCGACAACGAGAAGTTGACTGTGAATGAAGACAGAATGGAAGATCGGACGAAAGTGCATGAGACGCTATTGGAGAAGGCGGTTAGTCTCTTCCATACATATCATGCCGCTGTGCACTGTAGGTTTCGTGTGAGGGCAGCAGGGGTGTGCAAGAGGGTTGGCGAAATCGAGTCGACCGAGGAGACGACTAACATTCTCGACTCGGTTCCGACTCGACTCGAACGGATCCCCAACTTGCGAAATCGATCTCTCGATTGAATACCTTGACGAAATCTTATATATTATTTCAGTGCTCGCGTGCGTTGAAATGGATTGCCATTAGCACCATCATGGCACTATTTATGCGTAACACCAGATCATACGAATTAATGGACCCCCTGACCAAGTTCATGCTAATGTACTTCGAAGTAGGTTGTGTCTTTTCACGTTTTACAGCCTTAAAATACTTTTGATAATTTCTAACATAACAGGCCACAACTCTTGTTCGCAACTCGCAAGAGATGTATAAAGTGAAACGCTGGGATGATCGCAGAGTTTGGATTCGTGCATTCTTCATGGCCAGTTCAGGAACGGAACTGTATAGTTGGCACTAGACCGGATGAGAACTATGACGTCATGCCTACCATGATATATCAAAGGCGGAATGACTCAGTAATTCTCATCCGACCAAGTGCCGTACATTTCGATTTGTTGTTGTATAGTTTGCATAACTCCTTCTGCAGACACTCGACGTTCTCGGACACTGGTTTGATGCTCCAAACGTCTTCTTTATGTGCACCAGTACCATGCTCCTCATTTTTCCCATCGAACATAACGACACCCGGAAAGCCATCAACGAGGAAATTGTGATTAGTTTGCAACGAGAATATTCTGTCGAGATTGAATGGCTTGCCGAAGATGATATTTTGTAACTTTCAGACAGTGCGGAAGGATACAAATGATGCTGCTCAGACTATTGAGGAGACCCTCGTTTTCGAACTTCAAAGGGATGACAAGGACAGTCTAGGATTCGTCTATTCCCACACCAACACGGGTCTGACAATCGTTGAAGTGACTCGGAACAGCGTTGCCGAGGCCAAGGGAATGAGGAAGGGAGACAACATCATAAAGATGGGCGCAGTCAATATGAATGGTCTCCCTACTGAATTCGTTGAAACTCTTATCAAGAGTCTCGAAGGAACTATCATCTGTGAGGTGAAGCGCAAGATTACCGAGTAATGATGAAGGTGAAGCCATCCTATTAATCCCGGTTTCGATCTCCTTCGCAAATTCACTTATTTAGATGATTATTTCTACATCTACTATATAGTCTTCTCATATGTTTCTCGAAATAATTTTAATAAAAGAGTTTTCATCAAATTTCCGTAGCGATAAATTTCATTGAATGCTACTATCGACGTGATCTCTGTTTTATATTATACAAGAGCAGTCTCGTAATGCGATTAAATTCGAGTTTGATGAGTTCCAGGTCTGCGATTGTTTTCTCAATCTACATTCAGCCTTGATATGTCTAGGGTTTTTGGTTCAAGAACGTGCGGTAATGTAACTGCAAAGGGGCGGGGCTTTCTCTCAACTTTCTCGCTGGTCTCTCACCCGGCGTGTATAGAGAGCGCGTGCTCTAGGGAACCGCTGTGTTCATCTCTCTCTATCGAGGAAATGTCGAGACGAAGCTACTATTCCACTCTCACTACCATATACCCTCAAAATCATGTCGTTGTCGTATTGTCCGCTGTTCTAGCCTAAGTATCTGACCCGGTGTAACCAGCACCCCCACTAGGGTTGCACGATCGGGATCGGTAATTTCGTCCCCTCTGACACCCCTTCCCATCTCCCTCTCGCACGTGCTCTTTAGAGAGGTCGCGCCGCTCTTCCCCCACGAAATTTCGGAGAAAGGTGGGCACGAAAATCCCGACATATCACGAATTTTTCGCCCTACTTTTCCCCTTCCCTTCTCATGACTCGCCCCACCTTGGAGGGCGCTCTATCACTTCCGATCTGTCCAAGGGAAAGGAGGGAGAGAGACGCGAAAAATTCGTCCAATGTCGGGATTTTCGTGCCCACTGGCAGGTTCGGCTCGCGCTCACGAAATTGGGGGGAGAGAGTGCGAGAGGATGGGAAGAGGGTGCGGATATCCCGATCCCGATCTCTACCGTGCAACCCTAACCCCCACCCTCAGAAGGAAGTATAATATACATAAGAGCCCGTAAAAGCCGTTAGCTGCATAGATTCGATATTTTGTCCTTTTCCAGCAAGTATTCGATTCGTACGCAAACGGGTTCATAATGTGATTTTGGACGAACGTGAGGGATATCGAATGGTGCCCAAAATTGATTAGGACCGTTTTCTATAGTTCCCTCAATTACTTGGCGTGGAGATTTCAGCATGACACTCTCGTAATTTTCGTGATTTCTAAATTATGATTATGATTGTTTACCAATATGATCCAGAAATGGCGACTTTGCTGCAGCTTCCTCTTGAATTGGTGAACATCATTTTTGAAATGTTGGATGAAAAGTCACTTCTCGCACTGAGAGAGGTAAATTTAAATTATATTTTTGCAAACAAATATCAATGTTTTACTATAAAAACTTTTTCTTAAATTAGCAATTTAATATATTACAATATAGTGAATAGTTTATCAGTATAAATAAATGATAATGAACGCATAACAACTCAAGTAATCATCAGGTCAATCGTCTTACCAAACAGCTAGCAGAAAGCACAGCTATAAATCAAACTGAGAAAGTTGTGATCGACGAAGTAATTCTCAGGCGAAAGGCACGTACGTTAATATATTATAAAGATTAACGACTTTTTCAGAATTATGAGACGATACAAACTGTATTTAATTTCAAATCCCAAGAAATTGAAAAACAAAAAAATTCGTCAAAACTGTTTGTCGTATCCTCCGTGTGCTATCTACAAATCCCAATTTTCGATTACATTCCACAGGTGAACAATTATGGGAAATTCCAAAAACTAAGTCTTGTAAATTGTTTTTATCTATCGAATTCGTAACCTCATCTGTACTACATATAAACAATAATTCGGTTGCACATAATTAAAAATAGTAAAAATGATATAAATGATCATTAACAACAAAGTCGTCTATTTGGTTGAAATTGTCAATTCACCCAAATCTATTCAATATCGGAAGATGAAACGTTATAGGAAATGGTGGCGGTACTATCACCTTCTGACACCTCATTGCTCTTTGATTATCTCACTCCACTAAAGGGAAGAGTGCAGTGCATTTCCTTGTCTCTTTACCCTTGCACGATGGAAATATTCTCGATGACATATCAATTTTTTTAATGGAAAAATTGTTTCAAATCTGACGTTCGAACTCGATTATCCAGATGAAACAGAGTAAATCTTTCGTTCGTGTTTCCAAAGCTAAAACACAAACTAATTTCAGGGAATTTATCACTACTCTCGTTCATCAACTAAGTTCGACTCATATTTGGGCAATATTCAGAATGCTGCCATCAGGTTTAATTATTTTCGTCATGAAGAAATTAAGAATAACGCTGAAAATAAATAAAATTTAGAACAATTTCTGGAACACTTGGCTGAAATGGCCGACGCCATAGTGATGGTCTATAGCAACAAATTCATGAATGATCAAATTAATTGCTCATTCGAGTATATTTCGGAACTTGTACAGAGCATTCTGAAAAGAAGATGCTCGTATCTTGATATGACGTCATCTTTTATTGAACTCTCTTTAACCAACGCATTCGTTCTATCCGAGGTTATTATTTTCTCTGATTTAGCTTCACTACAAAAAAACATTATATTAGGTTGGTAAGAAAGTTCTGTCGCGTTTTAAGTATTTTACATTTTGGTTTATCCTGTCCTTCAAAGTTGAACAATCGTCATACGATCTTCAGTTATCTAATAGTGCTTGGTTACTGTTTCGAGAAAACGCTTTCACAGTTTTCTCCAATCACTAATTCTGGCACAGTCAACTGCCAAATTCATCGAAATTGATGACAAACCATATTTTTTTATTTGCTCATAGTTGAAATAAGAAACGCGATATGGGCATAACTAACATGTCATTGTAAAGTGCAACGAGTGGACATATTTTTAATTGCATAACATTAAGAACGCCCCATTATGCCAACTTGGGATCATCGCCAATTCTGAAAATTTCACTGAATTGAATTTTTGTTGATAAGCAGTTCTCATCCCTGAAGATTTAGCGATTGACCAAGTAAGCTCTATTGTAGTGAGTAGTGAAGTACTCGGCATGATTAGTGTTTACCTTAAATTGGAAAGTGGCGCGCCTAACTGTTCGTAAGCTACAGTTTGTCAAACGACGATACCGAAAATTGTTCTTGGAAATCTGCCTGTTTTGCAATCTACATCTTTCCAAACATATTGAATGACGGTTGTTATGTGATAATCTGGATGTACAACTCTAGTGTTATCACCGTTCAAAGCAGTATATTCAATTGTTAGTTCGTATTTAAATAGTTGAGTCCAAAAAATAGAACCATAAAATCTTCATTTCCGAATTTGTGAGATTTTATTTATTTTATCGTTTTTATGCGAAATAGAATCGACTTAAATCTGTTGATGTATACAACTTACATAACTTCAACTTATGTTAAATTGGTTTTCCAGACAATGCATTCAGTGAAGAAAAAATGGAAAAATAGTACGCGACAGAACTTTCTTACCAACCTAATATTTGCAGAATCTTCACAAAGAAATCGGTGACAAACCGTTCTGCTTCACCGCCAGAACCATTGAAGCTCGTACTATGAGAATATTCCCATTTAGAGGACACGTGGTTCGCGTTGATGGAAACGAGGATAGACAAGAACGAAATCGGATTGATATTCGACATGAGTCAATGAGAAAGATAATTAATTTCAATCTTCGACGATAATATTGGATATTTTTAATTTAAAAGTATAAACAAGAGCAACTGAATCCCTCCTCAAGAATTCATAGGAATTTATCTAATTTGAATGCACATAATCGAGAAAAGAAAATTAATTAATAATTTTTGTGTTTTTGTTTTTGCTGAATCATTCATATACTTCATTCATATGGGATGATAAGGCTTCGTTCGGAAGGTGTCTCGTAAAGGGAACGACACAGTGGTAGTCTCGATAGAAGATCTATCGATAGCTCATAGAATCGTCTCCTCACTCACGACCTAAGATCGACGGACACGAATTCACCATCGAATTGTGTTCATATGGGCCGACGTGAGTTGACATTTTGTAGAGCAGATAGACCTTCTCATCCGTTCTCCTCTCCCTCGTCCCTACCACTCGATGGATATGCGAAACCAGAATCGTTGTGCCTCACATACGGATTGAGCCATTCGATAATCTACGATGAAATTACGCTGAAGATAATGAAATGAATAGTTACTTGGGTTGAGAAAAGTCTTCTTCGAGAAGATTGGATGAGCCTCTTCTCTCTCCTCTCCCCACCCTTCTCCCATCTCTTCATAATTGGCAGATTTTATCATTTCAGATTCATGACCGAATGCTGCCTCTTCAAGCTTGCCTACAATGGAACGGTTCATCGGTACGATCTTGATGCTCCCTTGACCTAATTACCAATAGTCAATCAATAATTTCAGTTTCCGTTTCATTGAATATCATATGGGAGAGGAACTCTTCACTGCTGTCAGAAGAAAAGTTGCCTCCATCATGAATAAAGAAGACTTCGAGTTGTACTGGAGAGGTGAGGGAGGGATCGCTCTTTCTGGAATACCGTATTAATGACTAAGATACAGTAGCTGACAGATCGAATGCTTTGATCGCACAATGAGTTTATTCCAGACGATGATGATGATGACGTGGTTCTGGATACTGTAGACGATCTCTCTGCTGCTGTGGACTTCGCCAAGGAAACAAGAGAGAAGTTCGTGGCTTTATAAATTATCAGAGATCAATCAAGTTAGACAAATATGATATTTTTTCAGTGCGGATACGTCTCCCTGTGTTGAACTCGTCGTCAGAGAGGAGGAGGAGTGTTCTGCTCTCTCGGAGACTGCAGCTGCATCCTCTGCGACTCCTCCAGCTGCAGCAGCCGATGCTCCTCCCACGAGTGAGGATGCAGCGGCTGCAGATTACCTACTGTGCTTGGGAGCTCCTCCTCCCCCTCCTCCTCCTTCATGGAGACCTCTACTCAATATCGCAAGGCCAAGGGAGGAGGAACTGTCTGGGGGAGGATTCTCCAGTCGAATTGCACTGTGAGGACTGCAGCGAGTAAGGGCAACAACGAGATGATCCTGCCTGATGACAAGAATAAGACGGTATGACTCCCCCTACCTCCCCCTCTCCCTCTATCTACAGTAGGAAGAATGATATTGCAGATCTACTACGACGAGAAGTTGGGTGCATGGATGGGAGAGGGAGTGGAACAGGAAGCAGTCTCGCCAGCACCCCCTTCCATTCCCGGAGGAGTTCCTCCCGTGATGACTGGAGGACTCAGGGCTGCCAGGAATGGTGAAGGTGAGCAGAAAGTAAGATGGAGGATGGGAGGAGGAAGTGTCTGTTCAGGGCCTCTATACTTCAATCATCTAAACGACTCGTTGGAGGCAGTGCATACTGGTTCTTCTGGGGGGAGGTATCCCCCCGATGGGAATGCTCGCCCCTCCCAAGGTGCCCGGTGTGTACCTTTCCTATTCTATGCTAAAGAGATTTCCATGATATGTTCTATGAGTGAATGTTCTATGCTTCTTTCAGATGACGCACTGATTTCCTCGCCCTTCTCTGAGAGAGCTGCCATGCCAGAGGGGACAGCTGATGCACCTGCTGCATACGAACAATGGTTCTCCTGGACGGGTCTACCCAATGGCACCAAACCCCGTCGCTCGAGACTCGATCTCGAGAGTGAAACTTCTTGTGTGCTCGGGGAGAAGAGTGGAGAGGAAGGAGGGGACGAGGAAGAGAAGAGCAGAGAGGCTGTCGCTCCTCTGCAGCAGATGGCTGCAGCTGCAGAGATTAATGAAGAGGAGAAGATGACTGCAGCTACTCAATCTGTTTCTCCGATCGGAAAGGAGTGGGAGGAAGTGAAGGAGAAGGTGGAGGAAGAAGAAGAGAAGAGTGGAGAAGATTCAGACACGGTGGATGCGGCTGAACTCACTGCCGATCAGGTTCGAATCAAGTCCTTAATATCCTCATCATTAATATCACACTATAGAAAGTATGTACGAAAAAAATGAAAATTTATAGAATGCGGCACTGGAAGAGCTTTTCAAATGCACACATTACCCTGATCTATTCTCGAAGGAATCTATCGCAGATAGACTGTCGCTATCAGATGAACAAGTGAGAGTCATTCATTCTTCTCTGATAATGCAGTCCTCTCATATAACATTGGAACAATCATTGCAGATTCGAACGTGGTTTATTAACAAGAGAGCGGTTTCGAGAGCGGAGGAAAAACGACTTCTTCGAATCAATCAAGCTGAAAAGGTAGCTTTTTCGACTGCCATCCGCCGTGCTATCTCGAATATCGAGGTGAGAGCTACTTATGTCCCATCACCATTAATGAAATTATGTAGGCCAAGCAAGCGGAGAGGACGGATACTACTGCATCGGTTGCAGATTTCGTCTCTGAGTCTGCATCTGAGCTCACTGCCGAACAGGTGGGAATCAACTCTTATTGTATGAATGCTTATATCCTTCGATTCTCTAGACAAACGTGATGAAAAAAAAGGAAAATTTTAGGTTGTTGCACTGGAGGAGACGTTCGCTCGATACAGTTATCCTGACATATTCTTCAGGGAAGAACTCGCAAATATACTCTCTCTGTCAGAGAGAGAGGTGAGACTCATTCATATATCGTATATCTGATGATTTCCATCTGAGGCTGATGAACTAACATTGGAACAATAATTACAGGTTAAAACGTGGTTTAGAAACAAGAGATCGAATAGGAGAGCGGAGGCAAAACGATCTCAAACAAGCAACCAAGCTGCTAATGTAGCTATTGCAACTGCCCTCCGTCGACTTATTTCGAATCTCTCGCGTGAGGTAAGATAGGGGTGTACACTGAAAATGATAAACACCTAAACAGTATTCAATACCATGAATACTTACAAGAGATAAGAAAGTAAATCTCTGAATCCCTAGAAAAATATTTCATGGTTGAAATTAATGATAATTCGCTACTATCCAATGCCTCTCATTGTTTTCCACCCCTCTGGTGTTGCGTTGATTTGTTTAGCAGATCCCTCCAGTTCGATGAGTATTGAATGGGAAAATAGCCCGGGGGTAGAGAGGGGAATGTTATGTATACTATCACTATTTCATCTGATTAATCCAATTGTGTAGGTCGAGCCCCAACCAGTTTCTCCGATCGGAAAGGAGTGGGAGGAAGTGAAGGAGAAGGAGGAAGAAGAGGAGAAGAGTGGAGAGGAAGAATGGAGTTACGGAGAGGAAGGAGCAGAAAACGAGTACAGTATGTGCTAATCGCCTTGGCCATGTGCGTGCGCGGCGCTGCGCCGCGATGCGCGGCTTGCGCGGATTGATTTTGAGGGAAGAATATTGTTTTTCACGATTCGAACCTATTATTTTCGAATTCTCCGTAAAATTTCTCATCGGAAGGACTATTAATTTATATTTTAATAAAAATAAATCATTATTTTGAATTCTGTAACTCTGCAACCTACCGTAATCCCAGTTTGCGATACTGTTGCTATCGTAAACTGAGATTACGGTAGGTTTCAGAAATACCGTATTCCAAATATTCATTTATAAATATAATTATATTTTTAAAATGTGAATTAATAGTCCTTCCGATGCGAAATTTTACGAAGAATTCGAAAATAATAGGTTCGAATAGTGAAAAATAATATTCTTCTCGCAAAATCAATCCGCGCAAGCCGCGCTCCGCCGCGCACGCACTTGGTCAAGGCGATTAGCACGTATTGTATAGCAATGAATCACTCATTCCTGCAAATGAGCAGCCGGTGCAGAAGGTGGTTGCAGCAACGTCGGAGAATGATTTCAATGATGAGGAGGTAAATACAGTTATCTCGGCAACATTGTAAATTCAATGGCACTCATTTCAGAAAGCGTCGTTGGAAGTGTACTTCCAGTACGATTCTCTGATGAATGAGGAGCAACAGAAGAGTCTGGCGAGGCTTCTCCATCTTCCCCAAGAGAAGGTAAGGGCCAAATTAAAATTGATTATTTCTACACAGAAGAATTACCATGAAAAGATCACTCTTGACAATTATGCTTTTGGAATAAAATATTTTCGATGCAGGTTCTCCACTGGTATGTAAACCGTCAAGTGAAGTGGATGAAGGAACTGGAGGAGGAGCAGAAGAATGATGAGGAAGAGGAAGACGACGCTCAGGATGACGAGGAAGAGGAGGAAGATGAAGATGAAGAGGAGATTGAGCTGGATGATGAAGAGGAGGATGAAGAGACAGAAGAGAGTGAGGAAGAGTCTGAAGAGGAGAGTGGAGATGAAGAGAAGGAAGAGGAGTCACAGGAGGAAGAGAAGACCGTGCAGCCCACTCCTTCTGTGCAGCAGATGCAGCAGGCAGCTGCAGCAGTTCTCTCTTTGGCTGCACGTGAAAGAGAACTGAAGATCAGAGAGAAAACTCTGATGATGAAAGAAGAAGAATTCGAGAGAAGAATGGAAGAATACGCTGAGAAGATGGAAGAAATGGAAGAGAAAATGAAGGAGATCGGGGGAAGAATTGAGGAAATCGAGGAGGGGGAGAAGAAGAAGGAGGAAAAGAAGATAGATGTGGCCGTTGGACTGTAAAGACCCTTCTTACTTTATTATTCTTCCTTCATTCTGCTTGTGATATGTCCGATAAATTTGTTGAGTTGAAGGCAGTGTGACATGATTAATGATTTTTTTCACTGATATCGCCTCAGTCTGTTACCAACTGAAATTATCTCCCTCATCAACATTATTTAAATCTCTCAAACCATAACAAGCCTGAGATTTATGATATTTTTTCCCGTTCAACTCATTATTTTCCTCATTATTTTATTTTAATTTTTTTATCCGATTGAAACGTTATCAAATTTAGAGAAAAAAATCTAACGAATACGGAAAAAATATCACGAGATATTGTGAGTAATACAATGAAACAACTATGCAACAACACATGACATAAGCTTGAAATCGAGCACAAATATACAATAAACAATACGGATATTTATTGGAAAAGAGTAGAAAACGAGCATAAAATTGAACAGGATTCACAGAATAATGTTTGTTAAAAGTTACCAATATTTCTGAGGCATGTCCTTATGAGAAACTTCGATTATATTTCGGTTGTCTCGAGAACATTCGGATTTCAATACTTGTACATAATGAGATCCGTTGATCCATCCAATCCCTGCCCAGTCATCTTCCGAGTTTCGAGCGCTGAAGTAGAACGGCTTGTCCTCGATCTCGCTCTTGATTATCTGAAATTATTCATTAATCAGCAAAAAAAAAAGCTCAAAACGTCTACCAACAAGATTTAAGCTAGAACTGTGATGCAAATCAAAATTTGAAATACTTACTTGGGAAAGCTCGATGGCTTCTTCGAATGACAGACTGATGAAGGCCTGGTCTACGTCGAGGTAGGAGCATCGTCTTCGGAGAACCGTCGTTGCAAACAGCTTCGTTTCGTCAAAAGACTTCGTGCTAATCGATTGCTTCAGTCGACTCGCCACAGTGATGCACATTGAATCCACCAGTTCAGCCAACGTTTCCAGAAAATAAACTGAAAACATATTGTTTAATTTAACAATAAAAAATAAATATTTATTACATGTTGGATTCACTTCGAGATATGCGCGGGCACGAGTGGCTCCAAGACGATCTATCTGTCGCAACACGCAATTCCTGGAATGAATGAATGAAATGCTGACGAATAAGGTGGCTGAAACGGATCAACGGGTCGCTATTTAGAGGGCCTCGGCAGATCAGAGACGGATGAGACGGTTAACCGTCCCCTCTGGCAGTCCTACTCTCTCTATTTACTGTGGTGATAGAGTCTCTCTCGTCTCTCTCTCCCTCCTCTCACGGATGACCCGTATGAGAGAGTAAACAAGACGGTTAACCGCGATCCATTTCAGCCAACCTACTGACGAATGATTGCTTATTCATCTATAATTTGAATGCTAGTACACAATATTTAAACGATATTTGTACACCTACTCTGTAGTGTCAGAATGGTCCAGCTTGAATTGTACTGTTTCCACTGTCTTCCCATCGAAGAACTTGGACGTGAGGGAGAACATCTCGTCAGTACTAGGATTCAATGCAAGACTTCCACTTTGAAGTCTGCACATCAATGGAGTGAGAAGGTCGAATAAGAATATCGTGTCTGATGGAGTTAGATCGGCCTCCAATTTCTATAAAGAGAGGAAAATCTTGATAAATGCATCTAAATCGAAACATTTCCCGACGAACCTCCGAATCCTCGAAGTCGAAGCAAGCAATGCTCAAATGACTGAGAACGGAGACGAAATAGGCCTTGGATCGCATAACTTCCTCGTGTTTCTCCGTGATTTCAGAATAGAAGATGAACGCGACGTTGATCTCATCTTCATCCTGAACTTAGATTTTAAACAACGTTTGGTCAGAATCCAAACCTTCTTGTTAAGGAAGAGTTCTTCGATCAAAGGCTTCTGAGTTTGATTCATGAACACACTCTCAGCGAGTTCCTTAGTTATCTGGCTTACCTGCAAAAGGACAAAATACAAAACGCCTGAATTGTTCATATTTGGTTAGAAATTATGGAAATGCTTACACTTCTTAAGGTAAGAAGCGATTTGGTGTCTAGTAGGCGAAAAATGTAGTCGACCAATTCGATAGGTAGATCCAATACATTGGCCTTCATTGTCCTGAATAGCTATTCTAAGTCAATTTTAAAAATAGGAAATTAAAATATGAATACAACAATTTCGAATGATTGTTGAATGGCACACGCGAGAGGAGAGTGCATCAATCAATGGGCGATAGATACTTTTAACCGATTTACGTATCGCTTAAAAGGTGAATGGACCAGATGAAGGAATGACTGAATGAAAGCATGAAAGAGGTTCTCCTGAAACGATTTATGAGTCCCATCTGATGCGACATGAGAACGGATGCTTCCTCTTCCCCCTTTACGCCCTCTCTCCTACTATCGTCTTTTATTATTGATATTTGCCGTTGCTTTTGGGTGGGAAAGTAAAACACGATGCCAGAGGGAGGATTAAAAGCACAAACTTTCTTGTAGATGATGTTTTCAAACAATCAGATGAATTAGAAGGTTGAACCATTACAGAAACTCTGCACATAAATTTTCTTTAAAGCTGTGAATAAGAATGTACATTTTAAACTTGTAGAGGCCAAGACTAAGGAATTAAAGGTAATCATAAAAGAAAGCTTTCAATTGAATATATCTGATCTAGGTCTATCAACACAAGCCTCCCTAAGCACATTGAACACTAGCATTCTTCCTGGAATTTTCTTTCTGGAAATTGGTGCTAGGGAACATTTTAGATATTGCACGTATCATATATTGCATTGAGTTGTACTGTTTACTTTATTATCACAAATGTGAAGTCGTAATTTGTGACAAGTGTTCGTAAAGACAGCCGAGATTCGAGAACTTCTACAATTCGACCAGCAACTTACAAATAAATACACGTTAATATACAAGTCAAGGCGAATTTTAGAATTCTACAAACCTCTCCGGTTGCTCATTAATGTCAATGAATGAGAATTTACAAAATATACGGTACAACGGGTGTGGTCGAGAAAGTTGTAAACAGGCTTGATCTAAACTTCTGTGTCTCTCTACGCTCAAGTATTATAAATTTCCAACTAGTAAAAAAATCAGATATTTTTAAAGGTTGGAAGTTACTTGAGGCGTACGGGGGGCACATAACTTAGAACAAGCATACTTACAACTTGTGCGACCTCACCCGAGAAAAGGGGACTCCACCGCTCTGCTCACTCCGAATTGGCGATTTCGTAGACAAAGGGGATGTCGTACTTGTAGAGGCGAAGACTGAGGATGAGAAGGTGCTGGTGCTGCAATTGAATACTGTAGCTGGTGTAAGTACTAGTTGGTGTGATTAGTAGTTATCAGGTTGTAACATAAGTTTTGTCGCGTCCAATCTCTTATGCATTTTAACCTCAGAAATTCTTCGAATTAATTTAATCTCAATTTCGTTATTCATCATCAGTGAGGGCCTTCGTACTCTTTCTTACGCGCTTTACTTCAGTCCTGTCAAGGCAGTTGAGGAGGCACATTAGTCAGACAAAGTTGTACTGAGATAACGATTACAAATCATTTTCACGCATCAGCTCTTCTTGAAAAGGATAAATTATTCCGATTTTGTGTGATTTGCGTAAAGTACTACATATGTGCATAATTTTGAACCACTCACGGATAATGACAAACGAAAATCGTTCTAGAAATGTAGACGAGTTTGTATAATGTGGATGGTTGGTGATGGTCGCGACAACTTTCGCAAGCCGAATTTTCTTCTCAATAGATATCCAGATCCAAATAGTGGTGGAATATAGTTCACCCAAAGTGGACAGTATGCAGACAAAGTTTGGGGTAGATTGGGTTCTGTTGAGATAAGTGGCTCCATTCAGAACGATGGTATGTAAATTAAACTAATGAAATCGGCACTTTGTTCATATTCCTACCTCGCACACATGTTCAATATCTGATTTGTTGTGTCCATCCTAACCATAAACCCTTCCCTTACTAGTATCTACTTGGGATAAGTTTGGAAATAAATAGCTTTTGAATGACAATCTTTAATTCAAAACACCTAAACTTGCATATTTTGGTAAAATTGTGCGCGAATTGAATTAATAAAAATTCAAATTTCCCACAAGTGGAGTGTTCTTTCTCTCACTTGTTTAATGATAAATTATACCTCCATGAGTGGTAATTGGAACGCACTTATGTTAGTCACTGTTGTTGCAATTCTGGATTCAGAAGAGTTGGTCAAGTTGGCTACGAATCAGCGGCTAACCTTACACTCAGTGAAGTATATCTTTGATTCCGCTCAACATAGCACCATATCTGGCGTATATTTTGAAAGAGCATTGACGGGGTATATCACCATGCTGTAGAAGTTTGGTTCATTATTCATCTCTGCGAACTAGCACCTGATCAAACGAATTAAAAAAATCTGCACCAAATTTAAATCAGTTCATATTAATATTTTTCGCATAGCCAGCGTGCGCAGTTCAGCTCTACCCTATGGTTTGAATGTGCATGAACACCCCAAACATATACTAGGAGGTCAGGCATTGATAATGTTTGAGAAGTATCCTTCATGGAAATATTGTGAACCTCCGAAATGCGACAAAACTTATGTTACAACCTAATAATACAGATCTTCAGAAATCACGCATGTGTATTATAGAAAAAATATCATCAAGCTCCGATCTGGACGAAATTTGGAACAATGATTCACACCAGTCGTTATAGTTTTTTTGTGAGAAGAATATAACCGTAAAGTAAATATACTTAAAATCCGGCTCTGGCTACCTCGAAATAATCGATAAGTTTGTTTGAAAAGTTTGTTTTTTTCACAATCGATAAATTTGTTCAAAATTATCGTAGAAGGCCGTTTAAAACGCAGAAATGATCACCTCCGCGAGTTCTCAGATTCATACAATTTCTGAGAAGACGCGTGCTACATCATATCTAATAGCAATATTTCACCTTCTTCCAGTTCGTGTTCCTGTTGACAACTTGGAGAATGGAGAGGATTCTTCCGAAGAAGGCGGGACCCTGAACCAGTGGAGTGAACTCTGATTCCAGTCATTTATTCGTAGAGATTTGACTTACTTCGCTGCCTCTCTTTTTGAAAACGTACACTCTCAGAGTCTTGAAGCACCTGCGCAAAATTTTGTTTGTTGGACTAACAATGATGAAGGTAACGTGCTTGGGCAACGTGAAACATGCCGTGTCCCATATCTTTCATTAAGTTCTAGGAAATAAATTCGAAAACGAACACGTCTAAAATCATACACTACTCCTCTCCAATCTACGAGTTTTATCTTTGAACATTTGAAAGTAATGTTACTCACTCATTCTTTAACTTTCGTATACGTTCCCTGTCCAGCGTCGCCAGACCTTCCAGCTCTAAGAGAAATAATAAATAAGAGCATTTTCCTGAATTTATGCCTAACTACTTTTTCCAAACGAATCTAATGAATGATTGTGAACCAGGGTAGTTCGTGGAATTGAGCTGGCCTAATATGAACACTTACCGTCATTGCAGACAAGCATAATCTTGAGGAGAACGTACTCGCGCTTGTCCAGCTCTGCCTGAAACGAAACAAGTCACACGTGATTCTTCTTGATTCTCTTCATTTCGCAGTCTTTTTAGCAATTGAAAACAACGCGCGAATTGAAGAAACCATATGTGTAAGCCATCCCCACTCTCACCGCTCTGATCGCTGCAATGACCTCCGTGTGGACGCGAGTTGAAGTGGGAGACTGCTCCTGACTGCAAAAAAGCATTGCTGAGAGCAAGTAGAATGATGAAACCGAAGAAGATGGGACATTCCCAATCCACTTATCGCGCTCACAGGTTGGACTTAGCAAGAAAGAGCGTGAACTGAGTAATGCGTCGCATGCTCGATCTAGCGCTTACATATCTCTGCTCCAAGTCATCACTCCACCATCAGGATAGATCGTCCGGTCGACTTGCTGCGTGTAGGAGTAGTACGCCGCGGTGAAGTCCGAGCAAGCCAAGCAAACAGAAGTCACTAATATCTTCTGGAATTGGGATGATCGGAGTAGAAAGAACATAAACGGATGATACAGTGTCTCATATCGCCCTCGTGAAGAAATCGTACAGGTTGGAAACTCGTTGGGAATTGATTTCATCTCTTAAAAATAACCTTCGATTCGTCCGTCAAGCGACAAAAGTCTGGGAGGGCCTTGATGAACTCGATTGAGTAGACGACATCCTATAATCGATCTTTTATTACAATTCTGCTACTTCGAACTCATCTGGAAGGGCCAGAGTTTCTTCTTCGTGTAGTCGAATCTACTAAAGTCGATCTGCTTCCTCATTTTTACGGTGAGCTAAATGGAAATGTTAAAATTGGTTGATCTCTTTCTCTTACATCATGTGGCATCAGTCCGATTGCCCACGGTTCATATCCCTCAGTGAGCATGGGCTGGAATTGATATATTTGGTAGTCGATGCAAGATCTTTTCTATATTTGTGATCAAGCGTCTAGAAATTTTTGCGGACAAAAAAAACTTAGTTTACCTTAGTCTTGGTTCCCATCTTGGAATGGTCTCGGAGAAAGAAAGCAACGGCGACTCCCTGCGCGAATCGTGGAGAATAGCTCGATTTCCTGAAATTTCGAACATGGATAATTCAGTGAGTTGAATGCAACTATACAGTGAAACACGCTTCATAGAAGATTATGTTAAACTACAGTTAAATATTTTCAACATTGTCAATATAAAGTTCAGCCGGACTTCACCTCAGTCTATCATGAGCGTTCTCCATGACGAGGAAATCTTGAATGAACTGTTCTTGTTTGAACTCCACTTGCACGATCATCGTCTTAAAACAATGAAATGTTGAGTGTGTGGGAATACAAGAAATCGCTTCGCAATAAATGATTCTGCGTTATCTATCACAGATAGCACGCTGAAGTTTCTGTTGCTAGGTCCATCTCTAGACAACACGCTATTCTCCAACTGCCGTGCTCCCTAATCAGTCAGACATTTCAAGAGCGATGCAGATACTCGAAGGAAGGCACTATGTCGGATGAGAACTGTGATGCCACATTTGATATACCAAATTTGATATGGCTGGATGACATCATAGTTATCATCCGATGTAGCGCCCGAAGGGACGAACCTGCTCGATTTCATCTCCTTTCGCTTCGCGGCGGACTGCTGAAATTGGCTTTTCTACACATCAATTTACATAATTCACCTCTATCACAGTATGCACATGCAGTAACTTGTTCATTCTATAAACTTTACTAATTTTCTACCTACTTGCATTGTTTATTAACTATCTCTCTCTTCATTCTTTTCCGCTTACCATCCGGACTCATCCCCGACATGAGGCACTGCACGAATCGGCAGCGCTTGCAGCCGTACTGCTTATCTGCAAAAAATGTGCATCAATTCCGTGTTCAAACCCATTCTTCCCTGAGTTGTTGAAGGAAAACAACAGTAAATACGACAATGGTTCTCACGGCATTCATCTCGTGTTTCTCCGAAGCGGATGCAGAGGTGCCACTGCGTGAGAGTGATGGTCCTCCGGAAGAACTGCCTGCAGCCATTGCACGACAGCACCTGCAACATTAGGGTATCTGGCTCTAGGCCGGATGAGAACTATGACGTCATGCTGCTTTAGATATGTACATCAAAGGCGGCATGGCGTCATAGTTCTCATCCGGCCTAGTGCAGGGAATCTCACGAATTGCATGGTTGACAGTGCCCTCTCTATAGGAAAAACATCCGATAAACAATTGATCTATCCTTTTTCACTGATATGATTTATCTGAGAACTATCTCTTCATAAATGCAAAAGAGAAACAAAATAAACTCAATGTGAAACCGCACATTGTAGTGCACTCCAGTGGCTGGTTTTTCGCACACGGCACACTTCGTTCCTTGCGCCTCTTTCGTCCTAAAAGAGAATTCGTTCATTTATATAACTGTATTTAGTCAAAGTGGAACAATCTCCTCACTTTTGCGCTACTACTCCCGGGTCGTCATAAGATAACTGAAGAGTTTGAGGGACTCTAAGCGCTTCGGAAATATCAGTGCATACCTATAGACGGGACCCTTCTGTGACTTCGCAGAGCCATTCGATGAAGCCATCCCGTCGTTCCCGAGTCCTCTGAAGTGGCCTCCTATGGAAAAGTGCCTGTTTTGTGTACGAAGAATGGAAGTAATGGATGAATTACTTGAGATGGCACGTGCGCATGAATCACAACAAGGTAACGAGTTGATTCCTTGAGTCTAGTTTGGTGAAAAAATTGTGAGAAGCAAGTCATGTGCAAAGAATTTACTCAGCGGGTTTAATGTAAGACTATGAGGCTCCATTGATGCGTTCGTTCGTTAGCACTTGAGTAATACCTGGACGCCATTAGACAGAGTAGAATTGATATGAATGTTTATCGCGAGAGATCCTCTGGCATGGGCGCGCGAGTCGTGACGAGGTAATGAGATGCGAGGAGAGAAGAGAGGCACATCCTCGGGGAAGAGGTGGAAGGGGGGAGAGGGAGGGGGAGGGGAGGGGGGGGGGCATTTTGTGCTATGGTCTATAGCACATTTACGTCTCATTGATAGAAGTGACGATTGGAAAGAGGAAAGGAATGAGTGAGTTTCCTTCACTTGATCTTCGGTCTTCGGAAAATTTGAAAACAATGAACAAACAGAGAAACTGTGTAAAAATTGCATTTGATAACACTGGCTTTCCCAAATGGAAGCAACAAACTGCGAGCGCGAATGTTAGTAATGGAAGAACCATGGAGACGAATGCGGAAATTTTATCGACGCGCTCTCATGTGATGACTTCTCTCCTGGAGAGGAAATCAGAAGATCAACTAACAAAATGACGCGAAGTCTGGAGTGTAGCAAAAAATATTGCACCTAGAAATGTCGCGCCTAGCCGGAGAAAATTGTTGGTGCGAATCTATCGAATCTAGACGCCAGGAATTCATACAAATATAAATAAATCAGCGGTTGAGCATTTGTGATACCACTTTCCGAAGCTTCGACATTTTTGAGGAAATTGGATTCATCTTGATTCGAAAAAAGCCTTAAATAGAGTTTGAAACTTCTAGCTCGCTGGCTCTGAACATATTTCCAATAATGTTCTTCAACGGATGTGGTCTATACAATCCACATCCAAGTACGAATCCCGCATGAAAAAGAGCCCACGGTGTTCGCAATGCTCTTCATCATCTAGCCACTGTTCTTACGGTATTCCATTCAAGAATCCCTCCTAATCGATTGCTAGTCGCTTCACCACATCCATAGTTATTATTTTTTAGCGATTTTCTTTCAGGAAGAGCCAGCGGTCCCAGGGAACCGAGAACATGCACCTATCAGATACTACGTTGAGTTTTTTAAATATTTTTTATTATCGCAAACCAGAAGATGTAATTAGAGCAAGAGTCTTTGTAACGACATAAAACAACCGAGATTTGAAAACTTCACCAATCCGACCCATAAAAACAGACTCTCAAGATATACATGTATATACATGTATACATATGTATATATATACACGTATACATACATATAAGATACATGTATAATACACATCGAAGCGAAATATACATATCTAGCCGAATTTTGGAATTCTACAAATCTCGGAGGTTGCTCATTAATGTGAATGAGTGATTAAAATACAATATTAACAATGTGATTATGCCCGTTGATTGCTCACTGCGCATGGGCGATTTCATGGATGAAGGGGACATCGTTCTGGTGGAGGCGAAGACTCAGCATGAGGATGTGCTGGTTCTGCAATTAGACACCGTTACTGGAAAACACTAAGTCGCCCAATAGGTAATTAATATTAAATAAGAATTAAAAATATATCTATCAAAAATGCCTCACCTTCTTCCAGGTCGCGTTATTGTTGACAAGAGGAAGAATGGAGAGGATTTTCAAGAAGAAGGCTGGGCCCTTAATTAGTGGATTCAACTCTGATTCCAGCCATTTACTCATTGATACGTGACTTACTTCGCTGCCTCTCTTCGCCATGACGTACACCATCAGAGTATTATTGCACCTGGGTCATTTATTCATTTAATTTTCTTTGGTTGGACCAACTATGGTGAACGTATGTTAGATGCATCGACAAAGCTAAAAAAGCCGTATCACATATTTTTTAATTTCGATAAAAATACGCTTCTAACAAAAAAGTATGCAGTACTCCTCTCGATCTGCGAGTTTTAGCTTTGAACATTTGAAAATAATATTACTCACTGCTCCCTTAACTCCCGTATGCGTTCTCTGTCTTGCGGCGCCAGTCCTTCCAGATCTGAGAAAGCAATAAAATTTGAAGCTTTCCTTGATTGCACGTAACCAAATAAATGCAATGAAAGATGTTGAATTATAAGAAGTAGTGGCACTGTACATATTATAAATATGGCACTGTCAATATTATAAATGACCAGAACATGACTCTGGTGTGGTCGTACAAGTTCTACACACGCGTTTGAAACTTGTGTTCAACCACCCCACCCTCCCCCCCTAAGCTCAAGTGAATTTTCAACTTGTAAATGAGTCTGATAGGCTTGCTTACAAGTTGGAAAATGATTTGAGAGTAGGGGGGACACACAATTTTTAAACAATCCTGTTTACAACTTGTGCGACCTCACTTCAGGACGAGACATGTGGGTTCAAATAGCGGAAAAGGGGCATCTGGGTAAAGCTAAAAAATGAGAACTGCACCAATATGTTTATATTATTAATACTCACTTTCATTGCAGATGAGGATAATCTTGAGGAGAACGTACTCGCGCTTGTCCAGTTCTGCCTGAAAGTCCAATTAATTAATCACGAAAAATCAAATCCTAATTTGGAAGAGTGACACTTTCTCTCTATCTAGTCTGATCAGAGAGAAAATGAAACAGGGAGAGAGAGAAAGAGAAAGAAAGTGCGCGAAATGGAGCGATCCCAATTGATGCTCACCTCTCTGATGGCTGCAATGAGCTCCGTGTTGACGCGATTCGAAGCGGGAGACTGTTCCTGACTGCAAGAAAGCATTGTTGAGAAAATTGAACAAAATTAACGAAATAAATGAAACATCGAGTACTACTGTTCTCGAACATGTCATATCCACTTATTTTTTCACTCAGAGGAGAGACAGTTCATGAGGTCACGCAAAGGGGCAACTCCTCTCACGATGCTTACATCTCTCTGCTCCAAGCCACCACTCCTTCATCCGGATAGTAAGTCCGGTCGGACTTATTAAAGTAGCTGTAGTAGGCAGCGGTCAGTTCGGAGCACAGGAAGGCAGAAGAAGTCGCTAGAGTCTTCTGTAATGGGGATGTTTTTGAATGAGCGACGAGAGACGAAAAATTGTCCCAAATAACATGAGCAAAGCACTCTGAAAATCACCTTTGATTCGTGCTCCAAGTGATAGTAGTATGGAAGAGCCTTGATGAACTCGATAGCGTAGACCACGTCCTACAATGGAACGATTATTAACTAGTAAGAGTACTAGTTACTATTCACCTGTAATGGCCAGAGTTTATTCTTCGTGTAGTCGAAGTGACTGATATCGATTTGCAGCCTCCTTTTTGCCATGAGCTAAACGGAATTATTAGAATCCGCAAATTATTGCTCTATTTTTTCTCTTACATCAAGCGGAAACAGTCCGACTTCTCCCGGTTCATACTTCACCGCGCGCATGGACTGAAATTAATATGAATGTATTTATTATATTTGCAGATTCAGTATATTTTCCATCGAATTCTGAAAACGGTCTAGGAAATTAACCGCATATTTGACTCCCATCTGGGAATGGTTCCCGAGGAACGTATCCACGTTGGCTCCCTGCCCGAATCGCGGACTATAGTCCGATTGTCTGAAAATTCGATTTATCCCAATGCAGTGAGCTGACTGCACTTTCGTAACACGACACATATAATATTATCATATAACGAAATATGATCATGATAATTGTTTAAAAGAGTCATCGAAAGGACGAGAAAATGAATAATGAAGACCAGATTACCTCAGACGATCATGAGCGTTCTCCATGACGAGGAATTCTTCCATGGAAATCCACCTTTTTAAATCCACATTTCCGAAAATCGACTGCAAAGAGTAGCATCATTTTTTGATCGTTTGACAATCCTATCATAGAAATAAAATAGTCCGACACCGTGGTACATACACGAATGAGAGCCACGCGCAAATGTAGGCGTGTTTGAGCTCCGGTTCGCGTTCTGTATATTTTCGCGCGGTAACGGTCGCTAGGAAAAAAACATTTTTTAAAGGTAGTGTAGTAAATGCGTGCCGCGAGCGTGTTTTGAATTGCTTCCGTTGATCAGCAAACGTTGGGGAGTATTTTTTAGTCCGCGTTGTGTGACAAAGTAGAATGCAATGATAGGAATACCTTGGCAATAAATGACTCTCTCCACTCTGCGTTATCTATCACAGATCGGACAGACGAGAAAGTACACAAAATATGGAGAACAGAAAGCCATCTCTACACAATTCGCCATTCTCCATACTCACGCTCCTCCATCAATCTAGGAGAATAAGGGGATAAGAACTGATAGAAGGCACCAACCTGCTCAAGCAGTCCTCCATTCGATCCATTTTTTCCATTTGTGTTGATTGCTACAATTTGTTTTCTGTGCAGCAATTTACATATCATATTTTTCCAATTGCGCCAGTATGTAGTACCACATACATTTACTTGTTCACTCAATCAATAATAGTGTTTTACCGACTAGCATTTTTAATTAGGCAGGTATATAAAATTCATCTGTCCCTACTACTCACCATCCGGTCTCAACCCCGCAGCCAGGCACTTAACTAATCTGCAGTGCTTGCAGGCATACTGCTTATCTGTAAAAATATTTGAATTTTAATTTAAAACTTCGCAGTTCAAATTTCGCTCTCCTTCCATCTTATGGCATTTTTACTGCCATGATGGTTCGAATTTCAAGCACGCTCAAATGCTTTTAAAACTCTCACAGCATTCGTCCTGACTGGATCCTCTGTGTATGCAGGGGTGAAAGAGTTTCTGCGTGACGATCCTTCGAAAGAATTGCCTGCAGCCATTGCACGCCACCACCTGCAACAGGGAGGAGTGGTGACACTAGCCCCCCCCCCCCTTGTCATGTAAAGTTATTATTTCCCGTTTCATCAAAGCTTGATTCGAAAAAACATGAGAGTTCACTGTTCAGACGTTAGTACATTCTTCGCAATCCCAACTTAGTGGAATAAAATCGGGTAATGTCCAAACCCAAAATATATTTAACACTTATGAAGTACTCATTTTATCTCGACAGGATTGCATTAGAAGACATCCCCGTCAGAAATGTCGTCCAAATTTCGCACAAATAAAGAGGAAATAAAATAAATAAATGAATAAGTAAAATAAATAAAGAGAAACCAAACATTGTAGTGCACTCCAGTGGCGGGTGTGCCGCAAATGTCGCAGTTCAATCCTTTCGCCTCCTTCGTCCTCAATGAGAACACAATCATTTGTATTCAAGGGGTAATTAGAAAAGATCGAATAATCTCCTCACTTTTGCACTACTCTTCCCGGGCAAATCATGAGGGAATGAGGTGACTAAATAGATTAAAGGAGGGTTGATAGCAAAACAGCTCGGGTCGAAGCGGGAGATGACGAATGAGAGGTGCTCACTCATTTCATTCTGCTCTTTCACCCGGTGCTGTGCGACAGGGTAAATTTTGAAAGAATAAAAATAACGTAAATCGGTTCCTAATAGAGAAATAAAAGCCGGAATTTCCAAAACACAAAACAATTTCCAAAAAAAAAAAGTTTCATTGTTGGATTGTCTCAAAAATTCGTTGTCAGATTGGGCTAGCTAGATTTGCTGTTAGTCCTTCTTTAAGGGATGAATTCAAATTGTAAGACAGATCGATCTCAAAGTGAAAGTGAATACCTATAGGCGGGACCCTTTCCTGCTTGTCCAGAACCATTCGATGAAGCCATCCAGTCCTCTTTGACCACGCTGGAGTAGAGTTTGAAATGTAAGAAAACCCGGAAAAATTTAGCACTACGTAGCTCTCATTCTACGTTTTCCTCCTCTCCTGCCCGGTCGGGTCCGAATTACCAGCCCGAATTTTTAAGAAATGAACGCTGAAGTGATTTGTGGGGAAAAATGCCGGTTTCGTGGTCGTAGAATGGAGAATTGAGCAAATAAGCGAAATCAGCCATTTGTGAGGGGCGACGTCGTTGAAAAAATTGTGATAAAATTATGTACAATTAAAATTATAAGCAGACTAAAAATAAAATGTGAGAAGAAGAAAAATAAAAATTGTTAAAAGAAAAAAAAGGAAAAGAAAATTGTGAAAAGCAAGTTCTTTTGAAAAGCTTGCTCAGCGGTTATAAAGTAAGGCACTGAGACGCCATTGAATAAGTTCATTTGTTAGCACTTATGAGTAATAAATGAACGCCATTTTGATAGAGTATACTTAATGTGAATATTTATCTCGGGCGCTCCCCTGGCATAGGTGCTCGAATGGCGGCGAGGGAACGAGATGCGGGAAGAGGAGCTTGTCCTAGGGGGAAAGGGCACTTGCTCCTCTTCCTTGCTATGGGGTATTCTGTTAAGAATGTGAGAATTCATCACATGTGATTGCCGCGCATTCTCAAGTGATAAATAGTCGAAGATTGGAAAGACGCTTGGGTTGAGTAAGTGGGGGTACGACATTTCCGCAACGGAGCGCCGTTTCCTTGAGAGCTGGGGTAGAAACGTGAACGTTGTTGCGTTGTTACCAGTATGTGCTCCCATACCTTTGCATATAGAATTCTTCTTACCATGCGATATGGAGTTTCAACGTTCATGGAAATCCATATTCACGTTGATTTGGAGTTAAACTCCAGATCACCTGGAAACAAAATTTATATATGCTTATGTATGGGAGCACATACTGGTCAATGCAACTACTCCAAGTTTCTACCCCCCAATTCTCAAGCAAACGGCGCTCCGTTGCGGAAATATCGTAAGTAAGTGTTGTTCTTCACTGATCTTCAGGCACTAGGTCGGATGAGAACGAACGCCTCACGACACGCCGCCTTTGATATGTCAAAGGCGGCGTGACGTCGTAGTTCTCATCTGACTTAAAGAAGGGGTCACACGAATGGATGCTAGGGAGTCCCACCACGAAGATATTGCTCTCGCAATGGGAAACTGTAGCTATTTTACCCCGTGATCGAGGCGAAAATTAAGTAGAGCGAGTGAAACATAAACAAACTAGCCCCAACCCTGCGCTGTCAATGAACTTTGCGCGTATGTAAATAGCCTCAGAGCTATATGTGGAACTTCGGATAAAGTGATTCATGATCGGACTGTTCTCTTATAATGACCACAACAGTGGCTCATTCAACTAATTTTTCGTGTTACTCCTTCTTTAATGCCGATCTTCAGATATTTGGATGATCACTTATAAATGAGAATATCAATGAAATCTGCTTACAGATAAGAAGTAGAGAAATAAAAAAAAGAATGAATTCCGTTGCAGTATTGAGCAACGCCTAGTGCTATCATTAAAATGGCGTGTGTGATAGTTTTCGCATCTATCATATTACAAACAGCTAGAAGAATGAAGGAACAAACAGCGTGCGAGCAGGTTAGTAATGAAAAACCATGGAGACGAATACGAAAAATCAGAGGATCAACAAACAATATGAAGTGAGATCTGGAGTGCATCAATACATTTGGCGCATAGAAATGTCGCATCTAGTCAAAGTAGATTATTGTTGTGAATCTCTAGCTCTCTAGTGAGGGGAGTGCATGCAAATTTTACAAATAGTTGAAGCTATTCTGACGGAAGTGTGCGGTACCACATTCAGACTTGCTATTGTAAGGAGGTTCAAATCATTTTGAAAAAAAACTTAATGATTCAATTAAGAAAATATTATCAATGATTTTATTGGCGTGATTTCGAAAACTCGCGAAATTGCTCTTTCTCTCTCAGCATGCCGCGTCCAATTTAAAAATTAACTAGGAACAATGGCCAGAGGGTTCACCGTTCACTCCATACATAGCTCTCCTCTCTGACCATACTATTTCATCAAACAAACTCTTTCCAATCGATTGATAGTTGCGGGAAGCTGTTTGTCTTACTATCGTTTTTAACAATATTTATTCAAAAACTATGATGTAATACAAATATAAACAATTTGGCGATGTCGGGAAGTTCGTTTTTGTGTTCTCATGGAAGCGGAGTAAAACTGGTATCGATTACGTGGCAGATTCCTGAAATCGAATAATATTTACAACTCGCAATTGGGAATATTCTGATGGGAAACACACATTATTGAAAGAGTTCAAAGAAAGCTGAAACTCAAGCTTGTATTCATCCGTTTGAGTTAAACTGTTGTTCTAATGCAATAAAATAAGAAGAAAACTTGCATAATTCGACCATCCAAACAGCTTCACCGTATCGGCAGGGGCTGGTGTAGCCAAGAGTAGCGAGCGTGGTCTTGTAAATCGACAAGCATCGATACCCAAAAGAATGGGCGTTTGGCTAGCTTTAACTATGTATGGATCCCGCTGTGCTTTTTTAGGGCGGATTGATTTTTGCCGTTCCATTAGTCCGATTTTGTCTCCTGCTGCAAATTGAGATCTTCGAGAAACTCGTTATTGTGCACGTAAGAATACTCACTTGTAAAAAATATTTCTTGTTCAGATCAAAAGTTGGTGGATGGATTCATTTACGTCCGAGTTGGTGTAGGCAACTGCAGTTCAAAATATGAATTAGTCGAGATCAAAGGGGATGAATACGATGAGTAATCAGGACGATGCGAATAACCAAGAAAGAGTAATATCGGAAATCACGGCAGAACGAGGCATTAATTCGCAAGGCTTCGTAATTCGCACAGATGCTCTTCACACGGGAGCATCTGTGGCTTTGAAGGAAGAATAGATGGGCAAGAGCGTGAGGGCGTGAAAGGACTTTGTTTGATGAGTGGTCGACGGAGAAACCTGATATCCCGTTGGCGCTTCATTACTTTTGTTGACACGACACGACAGCTCAACTTGAAATGAAACAACGGCGGCAATTTGGATTATATCGCAACGCGAGTAAATTCTTGATACACTGATGAAAATTTTGTCATATTCACCAATACTAAATTGTCCTTGCAAGTCATAACTTCATGACAAGGAGTGACAAATAATTCCAATCGCCCCCTTGCAAAGGATGGTCACAGAGTCGAAATGGAATTTCTGAACGAGACCTTCTTCGATTATTTACGGCTTGTCATTTTAAAATGATGATCTCCATGCTTCCTCTGCAGCCAGCTTTCGTAAATCCCACATGAATTGTTGTTCTTAC